>OX155966.1:19423201-19708201 GCA_944548615.1 Micropterix aruncella
AAGTAGCGGACATGTATTTTGTAGGAGGATTTTCTAGTGGGCTGAGCTGGAAAATGCTTTTGAAGATACAGATATGCTACACTTTTTTAGCACTAATGGAAAAAAAAACAATTTCAGGAAAAAAACACAGTGGCCCGTATTTCGTTTCTCGCAGGCTTAAACTATTTTTAGCTGATGCTAAAAAATAGGAACTTATTATTTTGTTGAACCTTAGTTATTTTGTTGGTATTCCGTTTCATCAAAATTAAGAACCGGCCTAAAACCGTAACATTTTCCATTTTATCTATGGCCGTTCAAAAACGGGGTCTTAATTTTGACAGCTCGGTCACTCGTTTGTCCGCCCGCCGTCGCGTCGTCTCGTCCCCGAACGCTGATTTCGCACCTTTTCGTTGGTTTTAAAATACACAAATATACAAGGCTTTTTAAACTTACAATATATGTACAAGGCAAAAAATATAAGGCTATTTATCATAATGTACAAAGAATTTTGACACAGGATTTTCAGGGCAAAATATAGATATTAATTAACGAATACTTACGATAATCGGCGCTCATCGTCCCTTCATCGATTTAGAAGCAATCTTAGCAAACATCTTTGAAATCGCGACCAAAAAATCTTCGAATTCACGAGAGAAAGAAGAGCTACGCGGCTATCAGACGCAGACTGCTTGATTTAGACCATTCTTAGTTAAGAACCCGAACAGGAACCATCCGCCATGACACTTGTAGAAACAGAACACGGAAAAGGGTCTAGACGGTGCTTAATGCCAAATTAAGCGCCTGATGAGCTCTATATAAGACCGCTCCAATAAGGACCCATGAAAGGGAATACCGAAACGTCAGTTCAAAATTAAGCGTCATTTCAGCGCGTTTCTAGACCCCAAGTTAGGCACCTGCGAGAAACGGAATACGGGCATACATTTTCCATTCACGGAATACATTTTCCAGTGAATGGAATATGGGAAAAATAAGTACAATTCAACTGCACTTCCCGCCCGCCCACCCATGGTATATCCTTACCAGATTCGGAATTTCTTGAATAGCATCAATAATAGACCAGATTTAATTACTTTTACAAACTGGGAAAATGAGCTAAAAATATTTATTTCCTCCCTGACTATATATCAGTGTGTAAGGAATTAAGGATCCCTCCTTAATTCCTTACCCACTTAATTCCTTATTCACTTAGGAGGAGCTATTACCCTCCCCACTGTCTACGAAAATATTTGTTTGACTTTATTCTTAAAATATTTACACTGTTTTATTCTTGCACAACTTCCTCCGCTTCTTCCGACTGCAAATGCCTTTGATCTGTAATTTATTGTAATTTACCTTAATGACATTCTTGACATAAGCCAAGCTGGATCCTTGCGTGTCACAAATATTTATTTATCTTGTACTACTGAGTTATTATTGCGAAATAGTCGAGTCGGTTCAGGATTTCCCTCGTGTGAATCGCAAAGATAAATAATTGCTATTTGCGGTTTCAATTGGTAATTGATATAGCAGTATTGAATCAATGATTATATTAAGTATAAGATTGCTCAAACCCATAGAACGATTTGGCAACCCTTCCGACATGGCGATAACATCCGACATGATGGCACTGATAACATTAACGGCCAACCTAATAGCAATTTATTTGGCCATCTATAATAACATTGATAATCAATGTCTTGTTATAAAGACCCAATTGATTATAAAAACTCAATAATTTAACCAACGATGACATTATGGACGCCCTCTGAGATCAAAATACAACCTGCTACTCTTTATCCCTAGTCACAGCAGTGACTTCTTCTCATTCTCTTTTACCGTGCATGGAGCCCGCCTTTGGAATGCTTTGCCGAAAAATGTGAGAACCGCGCCAAGCATAACAACTTTGAAAAACAGACTCAGAGAGCATTTGAAATATTCCAGATAAATTCCCTTTCCCCTCCCATTCCCCTCCTTTTTAAACTTTAGCGTCCTTATAGGTGTTAGATTATTTTGATGTGGCAAACCTGTGCCAACAAAGAGTAAAGTATATATTTCTTTCTATCCTCTTTTATTTTATTTGTCATACTATTTATATAGGTTAAGTTATGTAGTCTACTCGCAAATAATGTTCATACAATAGTATAGGTTAGCTCTAAAATATTGCCTGCAGGCAATAAGCTCGCCTTTTCTTAAGAATAAAGAGTTTTATTTTCAAGAAAAGGCGTTATTTATTATTGTTATTAATAATAACATTTAATTATTAGTGCAATTTATCGCATTTCTTAAAATACATATTCTGATTACATCACAGAAATAATACGGAAACATAGAATGCCATCTGTTAGTCTATCTCAACGCTAAAGTGCGTAATTATTAAGTATTGAAACCTGCATACCAAATAAAAAACTGACATCTTTATGTAAATAATAATAAAATAATAAGAGCTAAGATTTAGAAATTCGTTTGTTATTATATAATTATTTTATACGGTTTAAGCTCCATCTATAGTGCGTCTCCATACTGTTATACCACGAAAGTCGTAATATTGCAAATAATAATAAAAGATTAACCGATATTTAACTATGGGTGCCATGTACAGGTTGTGTTTCGTTGTAAAATCCTTTTTACCAACTACGTTATTTTTTCCAAATTATTATGGTGTCAAAATGAAAGTATGCTTTACATTACTTTACCCAAAACAAACCATTTGATTGAGTTGTGACAATAAAAAAATATAAAAGTGGAAGTTACAAAAGAAGCATTTAAAAAAAATATAACTCTTAGTATCTCTATATATAAAATGCAACGTCTTACCTGTACGTTAATAACACGAAAAAGACTAGACTGTGTCGTTCGCTTAAGAACTTCGATAAATATGAGTGAAAGATACATAAACCGAAACATTAAAAATATTTAAACATTTCCTTACTTACAGAAATTGTGTAGGCAAAGTTATCAAGCGTCGAATATTACTTTGCATGTATAAATATTTATTGAAAACTCGCATGACATTATTTGATACATAAAAGGTACATACTGTACAATAGTTTCTTTATTAGTAACTCTAGAATTAATGAATCTGAAATTAAATTTCATGAAAGCAATTGAGAATTGCATCGAAAAACGGTTTAAAAATACGACCTAGAATTGGAGAAACTTAGAAAAAAACTCGATGATCTGTTAGATTCTGTAAAATTAATCTCGGAGGAGCAGGAAGAAATGAAAAAGAAACTAATCACACACGAAAATACGAATGGAAATGGCACCCTTTTAGGGAAAAATTAAGAACTCGAGGCAAAGATCTGTCAACTGCAAATGCAAGAGTAGCAGTCTAAATCTTGTTATATGGAAATCCGTGGAGTGCCAGAATTTGCAGCAGAAAGTCTACCAATAATCATAAAAACATCGCAGAGGTTACAAATTTTGATCTACCCACTGATGATATCCTGGAAATCTCACGCATGCGAGCAGATATAACAAAGGAAGCAAGCTGCCAGGATCTATAATCTGCATCTTCAGAAGACAACAAACTCGAGACGATTTCTTAAAATCCATCAAATCCTTTAATCGCAATTTTAAGATGAATTCCCAAAAGTTGAACACGGCCCTAGTATAGCAGCTGGCAATGCCACACCGATTTACATGTGTGAGTATCTCACACCCCGATGAAATACCTACCATATACGCAGTCTACATTAATTGCACAAAAAACTATAAATTCCACTGGGTAAATGGAGGTAATGTCTATGTTCGCAAAATAGAGGGCGCTCCGGCTTCGCGCGCACCGATAAATCACGACAAAAAACTTACAAACATGTGACTGGCAATCTTCCGCGGCTGTCAAAAAAATTTATATATAAACAAACTAGAAATGTGATATTCAGTTAAAGCATGTTAAACAAATCGATCGAATAATTTTGCTATTTACTTTCCCAGCCCACCAACCGACCAAGATGGAAAGTATTAGTCGCAACGGAACCCAACCGGGTTCGTCCGCCGGTCGAGAGAGGGCGCTCATCGATTTTGTATATGAAATTAATACTCAGCTGAAATGAGTCCTTGTCTTCTTGCCGGGATTTTTTTGGGGTGACACAACCGATTTGTTAAAATTATTTATGGGTGCATTTAGCAATCCAAAAAAAATGTGTGTTTTTTTTGGCGACCGTGAAGCTTCTTCAAGTATGGCGTTTTCTTCCTGTTTTGAAGCTATATTCAACTTTTTGTTGGTAATCTATTTTCTAAAGGTTCAGGCCAATTTAAATGTCTTGGAAAGGTTTTTTTGCGATTTCCAGGATAGCTTTGTATTTGTATTTGGAGTTCTTTCGAGAATTTAATTCTGCGTTGATATTGCCCTAAATCGTTGTTTGTCCAGTTGAGTGGTGGCCGGCAGAGGTTCAGTGACTCAACGTCAATGTTAATTCAATATTAGCTGTTCCTAACAAAGGGAAAATATTTCCTCCCTAGTTTAAGTATTGTTTTACTTGCTCTTTAGATTAATCCTCTGTTGAATCTAGCAGGACAATAATATAAAAAGGGAATTTATATTTAATATTCTCGTTTTCGTTACTTCAGATTCTTGATTTCTCAACTCCGCAATGAACACCATCACCGTCTTTGCCCTGGTGGTGCTGGCTGTGACGTCAGTGCTTTCAGCCGATGACTTCTACGACAGCAAGTTCGACAACTTCGACGTAGAATCGGTCCTATCAAATGAACGACTATTGAACAGCTACGTCAACTGCCTGCTCGATAAAGGTGGCTGCACACCCGAGGGAAAACACCTGAAACGTGAGTTTGAAGTGAATATAATAAATATACAGGATAACTTATCGGCATCTTTGAAGTGGGTGAAGCAGTAGGTACAAGAAGATATGAAATTTTTACTAAAAACTTGTGGAAAAAACCAAAAAAAAAATATTATCTGATGACGCACAATGCGCCATCAAGCTGTAGGTAAAATATTGCTCATATTGTTTATTAGAGATATTTTTCCTACATATAGATAGCGCAGCGCACTCAAAGCTTCTCAAACTTTTTCCAAATATTTTTGTTGTTGTTTTTTTTTCATTTTTTAAAATTAAAAGTTGCTTATCTGCTTGTTGTACTGATTTACCCCCTTCAAGGATACCGGGAACTTAAAACTCAGCCTGTCTAAAACATATTTTATTTTATTTATTTATCTAATTAATTTTGTAATAAACCATAATCTACAGTAAAATGAACAACCCGTACAATTAAAATAGCATAAACAAAAATCTAGCAGCAAAAAACTGATAACATTATATGCCAAAAACAGTAGTTGCCAATGATCATATTTTAATGTCACCTAACTAGGCTATATATAGCCTGATCAAAGGCGAACATA
Organism: Micropterix aruncella; assembly: GCA_944548615.1. Lineage (NCBI taxonomy): Eukaryota > Metazoa > Arthropoda > Insecta > Lepidoptera > Micropterigidae > Micropterix > Micropterix aruncella. The sequence continues at coordinate 19,428,546 of OX155966.1, forward strand.
TAAATTGTTGTAAATATATGTAAGAACCTATATATAAACTAACTCACGAAAGTGACATAAAAAAATTTAAAGAATCTATACAATAAAAGCTATTATTAATTCCTATAAGCTGGACAATAAATAGAATTAAAAATATGAAATGGTTATATAATCATATTGAATAAAAATTATGGCTGAATTCAGGATCAGGTAGCCTAACGGTCAATTTCAGAGTGGTTGACGACAGGTCAACATCCACCCCGCTGCTTAGAAGACAATGTATTTCCATAGTCTCCAGACTCCTTGAGCAATAAGTCAGAATGCACATCCGATAAGCATCGCCGAACGGTGCGCAAACCGTCCAGCCAGGCGGGATGCAATCCCTGGAGAAACCGGTCCACCAGCCGTGAGGCCTGAGACACGAGAGTCTTTACCCGTGGTAGCCTTCCGTACGAGGAGACTTCTGAATAGGAGCTGAATAGTGAGTTGAGCCGATGCGAGAACAAAAGGATCTTTTGGCCTAAGCTGCACGAAACCATTCGCTACCAAATTGACGATCCTTGTGAGCACCATTTTTTCGGGTACAACTTACAATATTACAGAACTGTAATTACATTCCAGGTCTACTTCCTGACGCGCTGGAGACGTCGTGCGCCAAGTGCAGGCCGGTACAGTCCAAGCGGATCAAGACGGTGGTCAAATTCGTGATGAAGAACCACCCTGACAAGTGGGAAATGCTCGTCCAGCATTTTGACAAGGAGGGCAAGCACAGGGCTTCCTTCCAAGAGTTCCTCAACAAGGAAGACTGAAAAAAAAACGCATAATAATATAAAACGAAATAAAAAGTGATATAATGCAACCATGAAAAAGCCAATTGTAGATATTTTATAAATTAGTAAATGTGAAATATTTTTGTATATAAATAATTTGTTACTCGATTTATCATTGCTTTAAATTTTACCTTACCGGCAAACCAACCGACGAGGAGGTTAAGTATTGTGAACGCGCTAAATCGTTTTTTCGCGATGAAGACGGAAATATATGTTTTGAGCCCACCTAAGACGATTAAGACCATATCCAGACAAATACATTCACACACATCTGTCTGTGTGTGTGTATGTAATCCTCCCCAATAGCACCCACAGGCTTAATCCGATTGAGCTGAAATTTGCTATACAGCAGGCATCATTTGGTCATGGCAATAATTGAAAATGTTTTTGAAATCGGGTCACCAGGGGGCGCACTAGTCATATTTCAGTCTTGAAATATTGGACTTAGAGACTTGAAATTAGGTACACAGATACCTTGTTGGGCCTAAATCATACTGTAAAATATTCGTTAAAATATCTGATATTACATGCTACACCAATAATATTTAAATTCAGCCATACATTTTAATTAAATAATAACGCCGTCTCTTGGCGCTCACCGTAACCCCGCCCTTAGCCGAGAAATAAACCGCGCCGCCCAAGGCGAGGTTTATTTCTCCCTAATGGTAGTCCACTGCGTACACATTCCTTCTGGACTACATATTAGAAAACATGTATTTTAGTAACTTAAAAAAATCGGTTACAGCCAAGGACTGATTTCATCTGAATATTAATTTCATAAATACATTCGATGAGCGCCGTATCTCGGTCGGCGGACGATCCCGGTTGGGTTCTGTTGCAACTGCCTCGGGCGACGCGGTTCGTTTCTTGGCGGGGTTGGGCCGAGCGCTAACAGGCGTTATTATTTGATTAAAATGAATGGCTGAATTTAAAGAGTTGTTGGGCCGAGCGCTTGGCGGGGTTGCGGGGTTGGGCCGAGTTGGGCCGAGGGCTTGCCGGGGTTGGGCCGAGTGCTGACAGGCGTTATTATTTGATTAAAATGAATGGCTGAATTTAATTATCATTAGTGTAACTTGTATATGCCAAATTTTTATCAGCCATTGTGATTTCGGCACAAGGCATCTGTGGACCGAATTCAAACACAAATCTCTTCTTTAGGAGATCCACATGTTACGTAATCACCGAGTGGGAGGGTGCTGCTGAGTTGTTGGTGCTGAGGCTTACGCTGAGGGAGCCGTTAGTGCTGAGGCTTACGCTTGATTACGTGGGGGGGGGGGGGGGGGGGTCCTGATTACGTAATCAACTTTGGTCACCGAATCGCATTTTTTTTTGCATTCTTAAATATATTGTTTTCTTTTTAATACCGTCTTTACAGCCACTGCGGTCTGAAGATTGGGATCTGTAAAATAAACCAAAGAGTTTGAGATTTTGTAATTATTTTGAATTAATAAAGTACTTTTTTAGAAGCATTCTAAAATGTTTGCAGAGAAAGATAACGATTTTATGAAATCGAGACGCTTTAGCAGCAATCATGAGCAACTGCCTTCAATCGACAGCCGAATCAGCAAGCATTAAAATGGATATTTTTTAATAATAAACAAAGAAAATAAAAAAGACATTTTTCATTTTTTAGAAAGTTGCCCGACTTACTGCAAAAAGGGCACATTGATTCCAGTTTACGGTAAAAGGTAACGTTTTTGTGTTACCATAAAAACGTAACATCTTATAAACCATTTTTTTTTGTTAATTCTAACACGAAGAAGATAATAATCTATTTTACTTTATTATATAATATTATCTATTAAATGATCCAATTTTGAGCTAGGATATATAAAATAACAATTTAAGGTCTACTACTAAGATTTTCATTATTAGGGTAAATTAAAAACTAGTACCTAGACTAAGATTAGAAGAAGTACCTACACTATTTTGTGTTTCTCTAGTAAAATCAAAAAAAGGTAATCGTTACCTTTCTTCTGTCAGCGATTAAAATAATAACAACATAGCCCAACAACAGGTGTGGTAGAATGCTAAGACTTAATTGACACCATTAGAAATATTCATCTATTCAACAAAGTTTCTAATATCGTAGAAACTCGTAGATATAGAAATAAAGTATATATTTAGCATGTTTTGTATGTTCTCTTGGCCAATTTAAGACAACATTGTAGTCCTTGAAAATCCTTGTGAGTTTGTTTAATATATTGAGATCTTGTTCGCGTAGCAAGTGAGAATTGCGTACAAGGTGATTCAGATAGATAGAGCAGTTTTGCGTAACTGTACCTACTATTCACAAGGTGCCAGGTTCGATTACCAACTGATGCTGTAATATATCGTATAGTCTAGGCCTTGTTTGGCCAGTAATTTTGAGATACATATTCGTAAATGACTGATATTTAGATAAAGACATAAGGTAACTAGAACCCAGTATGGCCTATTTGCCAATAAGACGTAAATGGCCCAATATCGTTAGATCCTAATATCTCAAAAAGCAACGGAATGCTATAAACTCGCCTATATATGGAAAAATTAAACGAAAAATGTTGTGTCACGTATCAAGTTTCTTTATTCGTCTTCATAGAAGAGACGATAAAGAAACTGAACTATAATGAGATATATAGTTGAGTTATGTAATTGCATATAATACAATTATTATTATTAAATAATTTTATGTTTTATTTTTAATTTAATTTTCAACTTTAATATATTTATTATTTCACGCGCATTTATAAAAGAGGTTGCAATTATAAAATAGGTTAAACCCTTTCCCCTATCTTCCCCCCCCCCCCCCTTCAGAATGACCTCATGGAATTTAATTTTTGTAGAGTAGTCTCAACCCTCAAAAATCTTTGTAGAGTAATCTCAACCCTCAAAAATCTGGCCACACCTACAATATAATATGCTAAGTATCTTAGTTGTAAATAATATACAATGTAATATGCTAAGTATTTATCTATCAATATATACTGCTAAGTTAGATAATTAAAAATAACATTACAAAGGCGGTTTGAAAAACCCATGAGATCTGTCGTAATAAAGTAATCGTAATTCCTTTTTATCAGCATTTTTCCTCTCAATTAAAGACAGATGTGCAAGCGCACCAGTTCGATGCAGTGAAGATAATTAATTACAAAGAAGCATTGATTGAGTTTTTTTTAGAAGAAAACTGGATTGGATGCAGAGAAACTGGGGATAAACAAATATTTTTCGAAAAATGAAAACCTGAAAAGATTCGAAAATTAATGATATCAAAAATGAGAAATAAAACGTCTGTTTGAGAGATTCTTTTGAGCTATCTCAGTGATGGCAAATAGAGGCATTTTTGTTTTACTTTCCCGGCAGAGGGAAAGTATTGTGAACGATCAAAAAATCGAGATTAAATCCCTCTGCCCCCCCCTCCTCCCCCGAGGACGATTAATACCATTTCCAGACTGAAATGTCTGTGTGTGTGTGTCTGTCTGCGAGTTTGTCTGTGTGTGTGTGTGTGTATTCCTCCACGATTGCGCCCAAACGCTTCATCCGATTGAGCTGAAATTCGGCGCGCTGGATGCATTTAGTCATGACAAGAGTTGAAAAGATTGTGGTTGAAATCGATCCACCAAAGGGCGCGCTAATCATACTTCAATCTCGAACTATTGCAGTTAAAGATATGATATAGGTATTTGGTAGGTAGGTACACAGGTGCCTTGTTGGACGGAAATCACGTTGTGAAATTTCGGTTGGAATATCTCGTATACAAGCGACGCAAATAATATTTAAAATCCGCCATGTTTAAAAGGAAATACTACTTAGAGAAATCATTTTTGGAAAAATGCCACGGAAAATACTACACATTTACAACGAATTAGCGCGCGGGGTTGGGTTGGCGAGCATAGGGGGGGGGGGGTTAGTGAGGGTGCTTGTCTCCTTGCTGGGAAATACTTGGGATGACCCAACCATTAAAAAAAAGGCTTGCCAAATTTTTACCACAAAAAATAATACTATTTTTGAACATTATTTTTAGTTTTTAAATTATTATGTGTTTCGTATTAATTGTAATTCTATGATCAGGTTTTTCGATTTTTTAAATATAATTATGATTAATTTTGTTTCAATTACTTGTTTTAATTCTTTATTAGATTTTTCAGTTTTATTTTGATTCTATATGTAGGGTAGGTGGCGACAAGAACCTGCAATTTTCAGTTTTTTGACAATTGTGGAGAATTAGAGATAGATTTTTTTTCAGTTTTAGATTAGTATCTTACCTATAGCCCCTGAAAATATCAGGCATGTTCAATCATCAATTGCAGAGAAATCTAAAATTATATATTTTAAAAAATTGCGTAGGGTTGCCCCGAAAAATGGGGCAAAGCCGCGTACTTTCACCATTTCACACTTTCAACATGGCGTCGTCGTCTCCAACTATGTAAGCAAATGATATCGATGAACTTGACACTCGAATGTGAAGCTAAACCAGGCAGTTCATCACCGTAAATTCAATTGCGATAATAGCTTAAACCGTTTTGGAAAATCTCAGCTCGGAACAGGAGCGGCTCTATAAGGGGGCGGAGGGGGCGAAGGGGGCGACCGCCCCCCCCAACGAGGATTGAAAAAAAATTGTTGATAAAAAGCGGGCAAGATTCCTGAATGACGATTACCTACAATCTACAGATTTTATCGTCTACCTACACTGGCGATTATACGTCTACACTGACGACTAAACGACTACACTTATACTTTTACACTGACATAAGAGTCTCCTAGGAGTTCGTGCGGCAGGAGTTCTGGGAGAATGCAAGATCTGGAAAGAAAGTTTTAGAAATGATAAGAGAAATAATCCCGCTTATTCGGAACCAAAAAATATTCTAGATGTTCTAAATCTGGCCAACGAATTCATGTACCCTGGCATACATCGCCTCATCCTTATCATGGCCCCCTTGCCCATAAGTGTGGCGACTGCCGAAAGAAGTTTTTCAACTCTGAGGCGACTAAAAACCTGGCTACGATCCACGATGGTAGAGGATAGGTTAACAGGGTTGGCACTTCTGCATATTCATTTTGATATTCCAGTAGACAAACAGAAGATAATTGAAAGATTTGCAAAGAAAAAACACCTGAAACTGCAATTTGTAATTTAATTCTGTGTTATGCGCTATTATGTATCATTTGTTCATTGTTCATTTAGAAGTAAAAATAAAACGTACGAGTGTATTCATTATTTATTTTACCTTTTTATAATCCTTAGTTACTTAATTACCTATCTCTATTCAGCATATTGGATGCCCTAAATTCATACTATAATTTATTTTGACTATCTATAGACAGAAACCTATCCCCACTGTCCGCCCCCCCCCCCTCCCCAAAACAAGACGTAGATCCGCGCCTGGCTTGGAAGAATATAAAATATTACATCAAAACACGAAAAAACAGACTTACCGCATTTTCCAGGCTCACGTGCGACCGAACTTCTTGGGGATTGGTGTGGAAGTGGAAGTTGTTGAGACGGGTTAGCCACCTGGCGGCTATCGAAATAATTACGAAATTCCCTCTGGAAACACCCGTCCGTGGATTTTGCTCCGTGCGGGGCCTTACCCCCACCTACCCTGGTGGGGGTAAGGCCCCGCACGGTATATAAATAAATCATCGCCATAAATGGAGTCTATCTTAATAAGGGATACGGCCTAGTTAGGCAGATTCTGCAATGAAAACCAGTTAAATATAATTTTTTGAATGAATAAATTATTATTATTATTACTGTATATATATAATACATTTATACATATTTACATACGTAAGAAACACTACTAGGTCAGGTATACGAAAGGTATGATTCTTCAACGCTCTTTCACTTCATTGAATTTTCTGAAAAATTATGTACGGCTTGATTGCCCTTTATAATCAAATGCATAAATATAAGATAAAAGCGTTAGACGCTCCACAAACAATCAGTTTATCTTACAATATCTTGCCAATTTAATTTCATTGAGACTATTTCTAGTTTTTTTTTAAAATGATAAAATTTTGGCTTATAGTATTTTGTATAGCGGCGGTATACCACAAGGTAGCCGCTCAAATGTCCGACAATGACTTGAAAAACCTAAACATGGATATATTTTTCAAGAACGAGGAGCTGATGAAGACTTCGTATGCTTGTCTGTTGGATAAAGGACCTTGCAATCTTCCAGTGCTGGCGAAAGGCAGAGGTAAGCTTGGATGTCCAGTCTTTCAGGTCTACTTTTACTTTCCCGGTCCACTAACCAACCAGAAGGGAAAATATTGTGAACGTGCTAAAAAAATCGACAAGAAGACAGAAATATTCATTTTGAGCCCCTTTGAGACGATTAAGACCATTTCCTGATTGAAGTATGTATGTATATCTGTCTGTCGGTCTTTATATCCGCAAGTATTCTTCCACGATAGCGTCCAAATTTCAGGGACTGAGCAGAAATTTGATATGCAAGCATTATTTGGTCATGGCAAGAGTTGAAAATATTGTAGTAGAAATCGGTCCTATACCATGCCATATACTAGTCATAGTCATATACCATCCTCATATTGCCCTTGTCATATACCATCCTCGAAATATATTGGACTTCAATACTTAAAATTTGGTACACAGATGCCTTGTTGCTACGAAATCATGTTGTAAAATTTTGGTTGGATTACCTTATATTTAAGCTACACTAATAAAATTTAAATTCCGCCATACACATAAATCAAATATTAAAGCCGCGCCGCCCGAGGCTAGCCGATAATCGAACTGCGCCGCTTGAGCCTATTGTAAAACTGAACCCAAACGGGTTCATCCGCCGGCCGAGAGAGAGCGCTCACCGTGTTTTAATATGAAATTAATATTTAGATGAAATCAGTCCTTGGTTACTTGCCGGGAAAGTCTTGGGGTGAAAAAAATACATGTGGCACTCGGGGACTGCCGCGGTAAAGCTATTGCATAGCATTTTTAACAACTTATGCAATTATATTTATTTATTTATTTTATTTATTTTATTTTTTCTGATATCAGATAACTGCGCTCTATCGGAAAACGTTGAAATTATTCCGAATCATGTGCTGCTGCGACGTCTTCCGATAGAGCGCCGCGCACGAATTTTTTATTCGATTAAGCAACGGATTTTTCGAAAAAAATTGTTGATAAAAAGATAGATAATGAAATTATCTTTAAAATGGTGCAAGTTTCATAATAATACGCCAGATAGTATTTGCGTAGTAGTCGTTTTTGTGTTCGGTTGGACCTAATTTCACAAATTAATTACACTGTGTAATATAAACAAAATCTAAAATATTCAAAGCTAAGAATATTAGAAAAATGTTCTTGTTTAACATATATTTTTTCGAATCGAAAGCAGTACTCGTTTAGACGTAATTATCAGTTTAAAATCATTAATTTTCGTTAGGAAATTTCTTCATTCGGTCGCCGCGCTGGCCGAGGCCCGCGATAAAAGCTATGCAATAGCTTAAAAACCGTTACTTTCATAATCAATAATGTTGTTATTGTTTCAGAAATGTTTGGAGGAATAGTGGAATCGGACTGTGCCAAATGCCCCCCTGGAGTCAGATCTGTGGTGAAGAAATTTTCCGTCTTCTCGGAAAAGAACTATCCTAAGGAATGGCAGGAAATTTTGGACAAATATGACAGCAAAAAAGAACACAGAAAGCACTTTTCCGAATTCGTGCGTTCAAAATAAACAAAAAGTGACTCATTCAGTTTGCGGCTGATGACATAATTATAAATTTGAATATTTTATTTTGATTGTCCAGCTAATAAAGATTATTAATGACTATTATTGTATACATAATGGGCCCGATGCGTTTCTTTGTGAACTAAAACTAAAATTAGTCCAAGCGAACGAGACAGAGTAATACGTTAGAGCGGAATATGAAACGAACGATCGTCGATAAATACTACCTGCCCGACTTATGCCCGTCCGAATAACATATTTCGTGCGGTGTAAGATTTGACCTTGGGGGCAGTTTTAATGCGAAAAAGTGACAACCGGTCATCTCACACTCCGCTTTAGCGTATTGCCCTATCTCGTTCACACGGACTAATTTCCGATTTTAGTTCACGAAGAAACGCAATCAAGCCCAATTTTAAGTGTATTATGATATTTTCTTTACTTCCATTTTATATATTTTATATCCAGTGATTTTCAATCCATATAATACTAAGATGGTTCGGCCATGTTTGCCGAAAAAACGACAATCGCTTGCCACGTCAACTTCTTTGGTGAGACCGTCCGACAGAATGGAGAATTCAGCGATCTGCACCGAAGAAAACCTGGCTAAATTACATCAAAGACGACCTTAAAAATCAACGATTGTCGGCTAGGGATGCTCGAGACGTGGCAAAAAATCGTCAAGAATGGAAGCGAATAGTGACTGGAGTACGAGATCCAGCGGCACCGACAGCAGCGTATTGGCTGCGAGGGCGACCCCCTCCCCAATCGCCGGCTACGGAATAAATAAATAATAAATAAACTTCCTAAAATTTGTATAAATATGTGTATAACCTATATAAAATCTTATATAGGTTATACACATATTTATACAAATTTAAATGACCACTTTAGGACAGAATATACGAGTAGTTATCAGTTTTTTTCCTACTCGATTTTTGTCTATGACATTTTAATTGTAGGTACATATTTTCCAATTATCTCTATATTATTATGAATCACATTATATTAAAAAAATAATTTAAATAAAAGAATCTTTTAATAATGATAAAGAACATTGACTATAATAGCCTTTATAATCAATGGTCTGGCTGAGACATTAACATAATAGAAATCCATCTATAACTTAATGCCTTAAGTAATATATTGTCTTTTAACATATCAACGCATAGCAAATATTGACTGTCGAAGTTGTAATATTCATCATCAGATGGCGCTGAAAATTAAAGAAAATAAAAACTAGAAATGGTTTTAAGTGGTGATTTTTTTCCATAATTAAAATACAGACTGTTACAGCCGTATTCACAGTCGATACTTAAGTACACCTTAAGCGAACCCACATTGGTATATATACCACGCTCAAAATTGGACTACTCAAGCAATTGGATTCATTTCTAATACGAAATTAATACATTCCTATTACACAGTCAAGAAGATTTTCGTTGTCGTTGAACAAAATTATTATCCTATATGGTTGCAAAAAACCCGTGTGGCAACTGTTGCTACTGGCGTTTGCTCGACTTCGGCGTATTTTTCACGCCGGTTTCTCGATCATAATTGCCGGTGGCATAAAATTTCACTACCAGCAACGGAAGCGAATTCGGACCCGTAACCAGTCCCGAGGACGGAGGTATCCTGAAGGTTCATTCCAGGCGGAGATATCCTGCCAAAACTGGTAGTTAAGGGGTGAGGCTGCCCGCTGTGTACCTTTCCCGGTGCCTCGCCGTAAGGCGTTGGTCTCTAACGGGATGCTGGTAAACTAGACAGTAGATTGTCTTGTCCTAAGTCTTCTACGCTCATCCCACGGCTGAAAGAACGATCTATATCGTTATACCCGCCTGGGGTGACGGGTTCGCCCGTTGTAGTCGACACCGCCATCCTGCCAGCAACGGAAATCCGCGGTTAAGGACAACGACATCGTTTTCGCCATAATGGCATCAGAAATCGTCTCCTTGGTGACGCGGAAACGTTTTTTAAACTTTCGACGCGGTACATTCATGACAGCGTTATCATTTGGATTTTCTTCAATATAGCCTATAAAATCGGTCAAATCATTATAAACCATAGTTTTGTCGAAATCTTGTTTTTTATTAAAACACATTACTTTGCGGAATACTCAACGAGCACTCGACAAAGTAATACGCTCACACATACACACAGACAGACTTCAATCTGGCAATGGTCTTAATCGTCTCGGAGTTATTGCCACTTGGCAATAGGTCCACCATCTTGTACTCTATTCTGTGTGCAATAAAGTATTTCAAACAAGCAAACAATGCCAGACAAATGCCCTTCCAAATCTTTGCTGTTTGATGTCGGTTGCCGAATAATGAGTTCCAGGTAGTGCCATCACCATCATCATTAGAGTTACAACTAATTGTGAATCTTGTCTTCGTCAAGAATCATCTTTATTCCACCCTCTTTTTTTTCGTTGCTCACATCAAACACAAAATCTCACCATCGCATAGTTTCAAACGTCCGATGTTATGGGCTCTCTAGACGATTAAGCATGCTTGTCAAGCATCGCGTCGCGGGCTGGGAGGGGATCGCAAACCGCAGGAAATATGCTTTTTTTTATATTTCCTAAAAATGCCTAATCTTGTAGTTTTATACCAGGGAGTCACGTCATTCATTAATCAATTACGTCTTATTAACGTGACTCCCTGGTATAAATTACAAAATTAGGCATTTTTGGTAAATATTAAAAAAATATATTTGTATGTTTCCTGCGGTCTACGATCCCCTCCCAGCTCGCGACGCGATGCTTGACAAACATGCTTGATCGTCTAGGGAGCCCCTAAATAAAGCTCTTCAAATTTTCCATAAGAATACGTTTCCACGGATGTCCATTTTTTTCCACGTAGCCTAACCACTTGAGCGTTCCGATGTTCATAAATTTCACAACATACGCACCGTTATGCAGATTATACAGTTTATTGGTTGTTCCACGCGCTATTATCCTGCACGGCATCGTGGCAGAAATGGGGATCACAATAATAATTGGCCAAGAAGATCGTATGATTTGATACCTATCGAATTCTTTCTTCTGGGTTTTATGTGTATTCCAATACGCCATTAGCTATTCTTAATGGCTTATTGGCATATCAACACAGAAAACCCCGATGAAGAATTCGCATTAAATCATATGATTTTCTTAGCGAATGGTTATCGAGCTTCCGCGAGATCTATCCCACCTTTAGCAATAATTTCGATTTCGCAGGAAATTTGCATTATACAATTTAAATTAAGTAAATTTGTTCCACAAGTAAATGTTATGTCCTTCGCTTGTTATGTTTAAGTATACCTCATGCATGTCAAATCGTTGACATTATATCAAAACAACTGTTATATTATAGAGACCAAAAACCTAGATTATAACGAAGCTGGTGACTATCATGGGCTTATACCATTAGAAATGTTCAGATGTACTATTCCTATACAAGATATTAAATGGCTTTATCGACTGTTCTGAATTGCTTCAGCTTATAAATTTCCATGTACCCCCACGGCCTTCCCGCCAATTCAACTAATTTCATCTACCTCAATTAAGTACAAACTACGCCCAAAATAATTACATTTATCGAGTATCTCATTTATGCAATACCAAGCTAAGCGAAATCGACCTGTTTAATACAACTGCAACTGCGCTCAAGACTCTTATTCCGGGTCTTCTGAAAGGCAATATTCAAGAACGAGTGAAATAATTACATTATATTTTTTATTTTCTTCTTTCTTTTCTTTCTTCAATATAAAATAAACCATAAAATTTCCCTAATAATAAAATAACAAAATAAAATATTATTAAAATAAATTTTATAACTTTAATTCCCCTCCACATCCTCCTATCCCATTCCTAGGCGACTGTATATTTTTACGATCTTTAAGTGGAAACTTTTAATTAGCATTGTAGTCTATAAATAAAATTCAGATATTTCTCCTGTAATAGCTGTAAGTTTCCTTAATAATAATAAAATAAAAAATAAAATAATATAATTCGACCATACATATATCAGTTGCTCGATCGATTACTTAGGTCCAAGAACCTAATGCGAACCATGAGTAGTAGCATTGTACAGACCAATCTGTGCCTACCTCTTTGGGAGCTAATGGGCCCTGTCACGATTTCTATTCCGAGTCAGCCTATATACAGGATGTGTTTTAATTAACGGGCACCCTTCAAGGGAGTGAATCAGCACGAGCAAATAAGTTTTTGAAAAAAAAATATGCATATTTTTTAAATTAAAAAATTTAAAGAACTTGACTGTTAAATTAAAGTTTGACAATTGTTCGAGCGCGCTGCTCCTACTAGCGGTAGGTAAAATATCGGTAATAAACAATATTTGCGATATTTTACCTATCGCTAGATGGCACATCGTGCTCAGCGCTTTTTATACATTTTTTCAGAAAATTTTTCAAATTAAAAAAATGTCGAGGCCTTCCATCGGGGAACATCGCTAATAACTTCTACGAACCGCGCCATTATGTACCAACCTACAAGTGGGTCAGAATCGTCATGTTTGGTGAAGTCAGGCTGGTGAATTACTATGGAAAAGTCCCCCGAAGGGGTCTGTTGTAGAGAGTGGTTGTCGATTATCTTCGAAGAAGATAGACCAAGTACTCAGGATGTATAAAGTTTCGAAGGAAAATAAAAATAATTCTGCGGATATTCTTCCTCTTTTTTGTGTCTCTTCGACCAAGTTCTCAGGATGTATAAAGTTTCGGAGGAAAATAAAAATAATTCTGCGGATATTCTTCCTCTTCTTTGTGTCTCTTCGACCGAGTAAGGGACTGAGGATGTATAAAGTTTCGGAGGACGTTTCGGTTATCGCACGTAAAGTTTGGTTGGTACGGTAGACACAGTAGAACGTCGTAACGAAATGGCCAATGTAGAAAAATCGAGGCGACATTTTCCCACACATTTTATCAAAAGTTGCTTACTTGCTCGTACTGATTTACCCCCTTCAAGGATGCCGGTTAATTAAAACTCACCTGTATATCCATTGTATACCAAATATAGACATTAGTTTTTTTTATATAAAAAACCCACTAATCCTGTAGGTATTATTCATGTAATTATATAAGAGAGTGAGTGAATTGAGTAGCTATCTATCTATAGCGGTTGAAACATCCCTTATTTTTTTGGTAAATTCGAAAACTGTATTTTTTATAAGTTTCAATGAAATTTTTACATTGAGGTATATAGTACAAATACCTTATTATGCATATTCGAATTTTGGTGGTCCCTATCATTGTTAGTTGTCTATTTAAACTGTTACTATCAATATTCCTGTTCATCCTAGAACGGGCTAGTCCCAGTTGGGTAACAGAATCAAATAAGCAAAAGGTTAAGGTTTTACCATTCGGTTCCTGTTATTTTTATAAGCAAAAACAATGTTTTATAGTAATTAATTCTTAAATAAATAAATAAATAAATAAATTTAACTATATCAAATCTTTAAAAAATGGCTAAAAGAGAATTGCTATTATAGTATAAAAGAATTTTCAACTCACAATGGAAATATAATATGATCGGGTCTTCGCTATTCAATATTTTAAATATTTATTTTATTTACATGGGTTTTTTTAGCCATTTTTTTAAACAATCTGACAAATTCAGGAAATAAATTGTTATTATTTTAGTATTATACGAAATACGAATATATGAAACTCGCCTTATTCACCATCGTGTAAGACTCACCTTAAGGATTACTGGTTTCTAAGACGTAACCAGTTCTTCCCTTTCTCTCCTCTTTCTCTCCCAATTTCCTCTCCTCGGGCGTTAAAAGACTTAAAAAAAAAGAGATTATCAACTCTGCCATTTATAAACCGATTTGGAAAATTCTTTTTTTATTTAAAGGATATATTTCCAGATTGGTCCCATTTTCATCAAAATCCTGTTATGATGATGGGATCCATGAGGAATTGAGGGAACTCCTCAAATATTATCATATGAAGTTGAAAATTTACATGTTGCTTCAATTCCGATGACAATGCATGTTTTTTATTGTAAGCATGACCTGATTCTACACCCTGGGTTAGCTGCCGACAAGGGGACTCGTCAACGGTCAACAGCACAGACACGACATTTTGTATATGCATTCAATTACGACAGCCCGTTCTAAGTTTTACCAAGACAGGACTGCGGCACCGAGGGTTGGCTTCCAATGAGGGAACTCTTCAACGGTCAACAGCACAGACAAAAAAATGTATACGCATTCAATTATGATAGCCCGTTCTAAATATCACCATGGCATGGCTGCTGCACTAAATAAAGTTGGAGCCGTTTTTTTTTATGTTAAAATTTTGTCTATTATGTACAAAAACATATGTACCTCTGTACCTTACAGTTATGAAATAAATATTTATTCTATTCCATTCTATTCTATTATATATTATGTAAATACATTAGTCTTTATTCACCCTAATTAGCAATTGTTACTTGATGCAATCAGCTCGACGGAATTAATTTCCTTTGATGCCATTTTATGTTTTTCAATAAATAATGCAAAATCAAACGAATTAATCTCTTTATTTTTTGCATATTAGTCTTAGTTTTAACGTTGATTTAATTAAAATCGCAAGATAATATACAGAATTTTGATAAATTTAATGGCACGCTATAGCGGCTATATAAACCGACCACCGCTTTAGTTTTTCTGAACTCTTCGAGATGGGAAACTTGCGTTTTTTGGTACTGTTCGTCTTGGTGGCGGCGTCGGTCTTCGATCCGATGGATACCAAGCCGGCGAACGAATTTAACAACATCAATATGGATTTTTTCCTGAAAAGTCCGGACATGATGAAGAATGCGTTCAATTGTCTACTGGATAGGGGACCGTGTTTGCTGCCGCTGCTGCAAATCGCCAGAAGTTAGTATTATTGGCTTATTATGTATTTTGCTATCCCGGCCAACCAGGAGCTAATGGGCCGTTGCTGAGCACGAAGACGGCTCACGAATTCACGGGTCAACCATTATCCGGCGGCCTCCATGCATGAAGTGCGAGCGTCTTAGCCTCTTAGGGCTAGTTTCCCCCAGGAGTCAACCTTCTGGCGCTCCTGGAAGGTCTGCGCACCGTGCGGCGTAAGCCAATCGATTGTGTATTCTGACTAACAGTCGAGGAAGTCTGGAAACAATACTGTCTCCTATAGAGCGGGGATAGTCGTTGACCTTACGGCGACTGCTCTTGAAACGACCATCGGCTACCCGATTCCGGGTGTCAGCCGGACAAAGAATGCCGTGGTCCGCGATAGATTCGGTTGACACCGTTTCACCGCTACGCAAGGGAGAGAACCGCGCAAGCGACCTCGAACTCATAACCAGTCGGGAGAGCGGAGTAATCTGATCGCAAATGGAAGTAAGGGCGCGAGTTTCAGCCTGCTGGCTAACATACCAGGCGTTGGCCTCTTACGTGCATGTGACGGAGCTTGACGGTGTACTGTTTTGTCCTAGGTCTTCTGCGCTCACCTCATGGGAGACAGAACGATCATTTTCGTTAAAACTTCCTAAGGTGACGGGTTCGCCCGTTGTAGTTGACAGCTCTAGTAGTATCCCGGCCAACCAACAACGGTAAGGGAAAGGTAAAGTGTTGTGAAGGCGCAGTATTTTTGAGATAAAGACGGAAATATATATTTTGATCTCCCTCCCCCCTCCCAATACGATTAAGAATATTAAAAGATTGAAGTCTGTTTGTATGTGTACATTCCTCTACGATAGCGCCCATACGTTTCATCCGATTAAGCGGAAATTTGGCATGCAGGCATCACTTGGTTATGATGACAAGAGTTGAAAAGTATGGTTGAAGTCGATCTAGCGCTAGTCATGCTGAAATCTCGAATAATTGGACTTATAGACTTGAAATTCGGTTCACAGCTGCGTCTTGTACCGAAACCTCATTCTAAAACTTTGGTTGGATATCTCTTAAATAAAGCGACACAACTACTATTTTAAATTCCGCCGAATTAAAGAAATTAATACATCATGTTGGAAAATACAAATGAGGACCCAGGGAAAGAACGATGAATGTACCATTTTTCTTCTTTTTAAACTGAGTATGAGGAAATGTGCGTTGTACCCATAAGAAAATTATGGCAAAATCGAATAGGAAATATCGATGATGGAACCGTCAAAAATGGACATTTTTGAAATAGCATGTTGGGGAAAAACGATGACAATCGAATCGATTGTGGGGAATATTGATGTATTATATACACATATTATAATGTTCTTAAACAATAATATCAACCCTAATATCAACATATGACTCCTGACCATGAACACCTTTGTATCCTTGCCTCAAATCTTTAAAGTCGTTTTTCTCAGTTACACAAAAACATAACCCTCATCGTTCTTCCCCTGGTGTCCTCAAATGTTATTACTACGGAAATAATACAAAAATACTACATTTGCGATCATAACACTATCGGGGGGATGGGTTTGGAGGTTGGGGGTTGGGAGGGTAGGCGCACGGGGGGTGCGGGATTGTCTGCTCGCCGGGAAAGTCTTGGGGTGAAAAAACCGTTTTATTTTGTTTGTTTTGTGTTTAATTAGGTTTTGTTAATATTAAAATGAAAAATCTTTAAATATATTTTTTAAAACTTTTTTTCAGACAGAATAGAGAATGCATTGAACACCCATTGCGGCGACTGTGGACCGGGAGAAGTAAAACTGCTCAAAGAATTTACACTTTACAGCTTAGACCATTATGCAGATGATGCACAAGCGCTTGTTGATAAATTTATGAAAAACAAGGATGATCAAAAGAAGTTCTTGGATTACATCCATAGTTAAAATGGTATAGTAATCATGTAGGTTAGATGGATAAATCTCTGATTAAAGGGAAATTTTAGAATAGATAATCGGATAATTGCCGATTAGAGAATTTTCAGGAATATTATGGTCTAAATCTCTAAATAAACGATTATTTTTACCTAAATATTTTGTTTTTATAAAAAGAAAAAGCACAAATCGCACAGTAAACTAACTCAAATATTCATTCGCATAATACACGAAATAAAGAGGACTTGCGTCACTTCAAGGTGCGACTGAGTAAGGTTCGGAATAGCTTTCTCTGCCAATCTTACTTATTCTACAACAAACTTCCATTACGTATCACGTATAGTCTACGAAATATTATTTGACAAAAGTGTCGTTAAAATGTCATAAAATTAACAGTGATTCCCAACAAGTCGTAACAGTTTATTTTACTATAGAGATCGATTCTACCTGAGTGGAACACTTTAACAAACGCTTTAAACACCGGGTTCGATCATAACATCTTGAACTTTATACCACCAATGATCAGAGTAAATATTGCAGTATAGGTACCTAACAATAATTGTAAAATGTGTATTACAGACAGATATATTAAAATACGCACTAAATACTGATGATTTCGAAATCGAACTGTTACTGTTCCACTAATAAATAGTCTTAATCGGTTAGCTACTTACCATGTTAAATTCGGTGATTACCGATTTCGATTTTACAATTATAACAATAATTGTAAAATGATACAGATATATAACATACAGATATATTAAAATACACACTCATTACTAATGCTTTCAAAATCAAACTGTTGGGGTTTCACTAATTAATAGTCCTAATCTTTTATCTTTTTAGCCTATCGTCCAAATAATTTTGTTACTTTATACTACAAAAAAGATTTTTCCTAAATTAATTCTATTGCTTATTCAGCTGCCATTGAAAGATTCGGAAGAAAATATTATTATAAATGTTTTTGCTTGAAAATTGGGAATTATTGCAGTATAGGTACCTTTCTCAGAAATCGAAAAAACAAAGAAATACTACTAGGTTAGATCATTGTAATGCTAAATGTGAAAGAAAAAAGCTTCGGACGCGTAAATTTTCGAAACCAAATTTATATACAAAAAAAAAAAAATTTTTTTTTTACCTCAGTTTTTAAGGTTGTTTTAAAAAGACCTAACCTAACCTAACCTAACCTACCGCCAAATAGGTGTTTATGTATTATTTTTTAAAAAAAACTACCGAAATGTATGGGTTTGGCGCTTTTTTGAATGCCTATATCTCGCTTATTTATTGAGACCGAATGAATATTATTGCAGATTCGGAATCAGCGTGGTGAATATAGTCTGGTGACGTTAAAAAATCAACAATCTAGAAGAGGTACCTATACTGCAATAATACCGAAAATTGATACGTATATATAATTAATATTGTTAAGCGATCAAGGCGATTTAGTCTAGCCATATCAAGCAATTAGATATTCAACGATAGGCGTGAAAAAGGTCTCGATCGATGTGAAAAAGGTACCAATGTGCTAACGACACTTTTGTCAAATAGTATTTCGTCGACTGTACGCTTTATCGGTTTCGTTTTTTTTTGTTTTTGTAATCGAAAGTATAGTCTGGTTGCTTACAAATGTACAAGTTTTAGTAAAAAGCTAATGACACTAAAATTGCCCTAAAATGTGGTCTTCAGAATAAAAGACATTTTGTATACGCATTCAATTATGATAGCCCGTTCTATGTTTTACCGCAATCGGGCTGCTGCACCCATGGTTGGCTTCCTACGAGAGGATTCCTAAACGGTCAACAGCACAAACACGAAATTCTGTATAAAATTCAATTGTGATAGCCCGTTTTAAGTTCTACTATGACATGGCTGCTGTACCCAGGGTTGGTTCGGGAAAGAGCATTTTAATAAAAGCTTGTTTTTTAAAACATGTTTCTACTATTAACTTATTATAAAAATGCATAAGTAGCTCTTTTGGAAATTCGCTAAACTGTTACTTGGTATTACATCGGAGAGTTTTTTTAAAAATTAAAGATCCTCAACAGAAGTTTATGAGCCCCAAAGGGACTATGAAGGGCCGACTCAATATAGGCACCTTAAAACCAAATAATCCGTGAATCCATAACGCTGGCAAAATACCATATAAACTAGTCTCAATGTATTCTTTAATAGTATTTTTCGCAATTCACAACTACTGTGCGAAGATAGTATTCTTAGTTGATAGATAGTATACGCGATATATATTGACTTCTCAAAGGCTTTCGAGCGCGTCCATCATGTGGAGCTAATAACCCATTTGTCATATAAAGGGCATACACTCCCACGTATTCAAGCAAAGGCAGGCTGTTGTCTTTGGTGGATTTAGATTTAGTTTTTTTGACGTTGAGTCTGGTGATCCAAAGAAATTCCATTTATGGCCATTTTAATGCTTCGACATCATCACTTGCTTCAATCACTGCAAATATCTCTTCTATGCAGATGATTCAACAAACTTCATGGGAGTGAAGAACTATGGCGATTGCCTACTGATCTATGAAAATCTGAATCACTTCACTTGTTTTGTTGTTGTGAACAGCGTAATATTTCTGTAAATGTGGTTAAATGCCATAATGGGCCCGATTGCGTTTCTTTGTGAACTAAAATTAAAATTAGTCCAAATGAACGAGACAGAGCAATACGTTAGAGCGGAATATGAAACAAACGATCGTCGATAAATACTACCCGTCGAACTTATACTCGTCCGAATAAATTCGAGCATATTTCGTGCGGTGTAAGATTTGACCTTCGCGGGCAGTTTTAATGCGACAAAGTGACAACCGGTCATCTCACATTCCGCTCTAGCGTATTGCCCTGTCTCGTTCACACGGACTATCGATTTCGTTCAAACGCAATCGAGCCCAATATCTCATTATCGCAAAATATCAATTTGATTCCGGAAGACCCGGAAGACCATTTTTTAAATAACTTTTGAGCTCTTAAATTAACTTTGGGTTATTATCTAAAAAGTATGTAAAAAATTGGAGTCCTGTCCATTCTAGAACGGGCTAGTCCCAGTTGGGTGACAGAAACAAATAAGCAAAAGGTTAAGGTTTTGCCATTCGGTTCCTGTTATTTTTGTAAGCTAATCAATGTTTTATAGTAATTAATTCTTAAATAAATAAATAAATACTGTCGACCGTTGAGGCGTCCGCTTGTTGGAAGCCAACCCTGGGTGCAGCAGCCCTATTGCGGTGACCGTTGAGGAGTCCTCTCGTCGGAAGCCAACTCTGCAGCAGCCACGTCTATAGCCAGCTATTATAATTAAATGCGTATACAAAATCTGGGGGTAGAATCAGGTCAACCTCACCATAAAAATACGTTGTCATCGAAACTGAACCAACTTTCAGTTCGTAAGATAAGAGGAAGTGGTTCTAATTCAGCTTGCAAGATTTGACCTTAACTAACTAACATAGGTACATACATACATACATATTGACAAACACTGCAAGGTAAAATAAAAGGTTATAAAATAAAAATAATCAAGTACGCAGCCAGCGAAGAAAAGCTACGAGAGCTGGAGATGATTTAAACTTTGGATATGTCGGGTATGAAAGACATTCGCGCAGAGGCAGGCTTAATACACTGTACCCCGAATGTATGTACCTACTATGTACGAACTTGATAATCAATTTAAAAAAAAATGCTGATATTTTCAAAACTAGACTTAAAATTGTGGTTTTCATGAAAACCACAATTTATTCTCCGTTTATTCTACGGATTGTGTAAGCGTAGCTCACACAGCCTGATACGCAAACCGCCCAGTTCCGCCCGAGGTGTTCCCCCGAATCTTCGTCTGAATAAATTTTAAAATGTCTACTATATGCTAAATCAAATATTAACGAACAAGGGATAAATGGGAATATGCACTCCCACAATACACGCAGACGTGATGATGTTATCCTGCCTAAAGTACGCCTTACGCAGACACAAAAGTCCTTTGGATATTTGAGCTATAAGCTCTTTAACCAGCTACCACTCTCCACAAGAAAGATGGAAACAAAGGCGTTTAAAATAATAAACAAAAGCTGCAATCCACACATGGTTTCTATAAGCTGGGTGATTTTTTTGAGCATGCCAATTCTTTCAAATGGGAATAACATTAATATGTAACTTTCAGGTACCTCATTTTAGTTCTTATTGTTTAATAATAATATTATGAATTTAATATTTAATATGTAGATTACAATGTGTAACGTAACATACCTGATCATATACATACGTTGTTTTTTCCAATTTTGTTTTGATACTTCTATTGTGTGATTATTTTTTGTATAAAGTTTTTGTATTTTTTGTATAAGATGACTATTAATATTCTTATAATAATTATCTATTTTATTGTATACTCATGTACATGGATTCAGCTCTATTTTAAAAAAAAAATATTTTATTTGTCTGCCGTGTAAAGCCGACTTTAGTCAACGCTATTGTCGAATTAATATTTATGCTTTAATAGTTTTAAATCTACATATATTAATATATTACTAGCAACTGACGAATTCTAATATGCGATAATTAACTTTAATTCATGCCTTTATTGTATATTCTGAATGAATAAATTGAATACTGAATACTGAATCCGGCTTTTCGATATCAACCACCTCCGACTGTAGGTTACACCCTTAGGCAGATGCCACAGCGGCCCTGTCAGGTTAGTCGAGGAGGCTACCGAATGGGAGTCGAATAACACCAACCAAGCTGCGCGGAACCATTAGGAACCAAAGTACAGAAGTAATCCTAGTTAGAAGTTTGACGGGCGTCGGGTTGCATTGGATTGACAGGTTAAGACCCTCTTTGAGGAGGCTACCGAATTGGAGTTGAACAACACCACCCAAGTTGCGCGGAACCATTAGGAACCGAAGTACAGGAGTAAGCCTAGTTAAATGTGACAGGCGTCGCGTTGCATAGGATTTGGATAAACCAGTTTGACGCTTTATTTTTCTCGTTTAGCCATCGTTTACTTACATAATAGTGGGCTCGATTGTGTTTCTTCGTGAACTAAAATCGGAAATTAGTCCGTGTGAACGAGACAGGGCAATACGCTAGAGCGTAGTGTGAGATGACCGGTTGTCACTTTTTTGCATTAAAACTGCCCGCCAAGGTCAAATCTTACACCGCACGAAATATACTCGAATTTATTCGGACGAGTATAAGTTCGGCAGGTAGTATTTATCGTAGATAGTTCCTTTCATGTTCCGCTCTAACGTATTGCTCTGTCTCGTTTGCTTGGACTAATATTAGTTTTAGTTCACAAAGAAACGCAATCGGGCTTAATATGAAATAAATAAAAATTATTAAAATTTATTAGTAAATTTAAGTCGGTTTAAATTTCTCTTATGTATCTCTGTATCTATCTATGTATATGATCTCTAGTGTATCTACCATATGGGCTCGAAATAAAATAAACACCAGCGTTTTAAAATGTTTTTAATCATAAAAGTATAAATATTACAACAACGAATTTATAAAAAATAGATTTAAAACGCTTTTTGTTATTTCGTAGTTAAATTTGTCAGAAAAGGTATTGTTATAAAGTGGTCATGTCTTTATGCTTTCTTAGTAGTCTTGTATCTTGATTCATACTTGTGGTCGGGGTCATATTTTGTTGAGAGCTCCTTCCAGATAGCGGGCCTTTCGTTGACCAGGAAGGAGATGACCTTGTCGGAGCCTTCTTTCTGCTTCTTGGTGCACTTGCCGCATTCGAACTCGAGGGCATCGGGGATTGTGTCCTTGAGGGTCTTGGCATCAGGGCTGCAGCGGCCCCTCTCCATCAGGCAGTCCACATAGGCCTTGAGTAGTCTGTCCGATCTGAGGATCTCATCTAGGTCTATGTTATCCCAGCGGTCGGTGTAAGTGTTCTGGCCAAGGGCCACAGCGGCCAGGCAGGCGACGGTTAAGGCGACGGCAAGTTTCATGTTTGCGATTTCCTAGGAAAGAAAATAATAATAAGGATTAAGTATATATCAATATGCGAAACTACTAGAGCTGTCGACTACTAACAAGTTTGATAGACTGGCTGGAAATGTGTCGAAAGCTGTGGGGTCAAATAAAAGACCAAGGACACAAATGACTGATTAAATTAGGGTTGCAAGCAAGGAAGAGTCATGATAATACAGACGTAAAATCAGCAAGCATATAAACAAAATATTAGGAACACAAAACATCTTAGGGCATACAAAACAGGCACGAAGCCAAATGACAAATCTAATAAAAAAATATGGAGCTTTTTATATCATTTTTATATAGCAACAGTAGTAGGTACTATTATTTAAAGCTACAATGAAAAAACTTGCTAGGCATATGCATATTGATGTCATTAGCTTTAACATGTTTATTTTGATAATTTTTAATGAATCTACGGTTTAATGGCACATAATCTAAAATTAAAAAAGCATGCAGAGTACACATAGAATATTATTAAGAGGAAAATCCAGAGTCATCCATCTGCCTTGTTATTTTCTCAATCTAATTGCTATCAGCTAAACAGATATTCATTAAGCAAGCGCGTCTTGCATTCTACAAATCTAGATATGACCATGCATGAACTCAAAACAAACTTGTGATACTAAATAAATTAATAAGTGATACTAAATAAATTGTCGTGCGTTGCGAAGAAGTTCATCAGATTTTACATATCCCTTTAGGGGCAGGTTTGCTTTAAATATTTTTATATTAGAGTAATTTTTCATGTCTTCACTTAGGGAATTATATAATTTTGGGGCTATGTAGAATATATGTCTCTGGGTAAATGTTGTCCTGACTGACGGAATCATATATTTGATACTCCGTTATACTCCGAATACTCCGAATACTCCGAAAGATCAATATATGATTCCGTCAGTCCGGACAACATTTGCACAGAGACATATATTCTACATAACCCCAAAATTATATAATTCCCTAAGTGAAGACATGAAAAATTATTCTAATATAAAAATATTTAAAGCAAACCTGACCTTAAAGGGATATGTAAAATCTGATGAACTTCTTCGCAACGCACGACAATTTATTTAGTATCACTTATTAAATTAAAACTATAAATGTATTTATTTATTACATAGCTATATATTTTATAAAATTGGTATATTTATGTGTATATACAGGTGGTGGGTCCAAATAATGTATTGTTAAAAAACATTTCATTTCTTAAAATTGCATACAAATATGCAGATCTAGAGACGGGCCAAATTATCGCCTAGTTAGATGTGCTATCGGCAGGAAAGGTCATGTAAGATGTGTTAAACCTCCCTATATTAATTATTAAATAATTTATATAATTATTATAAGAAGCAAACGTTATATGATCAATGAACTGTATACCTAATCATAAGTATCTCATTAATTAAATAAATAAATTTTTATCCAATAAAAAAGTATGTGAAAATATTGCTATAATATTTTTTTTGTTAGAGTGTTGTTTTTGTACCTATTATTCTTAATAAATAAATAAGTTAAGGTTTGATAATTATCATTCTTGATCACTGGCAAATATCTTATACATATTATAAAATCTCAATCTCCATCATAAGGAGTACAAAAGTCTGAAGACAAAAATAAACTATGCAGTGAGACGATGGTTGAACCTCTGCAAATATCTAATGACTTTATAATTTTAAACATGAAATACAAATTCCCAACAGATTTGATGAATACTCCGAAAGATCAAATCATTGCCAAAAAAAAAACAATGTAATATTCCATGAATTTACGCTTGATACAGAGCGAGTTTTCCCCATCGGTATAATTATTGGTCTAGCGCTAAAGAGTAATAATATGTTATCTCTACACGTGACTAAACGTCGAAAAAACCGCTAGAGAAAACAAGCCATGATTCTTCTACACTTTAATACAAGGTTAAGAATAAATCATTGTCGGGCGTGATTGTGAATATGTAAATGTTAAAGAAATTAATAGAACAGTAAAAGTGTTAAGGAAAATTTATAGAACAGTTAGAACTGGACTCTAAATTATCCTCTATTTTAAAGACTCTATTTTATCCGTGCTTTTGGGCAGCTTTTTTTTAAGTTGCACCCCACCTTGGTTATCTTAAACCCTCTAAAAACCCTATATTGAGGTTGACTCTACTTATAATTAGGTCAACTATAACTAATATAGTCTTCTTAATAGAGAAATATATAAGCTTTATTTCAATATGAATGAGATTAGAATTTGCCTAAAGTTTTTCATAGGTTCGGTCGTAAAGAAAACAAAATTAAAATGTTAAATAAGCCATGTTTTTTTTAAAGTCCTAAAATGTCCACTCATTGATATTTTCATTATTTGTATTTATTATCTTGTGGTGTAGAATTTTTTGTAAAATAACGTAAACTCAGAAATGAATCATAGATTGCCCTGGTGCGAAAATCGCGCAAAACCGAACTGTCCATTGAGAAGATTGTACAAATTTTAAAATACAAAGTACTAAGCATTATTTTATAAATAAAGGAAGATAAAGAAACACTTTTCAATGAGCATAATTACTGCATCAAAAGACAGCTCGCTTTTCTTAAGAATAAAGCGTTTTATTATTATTATAATTATTATTTAGACGATAATACGCGAATTGTGTTTAAGTAGTATTTTGGTTATAATAATATACTTTGTAACCAGGGGCAAACGATCGGCTATGAAAATCGTCATACGAGAATTATAAATACAGATTGGGCCCGATTGCATTTCTTTGTTAAGAGGCCTATTACAAAATAGCGTAGGTATTCTTTTAAAATGAGTTTAAAAAATGAACGCATTTTTTTTTGGATGTAACTATAAAAGATAGGATAAATAAATAAATAAATAAATAAATAACTATTCAACCCTGGGAGAAAACCGCGGCACTGAGCGCTCTTCTCTTGCGCAAGCAAATATATACACAATTTCTAATTGTTTTTTGCAGTGTTTTCTCCTTTCTAATGACAATAATTTATATTATGTCGTATTGCTAAAAGAGTGAACTTTAATATAGTATAAGTATTATATAAGAATCTTATTTTATTTCTGAGAAAATTAGAATGATACAGGAAGTTTTTTTTTAAATTTTGTGTAATTGTAAGTAATGTATACCTTGGATATGTGGTCAAAAAACGAAAAAATAAGGCCGCTATGGTCAACAAGAATACATGACGGACATAAAAAAAAATAGTATACGGTTTTCGTTGTAGTGATATTACTGTATTAAGGAGCTCAAAGTTTGCCTTCCTAGCGTTTTACGAATAACGACTTTCGGAAAATGGGCTGAATAAGTAAATAATATTCGTTATATCTAAAATTAAAGGCCGCTATGGTCAACATCAAGAAATGGTCCAGGTAATTCAGTAATTAAAGTTTGTAGAAATCTCTTCATTTCTTGGAATTAGAACGCCAAAAATCCACTTTTCTTGCCTTTCTGGAAAAAATATGTGATAGGGCTCTTAACTAAAACTGAAATTAGTTCAAGCGAACGAGATATAGCAATAAGTTAGAGCGGGTTATGAAACGAACGAACGTCGATAAAAACTACCTGTCGAACTTATTATTTTCGTCCGAATAAATTTTGCAAACACATTTCGTGCGGTGTTAGATTCAGAAGCTTTATCTTGCGTGGGTAGTTTTAAGGATGATTCATGCTACACCGGGCCGGGGCCGGGCCGGGCCCCGGCCGAGTCGTTTCCAACGTGCTCCGGCCGGGCCAGTCATTCATGCTACACCGGGCGTGACCGGGCCGTTTCCGAGTTTATTTATCCCACGGCCGTGTCCGCGATAACTAGTAGAATAGAATAGAATAGAATAACTTTATTGTGCTATAAAAACATAACTTAATGAATATTACGCTGGTTTTATAAAAAAGACAATTTATGCACAAATGGCGAACTTATCTAACTAGTGTTGCGTTCATCTATTTTGGCGATAATAATATTTTTTAATTTCTATTTTCGCTTGATTGATAAGTGTGTTATTAATGCAATTTTCACAACTTGAGTTGGCAGCTATTGCGATTGCCTTTGAAGACGAAGTATTGGAAACACGAACTGAATCTAATAAAAGAAGATGGAGTGTACATCCAGCCTGGAGAAAGCGACAATCGGAGGGAGAATTCGCCACGCTCTAAAAGGAATTAATAGATGATGAGAGCAAATTTTACGGTTATTTTAGGATGTCTAAAGAATGCTTTAGCATATTTCTTGGAAAAATAAAACGTGATTTAAATAAACAAAATTCAAGATTTCTGAAGCATATCTCTCCCATTGAACGATTAGCAGACCGGAGCCGGGAAAACAATATCCACCGCCATTTCGACGCCGTGCTCCGGACGTGGCACGACCGGTCACGGCCGGAGCACGGCCAAGCATGAATTGCTTCATACAAAAGTATACTATAGATATCTGACCGTGTCCCGGCCGGGGCCCGGCCCGGCCCCGGCCCGGTGTAGCATGAATCATCCTTGCATCCGAAAAAGTGACAACCGTTGATTTCACATTCCGCTCTGACTTGTTTACACGGACTAATTTCCGATTTTAGTTCACGAAGAAACGCAATCGAGCCCGATGCAAATGCACGACAGTTTCTCAAGATTGAATTAGCTGAGGTACAGAAAATCTATGAATAACCCGACAAAAATAAAACTAAAAAGTTAAACAATGGATATCCAAGAAACACCATTATTAGCAAAGTATACTCTGGCCTATTCAGGCCTGATGTCATAACTGAACAAAGCGGCATTTTAAATAATTGAAGGGCTACCGGGAACAACGATCAAAGTCAAATTTATTTTTTAAGAGGTGATAATTTTTTGAAGTATAAATCGAAGTAAAATGTTTTTTTTTTAGAAACTTTACTAGGTTTGGATTACAGACAGTATTTTTTTTACTCTAACAAACCCTGGCTTAAAGGTCATATTTGAGGTAAATATTTTTTAAAATAGAATTATATTTTTTTTTAAATTTGACTGATGGTTCTACCCTGTAACTCTTTGATTTCAACATGATAACGAATAGAATTTCGATGATACACACAAAATCGCAGATATCAGAGCGAAAGAATCTACACATTTTGCCGCACTGCTCAAGGAGCAAAATTGAACAATTGCGAGGCGTGGAAATTAATTATCACTGTTGAAACGCGATCGCGTGCAGATTCCTTTGCTCATTGCAGCTAAGTAGTAAGTCTTACCTTACACTGACGACTAGTGTCTGATGCAGATCGCTAGCACCAGGCGCCTTTATAGGGCCCAAATGAATGCACTTGGATTGATGCAAAGTGCGCCAGGTGAAGTCAAGTGTTTCAATTAGCGTGGTAGTTATAATCAGTGCGATGATTCAGCGGAGGTGGTGCGACGCAACTGAAGATATTATAATGCAATAATAACAAATAGATATGAAGAAGACTACGCAAAACAAGCTTACTTAAAAGTTTGAGTGTCAAATATTCAAATTATCAATAACTGATCAACTTGGAAGTTGTAATATAATTTAAATTTGTAGTATAATAATAAGTTGTAATATAATATATAGAAGTTGTAATATAATAATAATTTAAGTTATATTATAATTTAAAATTATAATACGAGCGATAACTAATAGTAACCACAAAGTTCCCAAACTGGGAACTTTGTGGTGTCTCTGTACCCATGCACCCGTTCCAAATGTCTCTGTACCCATGCACAGAGACATTTGCTATACTTGGCACCGTCGTTGTTCAATAAAACTAAGGATATACCCGGCATTAATACTCAAGGTATAAATATAAACAAAAAAGACTAATCCACTGGTTGATCACCCAGGGAAGAAAGAAAACTGAAAAACTAATTTGTTTATTCCTAGCTAACTTACCATTCCTAACACAGTAACTATTATTATCATTATTATTCACCTACCATATATTTATGGTTGGCATACTTTTTGTTCTCTATATTATTATTATCACATACCTTTTAAGATAATTTGAAATTTTATTTTTTACTAAATTTTTAGTTTACTTGATTTTATTTTTCAGGGCATTCTTCAATGTATTATGTTATTTAGCATTAGGCAGTACTTAATTATACAAATCTGAGCCTACCTTAGTGCGGGCGTCTCGTGCGTTCCAGTTAGGTTAGGTTCAATTTATCTGTAACTGTTATTAAGATTTTTGTAAAATAAAGAATTTGAATTTGAAATATCCAAGTACTCGGAAATATATTAAAAGGAATAATAAACACGACTGCCGTTACAATGGGCTAGAAGTGAACAAGTATCATACTCAAAAACATATATTCGTATTATACTCAAAAACCAAAAATGTACTCTTCTAATGAGTTGTTTCTCGAAGCGAAAATACTTGACATTAGACAACTGTATTGTTTAAAAACTGCTTTAAATTTCAATCGCGCCAAAGCAGAGATATCGTTCCCTGTTAAGAACACAATATCGGCGCGAGTACCTACCATAATATATAGTGGCCATGAGATTTACATCGTTTGGACAACCTTGCTTCGAGATTAATGAATATTTTAGGAAAACACTTCGATATTTTATAATTGACAATGGTGGTTCTTAAAAAAAGTCTAATTCGGTGGTTAATTATTAAAGGAAGAACGGAAACTGAAAGTATCCTCATGACATTTCAAAAATAGCAACACATTTAACACACCGCAAATTTACGCGCCCTCACATCTCTAACAATATAAATTCCCTATATGAATACAAGAGTAAATTCAACTTTGTATAATATTTTGTATTTAAATTTATTTTATAATTATTTTCTACTACTTTTATTATTAAATGATTATTCTGATTTTAATGATTATCTAGTATATTTTATTTTTTTAATTAACAATAACAATCGCCATTTTTGAATTGGCGTTTTCATTGGAACAGGCACTGCCTAGTTAGGAGTGACGCAAAATCATGCTGTAAAAATAATTACTAAATATTTTTTTTTGTAACTAATTAAATATATAGGTATATTATGAAAAAAAGTATTTATTTTTATTTTTTATCGTTTCTTTTAATGAAATTATTGTGTTTTATGTATTTATCTATATATTATAGACATATATTTTTCGAATGTACTCAATCAGACCTTTAATTTGAAACTAAACACAACATATTTATGGTAATTTATTGACATGTGGAGACTTAAACTTTAGGCAACTATTTACTTAATATTTTGGCAGTTTAGATACCCTATGACACTCGGAATGACATAATGGTTATAATAATTGTACATACTTCTAAATGGATTTGAGCCTTTAGAAGTTATAGTGGAATAAAGAAACGAAAAACACACATAGATAATCCCTGAACATATTACACTCCTTTCTTCTTTTGGACAGCAATAATATTAATTATTTTAATTTTTGGACAGCAATAATATTATTTTGAGAAACGTCTTCATAATCGCATTAAGCGTTTTCAGTATTATTAGATCTTCTTTTATGTATAATCAGCATAAAAAAGAAATGTTACATCTACTTTATTGGATGACGTTTATATGCCAATAAATAAATTTCTTCTGAGTCATAATATGTCTCAATGACGGATCCTTGGGTCAAAAGGTGGAATAAAAGTCCGTTTTCCTCTCTAATTGAGTATTTTCTTATATAATTGTGTTTTTCGCAATTGTTTCAATTGTTTATGAAATTGCATTGCAGCACGAAATCATTGAGGTTTATTCAACGTTCGCGGAATGTTCCGGTTTCAAGATGTCTTTGTTAGATTAGATGGCAATAAAAAAATTAAGATGAATGAAAATATATAAAAGTATTAAGATGAATGAAACTGTAGAAAAAAAATTACCTTATTTTTATATCAAATACATGCATAGGTCACACTTAAAGTTTCCGGAACTAGCCACTTATATAAACAACTAGATTACCCAGTGAACTTCGTACCACCTAAAATTGATTTGATTGTAACTCTTCATAAGCGTTTATTGATCCTAATCAACCTTCTAAATCCAATTCATTGAAATATGGCCGAATCATGTACGGTTTGAGTTTCGTTTGGTGATTAAATGAAAGTCGTTTGTAATTAAAATAAATTCAATGTATTTAATTTACATGATGAAATATAAATGATTTTTTAACTTTTCCGACTTTTTTGCATTTTTTGACTTTTCGGACTTTTTTACTTTTTGACTTTTTCGACTTTTTCGATTTTTTCGACTTTTCCTACTTTTTAGACTTATCGACTTTTCCGACTTTTTCGACGTTTTCGACTTCTTCGACTATTTGGTTTTTTTTTGTCTTTTTTGACTTTTTCGACTTTTCGACTTTTTGAAATTTTACGCAATCGCACGGAATGAATAACATATAATAGGATCACATTGTCCACTATTGAAAGTGGCCCATTTCCCAAAATTACCAATTTCGATTTTTTCGATTTTCAGTCGTTTCTCCTTTCTGTTGTCTGCATTACAACGACTTTCAGTTGTTTCTCCATTTTTCCTAAATATTTTATTTTGTAAACCACCCCTGAATCTAGGCAAACTAAACAAAAAAATAATAATTCAAATCGGTCGAGTCATTTTCGAGATCTTGCGAGACTAACGCACGGCGATTCATTTTTATATATAAGATAAAAGAAAAATAATGACAACATTTCAAAATGGAACTCTTTGGCTATAAAATAAAGTTCGATTTACCTTACTGTCATTTGTTTTTTCATTGTGGCGTCATTTTAAAATTGTGTGTCTGCATTACAACGGATTTGACTATAAGTGATTTTAAGTGGCATCAAACTGCTTTTGGCGATGAAGCACCGAGCAAGATGAGAATTTACAGCTGGTTTGCAGAATTGAGACGTGGTCATGTCAACTACGACTAGAGCTGTCGACTACAACGGGCGAACAACTAAAACCACTTCAGTCTGGAACGGGTCTTAATCAGTCTTCATCTCTAAAAAAAAATAATGCGCGTTCGAAATACTTTCCCTTCACGGGAAAAGTAAAAAGAATTACATGATCTTTCTGAAGGTAGGATGTGTCTATTAGTTTTGCATTTTACTTTCATTAAATGGTAATTTTAATTTAAAATATGTCATTGCATACCTAATGGTCTGCATGCGTGCCTTCATCCCATTGGCTTGCTTGCAAATCTCTCTCAGACAGGCGATGATGAATTTGGTGATTGGCATTTTAATTACGCTGAGCCGGTAATAGTTTTGGTTGAAGTGCCGCTGAGTCCGCAACTCGTCGAAATTCACCAAAAACCTGCGACTTACGCCCATTGACATATAACTACTAGACCTCGTAACTATCCTGAGAATGCGTCAACCGAATAGATAGAGACATCAGCATACAGTACCGCCTCCATGCTTGTCTAGTCGCTCATGCACGGAGACACGTACATATATCACTATGGCAACGCTTATATATCACCATGGCAACGCTTCTACGCCATAGGCAACGCTTCGTCTGCTATGCTATGAATAAACGCGCATGCGCAACTAGAGAAAGATAGAGGAGGGCCCCACATGCAACTTCTTCTTCTTCTTCTTCTTCATCAGCGCGTATTCACCCACCGTTGGGCATACGCCTCTCCAATCACTCTCCACCCGGATCGGTTGTCCGTTTCCCTCATCCAGACTGGTCCAGCTATCTCCTTGATGTCATCTGACCATCGGGCCGGTGGTCTGCCCACACTTCTTCTGCCTAGCCGGGGTCTCCACTCCAAAACGCGCTTGCTCCACCGTTCGTCGTGTTGTCGGGCCACATGGCCGGCCCAAGCCCACTTCAGCTTGGCCACTCTTTGACCCACGTCGACCACCTTCGTGCGCTGTCTGATGAGCTCGTTTCGGACTCGATCGCGCAACGATATGCCAAGCATGACTCGCTCCATGTTACGCTGCACCACCTTAAGCTTGTAGATCATCCCAGCAGTCAGTGTCCATGTCACATGCAACTATCTCTTTCTATTCGCTGAACGCATTCACTCACAGCCCGCCTTCGCACTCCCGTTTTCTATTCTGTTACCTCTGCGCTTACGCCAGATTAAACTCTGCGCTTATCGGGGTACATATGTAGCAGTAAATTTGATGGCCGCGTTATTGGAAAAGAACCAATTTGGCAGAACCACACAAGGGCGGATATTACACTACGAATTCGTCAAATCAAAATCAAATTACATAAAGTTTATTATCGTCATAAGGCCATATCTATATTGCAGTCTGTCGTGTGGCTGTGTGTCTGTGTGTGTATGTATATTCCTCCACGATAGCGCCCAAATGCTTCATCCGATTGACCTGAAATTTGGCATGCAGGCATCATTTCATCATGGTAATTGTGGTTGAAATCGGCCCACCAGGGGGCGCGCTATTCATACTTCAATCTCGAAATAGAGACTTGACGTTCTGTACACAGATGCGTCGGTAATACCACAACAATACTACGAATATACTACATTTGAATCACTATCGGGGGGGGGGGGAGGGGGTTGTCGTGGGGAGTCGAGTGGGGGGGGGGGGTGTGCGTGATGGGGGGCTTGTCTGCTTGCCGGGAAAGTTGGGTGACACAAAAAAAAATCCTGGATAAGAGCCAGGCGCTTATCCTGACCTTAGGTTCGAGGGGGGGGGGGGGCATTCATTGAAACAACGGGCGCGGCACCCACAAAACTTGATTTTTTCCGAAAATGAAATGGAAATTCACTGGATTTTAGGGGTTTACCAATTCGCCCACGAATAGCGATAACAGTTGATTAAAGTTAATTCAATATGTACACTTTACATACATTCACTTTTTGTTTATAAAACGAAATTTTAGACAAGGGCCTAATATTTTTGATTAATTGCTTTCGGTGGCTGTAAACGAGAAAAACAGAAGATATGTTGCTATTTATACAGCAAACCCTGGATGTATCTTATGATTATTTCAGAATTTACTCAGATGGCAGTAGTTTTATAATAGTCTTACAAATAGATTGCAACTACGTATTTATTTATTACTAGCAGACCCGACAGACGTTGTCCTATCCAAATATCAATAAATTTGTTTGTAACCTTTTAGTGAATTTGTGAAAAGCTAATTCAAGTAGAATATGTAAACAAAGTAAAAGATCGGTTGTGTCACCCCAAGACTTACCTGGCCAGCCGACCACCCTACCCCTCCTCCCCTCTCGCCGAACCCCTCAACCCCCAACAGCCCCCCCAACCCCAAAAAGCCCTCCCTAACTCCCTTCCCCTTCCCTTCCAAACTTCACCCACCCTAACTCCCCTCACCCTCCTCCAAATCCCCCCCTCACAAACTCCACCCCCCCCCAAATAGGCTGGAATGCGCTTTTCAGGATTTATCTCAAGATCGTCCAGATTTTTTTACCGACTTCAAAAAAAGGAGGAGATTATCAATTCGGTTCTGTCTTTTTTTAAATGTTTGTTACCGCAGAACTCTGCCATTTAGGAACCGATTTGGAAAAACCTATTTTTATTCGAAAGGATATACTTACAGATTGGTCCCATTTTTATCAAAATCCTGTTCTGATAATGGGATCCGTGTAAAATTGAGGGAACTCTTCAAATATTACCATTTCAAATGGTAAAATTGCATGTTGGTTCAATTCCGATGACAATTTATTTATTTTTATGTTAAGCATGACCTAATTCTACACCCTGGGTTGGCTCTCGACGAGGGAACTCCTCAACGGTCAACAGCACAGACCACAAATTTTGTATACTCATTCAGTTATGATAGCCTGGTCTAAGTTTCAACATGACATGGCTGCTGCGCCCAAGGTTGGCTCCCGACGAGGTAACTCCTCAACTGTCAACAGCACAGACACAAAATTTTGTATATGTATTAAATTACGACAGCCCGTTCTAAGTCTCACCAAAGACTGCGACACCCAGGGTTGGCTTCCAACGAGGGAACTCCTCAACGGTCAACAGCACATACTTACAATTTTGTATACGTTATTCAATTATGATAGCCCGATCTAAGTATCACCATGACACGGCTGCTGGGCTAAGAAAAATGGAATCAGCTATTCTTTTTGTTAAAATTTTGTCTATTATTTTCAATTAAATACATTTGATTGAAATATTTCCATCCCGAGTGCATAGCGATCAAAACAAAAAAGAGAATCAACCTTAAGTCGTTCCTATTTAAAAAAAAAAGAATTAAAAAAAGAAAAAAAGCACTTTCAGTTTTTCCCGAATTTTTCAAATTTGCCAGGCAACTTTTCCAATTTTCCTCTTCGTTAGGACCTTATTTGAACCACTGCG
Source organism: Micropterix aruncella (assembly GCA_944548615.1). NCBI lineage: Eukaryota > Metazoa > Arthropoda > Insecta > Lepidoptera > Micropterigidae > Micropterix > Micropterix aruncella. The sequence continues at coordinate 19,464,007 of OX155966.1, forward strand.
AACATTTAAAAAAATTACAAATCGGTTAAGCCGTCAACTTAATACGCGGTTACCAATATAATTAGGTACAGCATTTCAATTTTATTTATATAGATTTACTTGGTGCTCTCCGGGAAGGATTACTGCTTAGTAAAGTAGCCATTTTCGTAAACATGGATTTCGACAGTTCATATTGTTTGTTTGTTTGTTTCTACTCTTTAATGTGAAATCACAATGGGCGGATTTATTGTCATATGACAATCTTTTACAACCAACTCGAGCAGTAGTAAAGTAGTTGACTCCTTCCGACTGTGTGTGCGCTCAAAGCCTTATTGAAATTTTCCATCGTTATTCTCCTTTAAGTTCATTTTAATTTTATATTATTTTATTTAAATTTTCCATCGTTATTCCCAAGGAAACATTTCCCACCCTATGTTATTATAGGGTAGCTTTTAATGTATAAATATTATTAGGGATTTCTCACATACAACTTTATTTATATTATTTAATCGAATTTTATATTATATTTATTGCTGATTATATAATGGCATTGCATTTTATTTATTATATTATCTTTTAATATTTTTTTATTATTATTATATTTTTTTATTTTTTTATTTTGAAGACCACATTTTAGGGCAACTTAGTGTTATTGGCTTGTTACTAAAACTTGTACATTTGTAAACAATCAAGCAATCAAGCAAACTTGATTGTAATATTAGAGTCCTGTCCACCCCAGAACGTGCTAGTCCCAGTTGGGTGACAGAAACAAATAAGCAAAAGGTTAAGTAAGGTTTTGCCATTCGGTTCCTGTTAGTTTTTTAAGCAAATCAGTGTTTTATAGTAATTAATTCTTAAATAAAAAACAATAAAAAAAATAAAATAAGGGTAGCTAGTATGTGAAATATTCCAAACAAGATTTCACTATGTGATTTCGACCCAACAATACAATACAATACAATACAATACAATTTAGTTCTGCTTCAGTAGGTAGGCTTTCCTACACTGGATGCGTCTTTGCCTCTAAAATTTTAAATAATGTAATTAATTAAAGAATAATAACTATCATGATATAGTTGTGGAAATATAAATTAATGTTAGTAAATTAAAATTGTTTCGAAAACCATTGATAAATAGAAAATAATCTAATAATCAAAATTGCTGATCAAAAAAGAACTCAATGTCTGTAGTCATCATGCTTGATATTAATCATCATCATCATCATCAGCGGGTTAAGGCAATAATATGATGGTCATGAAAATAGATAAGCGTATACTAAATATATCTAAATTTATATTAATTGTCAAATCTAGCAATATAGCCGTCGTCGATAAAAATAAATATAAAAATTACATTATTTGACAAAGTTGATTATCATGAATTTTCCGAAAAACAAGACATCTGAGTACCAAAATTCAAATCATCAAGTCCAATATTTCGAGATTGAATTATAACTAGTGTGCCCTTTGGTGACCCGATTTCAAACACAACCTTTTCAACTCTTGCCATGACCAAATGATGCCTGCATGCTAAATTTCAGCTCGGTCGGATGAAGCGTTTGGGCGCTATCACAACAGTATGACGAGATATAATAATATACACACAGACACACAGCCAGACTTCAATCCGGAAATAATCTTAATCGTGCCAGGGTTTCAAAATGGATATTTGCGTGTAGTCTCAAGATGGATATCTTCATTACGAAAAAAAATTTGCACGTTCACAATACTTTCCTTCCTCGTCGGTTGGTGGGCCGGGAAAGAAAAAACCCAGAGGTCTATTTTAATTCTCATCGATAGAATCTTTTAATTGTTATAATATCAAAGCAACCGCATCCAAGGTGACGTAAAACGAGAACAGGCCAAGTAATTGCAGTGTCATTGTTATAGCGTTCTGCTATTTACACTAAGAATTCTCATTAGCCAGCGGCATTGTACTTTCCGCCGGAATCTGATGATCATCGTTACAATCGTGTACATTAATACCTACACGCATGAGAACGACCTTTTTTGTGGTTCCTGACTTTTGATTTTATGCTTATTTGATTGTAACATTAATTGTTCTATAGTTATCTGTAAGTAGTTAATGGGCCCGATTGCGTTTCTTCGCGAGCTGAAGTCGGAATTAGTTCATGCGAGCGAGATAGGCGAATACGTTAGAGCGGAATATGAAATGAATGATTGTAATTTTCCGGCATAAAACTATCAATCGAATATAATGTTAAATCGGAAGAAATGTCTTCAAACTAATTCAGATATGCCCCAGGTAGTTTTTGTGCGGGAAAAGACAATATTGTTCATTTTACATTACGCTCTAGCGCACTTATCTGTCTAGTTCGCAAGAACTATTTTCCGATATTAGTTGACGAAGAAACGCAATCGAGCCGAGTATGGTAACTATTGCGGTTATTTCGGGAGATATTGTCAGAAAATTTCAAGTCGTCTGTTACAGGTATGGCGACCATTCAGAAGCTAAAATAGGTAATTCATGAAATTAAAAAATTGGTGTTAGCGGTGCTGGGCGTCGGGGCGTAATTGCACAGTAATTATTTCAACATATCCAAAAAAATACGTTTTTCAAACGATTTGTTACACTAAGATTTTAGTATTTATCGGTCGGTAAATAATGAATCTGCCGTAGCGAAATGCCATACTTTTACGACGGGGCTTATGGCCCGCCATATCGGAACACGTAATTTCTTTTTCCTATTTGTTATAGGCTAATTTAATTGTTAATTAATTATTTTTAAATAAACATTCTCATAAATATATGCTATACCTTTTCGACGGTTCCAAATAACCGCCATACCGCCCGCAAAGAGACCTTCCATTAATCACGTGAGGCTCGAAAAGGGGGAGGGAGGTTCGGACAAAAACAGGAAATATCACAAGGGGGGGGGGGGGGGGGGGGAATTAGGTATTACGTATATTTATTTTTTTATTGAACGTGCGATTTCTAAACCGAAAAACGGCACGTGACCTTGATTTGCCGTTGCCAGTTCAATTATAATATAATAAACATATTATGTTTTTCGCATGATTACACCTTTCCTTTATTATTTTTTTATGCCAGTTAGAAACAACCTGCAACCTTAGTGTCTGTCTGGACATTTTTATCACGGTGCTTAATTTTCCAGAATTTAATTAGATTATACCTGTATTTAAAGATATTATTCTGATTTTTTTAAAGATACTTTGTACCAATAAAATACACGTGATTATAAGTAAGGAGAGGGGGGGTTAGTCTGAAACCTCACCACTTATCACCAGAGGGGAGGGAGGGGTTAAAAAGAAAAAAAAATAATGAACGAACCCAAAAAAGCAGATTTATTTAATAATGTAAAACGATTTCACATATTCACCATGTCACATAACAATACGATCTCGACGTTGTGATTTATGTGTCTTTTTATTAAATAGAAAATATTAGACGAGATGGGAAATGTTTCCCATGCGAATTTCTAATACAGTTTTTCGTCCCCCATTTTGCGACATGGAAAAAGCTCCTAACATTGTAAAAACGTTTTGTCTACACTTAAAACCATAAAAATCTGTCAGTTGATTATGACCTGCTTTGGATACTTGACAAAAAGTTAATTGTTTTTTTGACTACACGAATATTCAACTTTTTTATGATTGTACAAAAGAAAATATCCGAGCAATAACAAACTACAAAAAAAAAAACAAATAAATAAACTGATTTTGAAAAAGTGGAAGAATAACGTGGCCTTAAGTTAAAATTTTACTTATCTTTCCAAACTGTAATCGAAGTTACCAAAGTTCAATGTGGCCGGTGCCAAAAACGGCAATTGCCTAGAATTTAAAATAATCATTGTTATTGCATGCTTTATCATTGTAATTTTAACATCCCATAATTAATGATTCAGTAGTCTGTAAAATTGATATGCATTCATTGGAATAATCTATTTAAACAGTTTCTAGGTCGATTACGCATTCAGTTGTGATAAGATCAACCTTTTGCGGTTTGCTGTAATATAAACGCAATGTCAGAGGCGCTAAAAAATGAGGAAATAAAATGCATTTCGTTACTCATCCAAGTGAATAATTTTACGAGAATACAAGATGTTTACTACGAAGTCCCTAGAAAGATAATCTACGTCAAAATGACTCCCGCGCCAACGAAATTTTGCTGTAACTTTTTAAATTGTGGGAATCCGGTGACGTGCATTCCGGACATCTCAGTCCGCGCCGGGAACTAGCGAAGGGCGCATGTGTCAAACTGGTAAGTACCCGCCATTTCGATATTTTACCGCCATAGGAGTCAAAATGACGTATGATTATCTTTTACGTGACTTTTACGATTTTTGCTATAGCGAATAAGTTAGTTTTTTTTGTTGGATCGGTTTATTTTTGCTGTTTTTGACATTTGTTTTTGTTTTATAGAGAGCTTGAACGTATATTCAGTAAAATGGCGAGAAGAAATTTAGACGAGGAAGGCATTCTGGCTGCACTTTTAGATAATGAGGAGAAGGCCATATCGACTGATACAGACAGTGAAGTCGAAGATCACGTAAGTGAGGATGAAGTCCAGAGCGATTATGAGGAGAGATGTGAAGATGCTTCTGTCAATGAGACAACCGGCAGACCAGAAATGATTATGTTCTACAATCAAACCAAAGGCGGGGTGGACACGCTAGGCCAAATGTGTTCCATAATGTCCTTTAGTAGAAACATTGCCGTTTTCTATGGGATGATAAATATTGCCTGCATAAATGCTTATATTATATACTTCCACAACGTTGCCAGTAAAGGTGAGAAGGCTCTGAATCGCAATAAATTTATGAAAAACCTAAGTAATGCTCTTACATCGCCCTTTATGACGAAGCGATTGGATATACCAACTTTGAAAAGGTATTTACGGGACAGTAACGCATCTTTCGTGCCAAAAAACCCCTCAAGATCAAGAAGAAGAGCGTCCCGAGGTACCAGCAGCCAGAAAACGGGCCTATTGTAATTATTGCCCTTCCAAAATAAAGAGGAAGGCGAATGCCTCGTGCATAAAATGCAAAGCAATAATTTGCCGAGAGCATAACGTTGACATGTGCCAAAAATGTTTTCAGTGATGTTTCAATAGTTATTATCTAGTTTAAAGACAATAATATCTGATGTTACTGGAATTATAAGATAAAAAGGCTGATTAATGTAATAGGTAAAAAAAAACTTACTGACGAAAATAATGTTCCTATTTTTTGTTAATTTTTCTGAAGTTTGAGTTTTGTTGTAATTTTCATAATAAAAAGTAAACATAATTTCGTAAATATCGGATGTTTTATTTAAAAATACATGATACAACACATATCTTTTTAATTTATTAAAATGTATAAAAAACTATTGATTTTACAGCTAATTAAACCTATGGAGTCAATTTGACGTATGATTATCTTTAACGTAGGGGGAGACGGGGCTGTTTGGGACACGGGGCAGTTATAAAAACGCGTTTTTTTTCATAATGCGCCATTCTAAAAATGTCAAAAAAAGACGTTTAGTTGGCAACACATAAGTCAGTAAGTTGTCAAAATGGTTTGTGGTTGCGGTCGTTATTGCAAGTTGTAGACAAAAATTAAAGATTTCCGGAATTCAGTAAGTACTTTTTAAGTAATTTCGTAAGCCTCTAACTAGATAAGCCTTAAACGTACTCAATTATGCATTAAGACAAGTTGATAGAGCATATATTTCGCCATTATGCTCGGTTAATTTTATTCTCGCAACTTAACCCCGAAATTTTTCTTGATTTTTAATTTAAAAATTGCTTTGGTGGGGCACTTTGGGAAATCTGCCATGGGGCAGTTTTGGACGCTTTCAAAACTGCCCCGGTGATGGAGTCGTTCGATTACAGGTGCATTTTGTATTGTTGCAGTTATGGTGCTCACTTATATACGTAAAATTGACCGAAAAAGTCGTTCAGGATTGTCGCTGACATGTTCGGTATTAAGATATCTTAATTGTTCAATCGAGTCCTTCAGTATAGGAAAAATCATTTCCTGTGCGATGAAGAGGAAACTGATAGTGGGAATTCAGATGGTGACACTTGTGACCCTAACCCACAATATTTAAATAAACATGGATCGCGACAGGTTTTTTCAGTCTTGGAGGAAAAGCTGCTAGAAGAATACTTTTTGAAATCATCTAACATACATTATGGACTGACTTATACTCAAGCACAAGAACTTGCTTACTAGTATGCTGTACTTCTAAAGAAAAATATCCCTGAAATTTGGACGAACAAAAATCGCGCGGGTAAAGATTGGATGTCTGGTTTTATGAAGCGACACCCAACCATGTCCCTAAGAAAACCAGAAAGCACAAGTTTATCTCATGCACAAGTTTATTCACTACAACCTCTAAGGAGAATAATGGCTCAGAAGTCATGGATAATGGCTCAGAAGTCATGGATAATGGCTCAGAATTCGTGATTTTTCTTAGAAAGAAATCTTTCTTAGACAAAAACAGGTTTGTGTATCCTGTAATCGAAGATATATCATTGGTACAATAATCAGAAGTCATATCTAGGCTTCCGCGCCCAGCGCAAAACAAATCATCGGAAAGACTTTAAAAAATTAAGGAATTGTCGGTAAAGTTTGATAGGTATAATCTTAAATAACGACTATATTAAATTTGTTGTGATTGTTCAAGCTTTGTAATTTGTACAAAAAATGTAATATGGCTTAATTTAAAAAAAAATCAAGACATCTGTGTCCAGGTCAGAATATTTCTCCTGAAAGAGTGAACAAATTTGTGCAACTTTTGGTGAAGTAACATTAAAAAGGATCTCCTTAAATAAATAATATGATTGCGAAAAGTATAATTTTCAACGTTCCAAACTACCCCATACCAGTTCATAACTACCCCACTATGAGGCAGTTTGGAACGATTTCCCTTTTTTTTTTTTAAATCTATTGCCGAACAACGACAATGCTTTTCGGGATTTTTTAAATGCCAAAGTCAAGGCACTTAGTCAGAGTAAGTAACGTGGTATTTGGTTCTTGGAAATACATAAAAATGAGGAAACTACGGGGTCATTACAAAAATCGTTCCAAACAGCCCCGTCTCCCCCTACAACTCAATATGATTATCTTTCTAGGGTTAATGAAATTAATAATGAGTATGATAAAGTGATTTTTTATTGAAAGTTCTTTTATTTTTCGATATAATCACCGTTTGTCACATTGGAATGCATGAAAACTCCAAAGTCGACTTGAGGTAAAAAATAGAAAAATCCTCATCTGCTCCGACAGCAGAGCAGCATTGGACGCTCTGGCAAAGCTACCACAGAATCTTCTGTGGTCTGGGACTGTATGCAAGAGCTCAAGAAATTGGGAAAAGCCAAGAAAATCCCCTTATTATGAGGCCGACAGACTGGCAAAACTGGGCACACTGGAATGCCCGGTGGAGCCAGTTGTTGGGTTCCTCTTTGCTATAGGTAAGAATATCATTAGGGACTGCTTGGAGCAGAAACATCGGGCATCCTGGAAACAGATCCAAGGATGTCGCCAGCAACCACTTCCTAAGAAGACCAAGTCCCTACTTGACATGAGCAAGAAAAACCTTAGAACACACACACACACTGACCGAACACACGACCTTTAGAGCACACATATTCAACCTTGGCTTGACCGAGAGCAAGGACTGTCGAATATGTGACGAAGATTCTGAAGACAGAATTCACATCGTTGGTCGCCGCCCAGGCCTCGCCGCAAAATGAAACAGTTTACTGGGACGACCCTTTCTAGAACCCAGCGATCTGCCCAACTTATATGTCAATGATCTGTATGGACTGGTAAGCAGTACCAGGCTACTAGCAGACCACTATCCCAACCACAAAGTGTGTAGTTAGAAAGATGTTATAGATATAGGCGACTTCAAGAGCTGGATACGAGCCCCCACTCCGTTTACTGCTACTACTACTACAACTTTTAGGTTTATACAAATAATATATCTTCGTTCTAGACCTAAAATACCCTTCCCGAAAAACCCTAAATCATGTTTACTTAAAAAACCCTGTAATCATCTTTAAATTTTCTCTCTCAGATGTTCCTTGAATATCGGACATAGATAGAAATCATTAGGGAATATCCGATAAGTATGGTGGATGTTTTTAGTGCTTCAAAACTAACTTCTTTAAGGTCAGCCATCGCAACTCTGGTCTTGTGTGCTGGGGCGTTGCCATTTTGAAACAAAACAATTTTAGCGAGTTTGTCCCTTCGTTTTTCACGTATTTCGTTTTCGAAATTTATTTTTTTCCTCTGCTTATACAGTCCCGATTATAGTAGCTCAATCATATCAAGGTATTCAATCATCACGATGCCTTGACTATCCCAGGGAAGAGAGCCCATGATCGTACCGGCGGATGGAATGGCCTTGATGTTCTTAGGAGTTAGAGATGACGGTCGTTCCCAGGTCACGGACTGTTATTTTGTTTCAGCATCGTAATGGTGAGGTCTTGTTTCGTCCATAGTTATGAATCGAAACAAAAAAGGGCCAGGATCCTGTTGTAACAAATGCAAAGTGTTGCAAAATCTTCAGTCTAGTTTTTTCTGCGCGTCTGCAAGCATTCAAGAAACACATCATGCGGATACCATTTTCATCCAAGTACAATACTGTGCGCACTATCAATCGAAATCTTCACTTCTTCAAAAATAAAATGAGCCATAATAGGACCATCCGGCAAAACATTTTCTTCATTATTCTCACTAAATTCTCTCTATTCTCTTATTCTCATTAAATTGGTAACTCTCACTAAATTCCAGAGTGAGTTAGGAGAACAGAAAAAAAGCCAGCAATCTCGTGTAACAAGAAGATCGACGCAAACAAATTTTGCAATACCACTCAGGATATCCGCTTTTGGCCAATCCAGTTTCTCTTATCTTGCCCCCAAATTTTATAATTGCCTACCACCTAACATTAAAGACATTAAAATATCATATAAATTTAAAAATAGTTTGAGTGCCTACCTCTTAAATTGTACATATGCAGATATTGAAAACATTATTAAATAATTGAATCTCTATAATCTTTATAATAAAAACATAATAGTATATGTAGTAATATAAATTGATGATTTCTAAACGTAAGTTTATTTTAATTTTTGTGAATTTATTTTGTATATTATTAATACATATTATTTAATACATATATAAATATATATTAATTTTTATCATGTTTTAAAATAAATTAATATTGACAATTTTCATGACATTTTCTTACGAATTTTTATTAGGTAATTAAGATATTTCTGTTACATTAAGTATGATTTTGATTATTTATATAAATATAATATTATAGATTTCTTAGGATAACTAAAATAAATTGTCTACCTTGGAACAGGCGGCAGCCTAGTTAGGTTAAGACTTTTGTATATTGAATGTACTCATAATTTTAACTCAATAAATAATTTGAATTTGAATTTGAATTATTTTTTTAACCCTTTCTTTTTATTGACTGCCGTCGTTGGGCGACCCGAGCAAGAGTCATCATTATTTGAAGTTCTTGCACGCCTAATCTTGGCACACAAATGTGCAACCGTAGAATATTGGAGAGCATAAACTCTCTCACTAATTTATCTCGTAAGTCTCAAAATACATACTTACTCCGTATATTTTTAAAGCAAAGTTATTTGAAAATTGCGCGAAATCCCGTTTTTTACACGACTGCCCAACAAAAAGGGAGTATATGTTATGTATGTTTTCCGTTTCTTTATTCCACAACTTCTAAACTGTTGAGCAGATTTAGAAGTACACGGTATTCTTAGAACTGTTGTCTTCTCGACTGCCATAAGGTACCTTAACTGTCAATATATCAAATAAATAGGTGTCTAAATGTCCAATTATCCAAAAGTCAATAAATTAACCTAAATATATCGTGTTTAGTCAAATGAAAGGTCTGTTTGAATGAATAAAAAAATATATGTGTCTATTTGACTAAACACATAAACCACAAATATTTCATCAAAAAAACGGTAAAAAAATAATTATTAATACAGTACCTAGTTAATTTTTCGAAACGGAAGTCGTATTTTTTATTCCTTCTGATATATTTACTTGTTTCATCTTTGCCACGTTTCGACAAAATGCAAACAAATGACAAAATTTTAAAAAACAAATAAAAATTAAATTCTGTTTTTTAAGACACAATAATATTACCGATTTTTAAATACCTGTTTTCGGTTTCTACGAATTTATTCCAATCCAACATTTTGGAAAATTATAAAACTGCGCAAAAATCTTTTCGGAAAAAATCCGTAATACATTATTGATGAAATCCTGATGTTTTATTCCAGGATTATTTATTTTACTATAGACGTATTAGCCTGCCAGTATTTAATTATTTTGATTCCAAAGTTAACAAAGGTTACTCATTATCACTTTCTTTTGAACGTCTCTTGTATATAAAAACCTACAAAGATATTGTAATACATATTCGCGGACTTTCTATCGATCACAACATACGACTATTACACAATTTTAAAAATAGTTAAATTGTACATACTTTTAAGCTTCTGCTGAGTTTTAATTTAGCTTTACGAATTTCCTGGAAATTCTAAAAGTTCCTGGAACTCCCGCTAAAGAACACCGAAAGTCTTTAGTTATAGTGCTTTATTCATATATTTATATTTATATATATATATATATATATATATATATATATATATATATATATATATATATATATATATATATATATATATATATATATATATATATATATATATATATATATATATATATATATATATATATATATATATATATATATATATATACGGGCAATTCAGAAACTAACCTCCGGTTGATTGAAAAAAATACACCAAGTTAAGTAAAAATATTTTAATATATACATCTTACAACTACATCTTTGCACTATTTTTCGACATAGTCTCCATAACGATTGAGGCACTTATCGTATCTCTTCACAAGCTTTGAAATTCCTTCTGCATAAAAATCACCCGCTTGTGCCTTGAGCCAGCCTGTGACCGCTTTTGGGCACCCATCGTGCACAGAACTTACGGTAACCCAATCTTGCTGTCACTATCTCGTACAAAAGAGTCTTAGAAATCTGTGGAAAATCAGTAGACAACTCCGCCATTGTGAAACGTCGCTTTTCACGAACTTTTGCATCAACTGTCTGAACGAGTTCGTCAGTCACCAAGGATGGTCTACCACTCCTCTCTTCATCATGAACGTTTTCTCGTCCACTTTTAAATAAACGTACCCATTCACGGACAACTCCTTCACTCATTACTTTTGGTCCGTACACGGCACAAAGCTCACGATGAATAGCTGCTGCAGAGTATCCTTTGGCTGTAAAAAAACCGTATAACAGCACGCACTTCACATTTGGCGGGATTTTCTATTGCAGCACACATTTCAAACTGCCACAAAAACTAAACTAGCGCAGGTACGACTCGACTACGGCTTGATGCCGACTGACCTGCTGAGCGCGTGAATGCACAGATGGCGCGCTACTCCCCCCACTACCCGCACTGCGACCAATCGGAGGTTAGTTCCTGAATTGCCTTCGTATATATATATATATATATATATATATATATATATATATATATATATATATATATATATATATATATATATATATATATATATATATATATATATATATATATATATATATATATATATATATATATATATATATATATATATATATATATATATATATATATATATATATATATATATATATATATATATATATATATATATATATATATATATATATATATATATATATATATATATATATATACATATATATATACATATATATATATATATATATATATATACATATATATATACATATATATATATATATATATATATATATATATATATATATATATATATATATATATATATATATATATATATATATATATATATATATATATATATATATATATATATATATATATATATATATATATATATATATATATATATATATATATATATATATATATATATATATATATATATATATATATATATATATATATATATATATATATATATATATATATATATATATATATATATATTTGATAAGGTTTGTAAAGAAATCCGTTTATAGGATCATGTTTTTATTTCAAATAAAATTAGTAAAAGCTACTTAAAAAGTAGCGAAGGAAATCCCAGGTTGTATTGGGAAATGCTTATGCTTATGGGATTTCCTTCGCTACTTTTTAAGTAGCTTTTACTAATTTTATTTGAAATAAATATATATATATATATATATATATATAGAAATATTTGATAGTTTTGTGTATATATTCTTTTTAGAATATATACACAAAACTATCAAATCGATCAATAAGATGATTATAAAGTAAATAATTATAAAAGCCACTTACATCGTGACGAAGGATTCCCTTGATCGGATTCGGGAATGCTTTAGGTGTTAACGAGAATGATGAATGCCTCTCACTTGCGGAAAGAGGAGTAGGTTTAAGTTGGGCCCATTTTTCAACTAGTAAACGCTCACCCTTCATCCAATTATCTCAAAAATTAAGCTACAATCCTTCTTTATACGTAAACTCACTCAATTTCCTATTATTTCAGGGGAAATAACAAGACAAGACGAGCTACTTGACAGATGGAAGAATCAATATTTCAAAATATTGAATTTTTCTATCATCTATTCTATCAATATTTCAAAATATTGAATTTTTACATATTTTATGTTTCGTTCATTGTAAATAATCCATTTAGGTTAAAGGTAATCTTTCCAACTAATAGGAAAGAGCTGACTGCTTCCTTTCATTGATATGAGGGCATGTCACGCTTTTAGTTTTAAGTTTTCAGCTGAATATTGATCGCAGCTTCTGTATATCGCACCTTTAGAAAATAAAAAAACGAAATTCGAAATTTTAAATTCTTCCATCTGTCAAGTAGCTCGTCTTGTCTTGTTATTTCCCCTGAAATAATAGGAAATTGAGTGAGTTTACGTATAAAGAAGGATTGTAGCTTAATTTTTGAGATAATTGGATGAAGGGTGAGCGTTTACTAGTTGAAAAATGGGCCCAACTTAAACCTACTCCTCTTTCCGCAAGTGAGAGGCATTCATCATTCTCGTTAACACCTAAAACATTCCCGAATCCGATCAAGGGAATCCTTCGTCACGATGTAAGTGGCTTTTATAATTATTTACTTTATAATCATATATATATATATATATATATATATATATATATATATATATATATATATATATATATATATATATATATATATATATATATATATATATATATATATATATATATATATATATATATATATATATATATATATATATATATATATATATATATATATAAATATATAGCCACATTGTTACCAATGTTATAAAGTAACTAGCAAAAATTGAACACGCAAATGTAGCAAATGCTCAGTGCCCACCTAACTAGGACTGTCCTGTTCTGTATCTAGGCGGGTCAGACTAAATAATTAAAATTAGCAATTTAAATCAACCGTTATACATACGCTTAAAATCAGTTTTGAAATCAACCGTTAAAATTAGTTTTAAAATTAACCGTTATACATACGCTTTACAAAACAAGTTTTCAGATTTAGACCTCCCTAATTCAATTAACCATTTATTAATATTATATTTAAACTGTTGAATGTTCTTTAGGTGTTTCCATTCCTCCTCTATGTCATAGTTAATGGTAATGCTAGTTGTTTGAGTAAACCTAGGTTTACCCGGGTATACTTAGAATTAACCAAGGATTTTGGGTTAGGTTAGGTTAGGTTAGATTCTAGGTATACCCGGGTAAACCTAGGTTTACTCAAACAACTAGCATTACCCGTAACATCATTATATAATCTGGGCCCAAGGAGAAAAGCTTGTCTTTGTGCAAATGTTGTTTGCACTCGAGGAATAAGGAAATTTTGTTTCCGTGAACTCCGCGTATTGCAGTTTTGCTGACTTTGATCATGCATATTTTTATATTTATAAAAAAATATTATCACATATTTTAGAAACAATTGCTTGACGTCCAGGACTTTAGACTCTTTGAAAAGACGCTCTGACTGGTTGTCATTAGGTTAGTTTAATAATTGGTGGACTATATAATTAATGTTAAACACATCCGATCCAACTACTTATTATTTCATGACAAATAAATAATCGGCGGTTGTTATGATTTTCGGCCATTTCCTTTCCTCTTCACAATCTGGGAAACCTTCATTTATAAATTCATCGCCATGTATGCAATTATATTGCAATCATCTTTAGAAGTGTCCAATTTGGACATGAGGATATATAGTTAGTCACTTGTTTGACTGAGTCCATTACTCGATGTGAAGTGCAGTGATATTGTTTATAGAATTTTCACTTACTTACATTGAATACAGGTACAATGGTAGGTAGTTCTATTTTTACACAACTACCCAATAAAAGAGGAGTGTAATGTGTTCAGGGTTCATCTATGTATTTTTTTCCGTTTCTTTATTCCACCATAACTACCAAACGCTTAAACCGAGTTAGAAGTGTGAAGTATTGTTAGAATCGATATGTCATTCCGAGTGTCATAGAGTACATTAACTGTCGAAATATCGAGTAAGTAGTTGTCTAAATGTCCAAATGTTAATAAATTAACTTAAATATATCGTGTTTAGTGTCAAATAAAAGGTAAAAAATATATTAAAATTTATAAATACAATAGTTCACTTTCTGTAACGACAGTCATGTTTTTTTTTTATTATTTTATATATATTTACTTGTTTTCTATATATTAAGACCTTCGCCAAATTACCATATGTGTACACAAGGATATACGAGAAATAATCACCTTGTCAATTGTCTATTAACTAGGACTGAATTGAGCAGGAGGGATCAAAATTCTGCTGCATTCTACAAGAAAAATAATTTACAAAAAAATAAAAAACCTAACAGGGTGTTTGGCAGATAAACCGACATAAGCAACAGGTCTGATTGGGTATATTCAAGAAATATACAGGTCTGATTGGGTATATTCAAGAAATTTACAGGTCTGATTATAAAATAGTCATTAAAATTGAACATAAAATCATTATGGTGCCTATTCATACCTTAATAAAATATACCGCAATATCAACTGGAAATAGTTGACTCATGCAGTTTATATTTGACCCTGGTATACAATTTGTTTTGTTTCTTTAGGAATTTTTTAATTCAATCGTCATCATTGGCGCTACAACTCATTTTGAGTCTTGCTTCGTTAAGAATTTTATCCTATCCCTCCATTCTATCCTGTGTGCTAGTTTCTGGCTTTTCTCTCTAAGTGCTTTTAGGTCGTTAATTAAAGAATCAAACCATCGCAGTTATGGTCGTCCGACTTTGCTATGGCTTTCAGGTTTTTCACAAATCATGTGTTTCAACGGCTGTTAACTTTCCAACCTTTCTGTTCATGACCTAATTATCTAGGACTCCATAAAAAGTTCTTTCTTTATCTGTAAGTCTTTGGCCTATCCACAGTAATATTTTGCGAATATTTCGAATATTTTCGAACGAATATTTTGCGTTCAAATTTATCTAGTTCATTTTCATCCGCTTTGGCGAGAGGCCATTTTCTGAAGCGTATGTAACGACTTACCTGATAAGAGTCCTGTAGAGGGCTTCCTTCATTCTCCAAGATAGCAGACGGGGCTTCATCGGAGACTTAGTTCCAAGTGGTACCCATTTTGCAACCAATTAACGTTCTTTCGCTTCTCTACGGTCTGTTTTTGATGTGAATTTCTTATAAGATTTAAAGGAACCAACATCAAAAGGTGGAGCTAGGTTTACTATTTCAACGTAGGCAGTCTTGTATTTGGGTTTCTCCTGATTTATATTCAAACCCATTCATTTTGCTGCTATATTTAATGCTTTAGGCTTCATTGAGAGCTGGTGCAATAATCTGAATATCATGATCAGCTTACGCCAGTAGTTATACCGACTTATTAAATATAGTGACTGTAGTATGAACACCGGACCAATTCTAGATCAACTATGGATTAAATATAGATCAATAATAATGCTTTTAAATTGTTTACAGATGTCATCGACATGCCTTTTA
Source organism: Micropterix aruncella (assembly GCA_944548615.1). Lineage (NCBI taxonomy): Eukaryota > Metazoa > Arthropoda > Insecta > Lepidoptera > Micropterigidae > Micropterix > Micropterix aruncella. The sequence goes on from OX155966.1 coordinate 19,480,063, forward strand.
TTTGTTTTGGCAATGATAGGATCATGTCTATCTCGACCCCAGAAATATACCGATAGATACGACACTGTAAATCTGGATGAGATTCTGCAATCTAAGCGCCTAATGTTGCCTATTGCTGATTGCGTATTGGAAAAAACGAAGACCTGTGCTCCAATGGCTAAAGAACTTAAAGGTATGTAAAGAATTATGTATGATTCTTCTATAATACTGAGAATATCTTATAAGGTAGAATAAAACTCGTGACTCATGTGTACTTACCTAATCCTCAGTTAGAAATATAGAAAAAAAATATTGCACATTTCAATACAAAACATACAACCGGCGGACTTATTCCTTAAACTAGCTGACCCGTGTCCACTTCGTTGGTCGGTAAAACTTTTTATCTGTGATGAAATTATGAGTGTGGTTCGGTTAGTACTGAGTGATATGATTTATTTCCTGATTGCCAAATGAAGGTTTATATTTTTACTGCATATTTATGTATGTATTTGCATGCCAATTTAACTATAATACATACCATTATTTGTGAGTGTCTTCTTGTGAGTGTCTTATTTGTGAGCGTATTATCTCTCTATTTATGAAGTAAAAGGGAAATTATATGCAGTAAAAGGGAACAGTCTTTTGTTTTAAATACTTGAGACGATAAATTTACTTATTTTGATAAGAATTCATAATTGTTGATAATATGACCAATAAACATGACCTAACGATTTAAATAATTTTTTTAGTATAAAATACTACTTTTTGTGACTTGTATATAAAAGTTAGACATATGCTCTCGCTGACTTTTTTGTAGGCATTATCAAGCTCTACAACTTTTCTCTAGAACATAATCATACATCACATAATCTACATCGTTAAGGCAGCGTTAGTTAGAAACGTTTTCGTTCGACCGTTTTTTCTCCGACTTACTTTGCAAATCCGACTACCACGAAAAAGTCTTATCATTTTTCAGGATTAATATATAGCCTATGAAACTCACAAATAACGTGGCTTTCTATTGGTAAAAGAATTTTCAAAATCGGTTCAGTAGATCCAGAGATTACTTCCTACAACGTCACAAACTTTACCTCTTTATAATATTAGTATAGATTACAATCTCTTACAGCCAACCTTGGTGGAAGTGAAAGTATATGTGCTAGTAGAGTAAAAAAAACTTTATGCTTTACAAAATTAATCAAATATCTATTTTTAAATACTATTAGGATTTAGAGAATGTTTGCAAGGAGCAGAGGAAATGAGAGGATGGGAGTATACTCAGTAGACAATCTACAAAAATAAAGTTGTGAGACTCCAGAGGTACTTCCTGAGACATCTCGAATACAAATCGTTTCAGAACTCCGGAAATTACTAAGAGAGATTTAGTCGTCATAACATGGACTCACTCGACGTCATAACGTGGAGTGAGTCCATGTTAAGACGTCTCCAATATGATACACGTTTTCTTTCCGATATTTTAGATATTAAATAGATAATTCTTATTCTGTCGGCAGAATCTATTACCGAAAACATATAATAAGAACAGGGCTCGAGACTTATTTCATCCACAGAGGGTCAGTAGTAATTATGGTCAAGATATGAATTTATAGAGTGCTTACATCGTACAATCTAACTTTTCAAGGTTTGGATAATTTCATTTATCATCAAATACTTGCTTCAAAGAGATTAAAATCACGATTCACAGCCGTTTTCTTGATTAGTATTTATTCATCTATTAAATATTGTAGAACATTGTAATGATTATTATGCTGTTAAATATTGTAATAGTTATTATGTAATATCTTTCATTCTAAATTAAATATAATATTATATTTGTTATACGTACGTATCTATATTATCTATTCTTTATATTTTATCATTATATTATCTTATTATTTATAGTATAATAATACTTTAGCAAAATTAGATATGTTAAGCAAGTTATATATATATATATCTGTTAAATGCATAATTTGGCTTTCCTACCCCCTATTACGTAAAAACCTATCCCCTATCACAATTTCTTCCGGCGCTTTAACTAGTTTAATTTTGAAAACTTGTAAATACTTACTTGTTGTAATACTTGTAAATAAAACTTGTTATTATGTTATGCAAGTAACCACATATCTTGTGTTAATATGCATAACATAATATTTTATGCAATTAAACACATAGGGGCTCTCTAGACGACCAAGCATGCTTGTCAAGCATCGCGTCGCGGGCTGGGAGGGGATCGTAAACCGCAGAAAATATGCAAATATTTTTTTATTTTTCTACCAATAATGCCTAATTTTGTAGTTTTATACCAGGGAGTCACGTCATTCGTCAATCAATTAGTCTAATTAACGTGACTTCCTGGTATAAACTACAAAATTAATCATTTTTGGTAAATATTTTTTTTTTTAAATGCCTATTTCCTACGGTTTACGATCCCTTCCCAGCCCGCGACGCGATGCTTGACAAGCATGCTTGATCGTCTAGAGAGCCCCTTATAATGCATAACATATTATGTTATGCATAATAACTTCAGCGTTATACACAAAACGCCGTAAGTTTTCTGAAAAAAATTTTACCAGTTATTTAATCAAACGATTTACCTACTAAAACCGATAAAAATGTAATTGAGTTGAAATAAAATATTGGATTACATATAGGTATTATAAAAATTACGTATTCATTTTCTCTTTCATCAGAAAACCTATTGGATGCGCTGCAAACAGGCTGCGAAAAATGCACAGAAGCTCAAGAAAAGGGCACTTACAGAGTTGTTGGACATCTCGTCCAAAATGAACCAGAGTTATGGAAAAAACTTGTTGATAAATATGATCCCGACAGGATTTACGCTGAAAAGTACGAGGAAAGGGCAAGAGAGCATGGAATAAATATACCAAAAGAATAAAATATGTATGAGAAGAGGGCAAGAGAGTGTGAAAAAAAATGTAATAAAAGTTAAAAATATATATTGTAAGATTTATTATATATAAGGGTCATTTTATTTAATTGCTGAAACCATGACGTCATCGCATTTTAAAAATATGTCCATATTTCAGCCACACACAGTCAATCGATATGATAAGGGCTGCCTAATCATAACATTAAGTCTGAAAAATGTGACTTATTTTCTTGTTGTGTTGATGATGTGCCATATTGTGTGGATGTATTTACATTATTAGGGGAGACCTAGGAAGGTTGATACGTAGGTAAGTTGAAAAGTACAAATTTCTCGACATCTGTAGTTGGTGGCTGGCAACTCTACTATTTTATCGTTTCTTTACACAGGCATGCTAGAGAATAGACCGCGGGAGTACGAATATGGACTGCGAGTGAATGCGATAGCTGAATAGAAAGATATAGCTGCATATGGGCTTCGTCTATCCTCGTCTAGTCGCGCATGCGCGTTTATCCATAGCATAGCCACAGTATACCAAACAGCAGCTTATCTTAGAACAAACCTGAAATCAAAGCGAATACGTCACGAGTCGTAAGGGCTCGGATATGGCCGCCAGAGGTTGGATTCTCGGCCCCAAACGTTTGAAAAGTCACCAGCCTTTACCTGCGCGTGACGATAACCAAAGGCGTTTGTCGAGAATTACTGCCCGAAATGCCCCCTCTTCCCGAAATGCCCTGTAGCTCGAGAGTAAAGCTACTGTTTGGTATACTGTACTGTGTCATAGCAGAAATATTATGTGGTCGAATCATTCTATTCGAATATATCTACATATTTTAGTGACTTCCTTCTTAATTTTTTTTATATTTTTTGTTATTTCTCTGAAGCTGCTATAGCGATTTTTCTATTTGTCACCTTCCAACACGAGTGGGCGGTCATTTGCTGCATGAAGGTATTTTTGTGTCTGCGCCGCACGACACCAACACTAGAACGTCTGTTCTGCTCAACATTTTCAAACAAAATGACATAGTTGTTGCACGCGATATTATCAATGTGAAAATGACGTAGCTGTGCGACCTTGCAAGGCTATTTGCTTGGTGACTAGCCGCACGGAAGAAATCGACCTATGTAAAAGCCTTGCATAAGGGAGAAAAATTGTTGCTGATCTCTCGGCAGGCATCATTTCATTTATTTCATTTTATCCATTACATCACCATCATCCATTTCATCATTCATTACATCCCCATGACACAAGGAGTTATATCTGCTAGCTAGATAATAATCGTACACCTAAAGTGAGATAGAATGTTATATTAACGCTACTGACACACATGCTTAATAATAGCACAATGGCATGCTATTATTGAACGATTGCCACTTACTGGAATGTGTGTAAAAACATTGCTAGCAATAAGCATGCTCATTTAGAGTATGCTCAATAATCAACAGCTGTTTGATTTTCGAGTATGCTACCTGAAGCGGGGGTGGAAGGGGGTCTGCTCTTGACCATGTATGAACAGGTTTGCTTATGAGCATGCTACTGCATGCAGTAATATCACTTCGCAATTCGCATACGAGTATCTTGTTTTTGTATCACACTCTCAGTTTTAGAAACCAGGTCATCAAATTTCTGCGGAAGCATGCGTATATGATTTTTATAGCCACTGACATCTTTGCCTCGCATCTCTATCAACAATCGATAAATTGATCCATGGGCTTATCTTCTAGTTATCCAGTTACGGACACAAATCATCCTTTTATGTTTGTTTTTTCCATAGTTTCTTAAACAATTTCTTTGCAAGCATTAGGATTGTTATGTTGAGTTCTGTTCTGATGGAAGTAATGGAACTAGCTTCCTTGGACGATAGCCTGCGTTTAAACTAGCATAATATGATCAATAATTGCTTGCTTTGAGCACACTTATTCAAACAAGTATGCCTAACATAAGCAAATATGTACAGTAGGTACCTACAGTTGAAGAGCATGCTAGTTCTAAGCATACTCGCAAGCATGCTTTTTATGAGCATGTGTGTCAGTACCCTTTTGATGTGTTCCATCACTCTTCGTTTTCTTTTGGCTTCGTTTCTTCAGACGGCTTCTGCTCGTACCGCTACACTATAATGCCAAAAAAAAACATTTTTTTATTTTTTTACAGGAAGCTGGTTTAAAATATTTAACATATAATTCCTAATAAAACTTCGAACAACAAATAGCTATGTACCGTTTCTATATTGTTTCGTCTAAGCATTGATTCTACAGTGTGCTGTAGGTATGGTCTAAGTAAGAAATGCCATATCCGACTAATCCGAGTAACATTGGCCCAAAGGATAAATATAGACGTTAGTTGTTATTTATTTTCGTAATAAAGGAAAAACAAGGTCGGAAAACTGATTATGTGTGTCGACGGCTGGGAATTGGATTCAAAATCAGATTTTTAATTACCGCAATACAAAGCCGTCACTGGAATGGTTCTCTAAAAGTTCTAATGGGGCGTTTACACTCTCGCGCGAGGCGCGAGGCGAGACGCAAAACCATGTCGTAAACAAACGGAACAGAGGCAAAGCTTCTAGCAAGTAGGTAAACATTTTGTACGCTCGTTAGAAGCTTTGCCTTGGCTTTGCCTCTGTTCCATTTGTTTACCGATATGGTTTTGCGTCTCGCCTCGCGCCTCGCGCCTCGCGCGAGAGTGTAAACGCCCTATTAAAACCTCAGTAAAATTCGCCTAGATATGGCCATTGATAAAATCAATGATATGGCCATTGATTATTACATTGCATAATCAATGATATGGCGATGTCAGCGACCTCTACGCATATAATAGAGGTCAGTGGGCATACCAATCAGTATATTATAAAAATAATATAGTGTGAAATTAACTATATTGTACGTTTTTTTCGAATACCTACATTTAAAAAACTAAAGAAATTATTAAGAAACCCAGTATTTTCTTACATTCTTTGTATACTATGTTCATCTTTTTCTAATACAATAAACTTGCGATTGAGCGAAAGAGATGCATTATTTAACCGATGGAAGTACTCGGCGAGTTTTTCTTTGACTTCGTCGTCGAAAAGTCGTCAATTATTTTCGCATGCCGATTTTTACTGAAAACAAATTTCGGTTTTTAGTAATGAACTTTGTATTTTAACATAGGAATTAAAAGTTTACATCTACGATCCGCTATAAAAAATTGTCCTTGAACTCGGCATTAACCGACTCGGTACTGCCGCCAATTCGGTGTTCAACACTACCGTGTTGTGATAGCCGTCCGCGGTCCGTCAGCGCAAGTCAATGGCCGTCGTTTGAAGTTTGATTTGGTTTTGTGCTTTTCGCGTCGTTTACGGTATATTATTCCAAATTTATAGCAGCGTAAAATAGCAATGGATTAACGAATTTCATACGAAGTCCGTTTCGCTATGCGGCTGTTGTATATCAAGTGTTTTATTTGTTTATCTAATCGTGAATTGCTGTGTTTTTTTGGTGCATAAATAAAAATCTATTATGCATCGTTGCAGTTATGATATGAATACGTATGTGCAATTTATTATGTTTATTATATTACGATTGATTGATAAATGACGTCGGACCTATCTTTTTTTTATAGATCTTCATCGCAAATGATGTAGTTATTCATAAAATTCACATAACCATGGCGCAGTCGATGATAAGGTTTTACCTGGCTACTGCAGACAGCTTGTCGAGTATCCAGGTAGAGAGTTCGCTGACCGTCGAGGAGCTGTGCGGGAAAATATGCAGACGTCTTGAAATTCTCCCGATTTCCCAGCATTTGTTTGCACTGCGTATTCATGGATCGTATATATTCCTGGCGCCTAATTCTACAGTGGATTCGAGCAATGCGTATGATTTTCGGATACGGTTCAAGGTGAGATATTCATAATTACTGAACATATGTTTTCCAGACTTTTAATAATCTTGCGTACTGGAGTTATTCTTAGAAAAGTTAATTTCCTTCGATTTTTGTTCTTGTCCATTCCCCGAATTCTGAAGCAACGATACGATATACAGTTGTCGTCACTCGACGATATTTGCAATTCTGGAAGCTATTTGAAAGTCCTTTAATCGTCAGAAGTAAGGTTAGGATAGACAACAGCACATGAGATGTCGTCTGCATATCGCTGCTCTAGGAGATAGCTGGGAAATGGGAGTAAAAATCGGAATGTATTAAGTGTTGCTACCTCGCCTATTTAAAAAAAAAAAATTGACCCAGACTACTAAATTCGATCATTTTAATGCTGAATCTAAAAAAAAATGCATCAGATTTTTTTTATTTTATTTAATTTTTTAATTAGTTTTTAAGATGGTTTAAAAAAAAAATAACCTACTAATAAATAGGTGTTTCTGAATTGTTAAAAAAAAACTAACCTAACCTACTGGCGTAAGCGTTTGACACTTCTCTAAATGCCTATATCTCTCTTATTTATTGAGTCCGATGAAAGATAATTACAGTTTTGGAATAAGCGTGGTAAATATAGTCAGGTGATGTTAAAAAATCAAAAATCTAAAACTGGTAGCAATACCTAATAAATACCTAAAAATCCCTATTCACCAATATTTATAGACAATTTCCACCCAAGACGATCGAAATTTGAATATAGCGCAGAGAAATAAGGATATTCGATTTAATAAATAAAGGATGCGATCCAAATTGCCTTTAGTTCAGAGCCCGGTCTGAATTGAGCATACGCCGCTCACTGCTAAACAGCCGACCCCAGCCAATCAGAACACGATATTGGGGTGAGAACAACGCATCTTATAATAATATACCAAAATCAGTTAGGTTAGGTATCAAAAAGTTAAAGTGGGTAGTTATATTATTTTACTAATATAATTAAAATTTAACTGGAAAATAAACAACATTAAATGTTAACTCAGAATAAAATTAAAATAAAACTTTAAAAATAAAAATGGTTCAAACATAGTCAATAATCAAAAGAATCAATAATAAATTGTCATAACAAAAACAAATACGGTAGATAAAACAAAAATGAGGTGTTCTTAAAATCAAAGAACCCACATTAGATATGACATTCAACTAAAATATATTACGTGAATTAAAAACAATATCAAAGAAATAACTAAACCCCGTATTGATCCCTGTGGAACTCCAGTTTTAACTTTACAAAGGGAAGAACATGAATGAGGACCGGATGTGTCCTTAATAATTTTCTAGATATTTAAACTAGAACAAAGTTACGATAAGATACAAAACTTTTTTCTGTTACATTTGTCTGGTTTTTGTCTTGCAGGTTTCCAGTCCTTCCCGATTAAAGGACCTGGACTTGGGCGCTTTCAATTATTACTATCACCAAGTGAGAAAAGAAGTTTTGAATAGCAAAATACCTGAGATTGAATATCAAAAGCACAAGAATCAGCTCGTCGGTCTCGGAGTTACGGATATGTAAGTAGTCAAAGCTTTCAGTAAGCTGGGTTAACTGAAATCGAAATAAGTGCCTGTAAAAGAAGCAACGGCAATGTCAAGAGTTATAAGCTTGCTATATTGGGTCCTTACCTATGAAGTTGCTGTTTTATAAAGGAAATTTAAGGTCAAAATCTTTGATAAGAAAAAGATATGTTTAATTAATAGAAATATTGACCCCTATTATCTATGCAAAGTCATTTTAATGGGAGTTGCTTAATTCCTCTGATAAAAAACTCTCGTGGACAGAAACCAATGAATGCTTTGAAGGCAATTTTCATCGACTCTTAAAAGTAGATTTTTTTCCCTTGTAAAAAGTTATCTAAATTAAAAAAAAAAACTATTGGAGCAAGGTCTGCCAAGTACGGTGGGTGATCAAGAGTCTCCAGCCGCAACTCCTGCAACTTTGCGACTGTTTGCAGTGAAATCTGTGGTTTTACATTGCCATGCAGAAGCAGTGGCGATGAGCGATTGACCAGGTTCCGTTATTTAATCACGAGCTTCTCCATCATTGTTTGCAATTCTTAACATTACACATTTACGGTAACTGTATAGCCAGACTGCAAGAAGCTGTAATAGAAAACACTGTCACAGGATCTCATATTTGAAGATAATGCAAATTTTCAACTTTACTGTGATTGCACAAACGAAAATATTTGAGTAAAAAAAAACGATGGAAAGACAAATAAACAGCTGCTTCGTGAAAAAGAATAACATGGCCTTTAATTAAAATTTATTTGTATTTGAAATTCCAACTCGAACCCAAGTTATCCAAGTTCAAAGTGGCCAGTGTGATAAAACAGCAATTACATAGGTAATGACCCAATACCATAATTATATAACACAATAGCGTTAAAAAATATCTTCAATAATTAGATACAAAAGCTGGTCTATTATTATTTATTACGGCCGCGGTGCATGCCAGTACTGATCTACACTTTTTAGTACTCTGTAACCTTTTAACATTGCTTACTTTCAGAGCGTATGTTATTTAGTTTACGGAATGTATGTCCCAAAACATAACTCACTATTTTAGTATAAAAAAAAAAAAATACAAACGGAGCTGCCACGTATTTCACCAACCGGAGTTAGGCCCCTGATTACACTTCTGGAAGGTGAGTGAGCTCACCATCCATCACAATATTAGCACAATAATGATTAGTAGTAGTATTCGTTTTAAATGAATTTTTGCTTGAAATGATTTAAAAAAAAATAATATTATAAAAGATAATTTAGTAATTTTTACCATCAAAAACCCGAGAAGACTCGAATTCAAAGACAAAAGAACAAAGACAGAAATCAGTACTGAGTGGTGGGCCTAATAATATGGCCAGGTACTGTAATTTCTTATACACCCTGTACTTACCAGTGTTGGTATCGTTTCAAGCTGCAGATTTCAGTACCTTTCTTTCTATTGTTTTCAGGTATAGGGTGATAAAAGAGGGCTCACGAACGTACGACGATGTCACAAAGGACTACAAAAAATTCCTACCTAAAGAAGTTAATAAGAAACATTGGATTTTTGTTAAGAAACCGATCCTCAAATCACTGACTAAGTTACAGAGAGCCGTTTATGATCCTTCGTGAGTATTATAATATTTTAACATTTTTTTTGCTTTTTGTTGCGAAATTTTGGGACCATGTTTTGCTAAAGCCAAAGATTGTCTTTTGTCAAAGTAATATATTTTTATTTCAATTCATTCACTTTGCAGGTATGTGAAGGAAGCCTATTTAAAACAGTTTCACATGATGGCACCTAATTACCTTGCCGAAGAGTATGGGGATGTGCTGTACAAATTTGAGGGGAGTTTTTATAATGTTGTTTTACACGTGATGCCTTTTCACGAGGAGCAACCGGGGTTACGCGTCTATCTTGATCACAAGAAAGAAGTAAGTATAGCACAGTTCATAATATGGCAATCCAAACTTGCACTATTCATTAAAAACAACACAATAATTCCGTTTGTTAGAAACGCCTGGTAATGGGCTATTAATATAAAAGAACAGGACATACGAGGTGTCAATTGCAATGGGCGAACCTGTCACCCCAGAGAGCTATAACGACATCGTGCCGTTCTGTCTCCCATGTAGTGATAGTAAAAGACTTCGCGGACAATACAATTTACAGTCTAGTCTCTAAGCTTTACTGTGAGGCACTGGGAAGTGCAACTAGCGGGCCAACCTCGCTCCCTTACTACTGATGGATTTCTCCATCCTCCATTCAGGTCAAAGGTTCAAGGTCGCTTGCACAGCCTCTACCTGACATTAGCGGTAACTTCGATTTCAACTGTTCACTGTGGCCCTTCTTAGTTAATCTCTCTTCAAAGGAAGCTACCAGATGAGAGCTGAACCGTGAATTGAGCCGACCTGGGGAGACGGACAGGCCAACAGGGCAGTAGCGACAGCATCACTCCTAATGCTTATGATCTCGTAATAAACCTGGCAATTTGCTCTTTCAGCAACTCTTATTGTCAATAACTTAGGCCATTAGGGTCCAAGTGTTGCAACTTATTTATGTATGTATAATATGTCATACCCAAGAGAATGCATTCGTCGGAAAAGTTTAGTCTAAACGCTGGAAAATAGCGCCTAAGTCACATATTTTCTATTTACCTTGCATTACAAATAATACCATAAATTGGCACTTGCAGTTGCTTGTATGCTTGCGCTTGAAACCAGCTTAGTTACGTGTTCACTGTAGCACTTTGAACAACTTTTGTTGGATTTGGTTCGTCTTGAAAAATCCATACAGTCCACTGCTGTTTAGTTTCTGGCTCATATGCATAGATCCATGTTTCTTCAACTGTAATGATTTTATAGAAGACTTTTAATGTTGCCACAATTGATTTTTTAAAACATTTCTTTGCATCAATCAACATGAACCTTTTTTTAAGCGATTGTTAAGTCATGCAGTATCCAACGCAAACAGGTCTTTTTGACGGCCAATATTAAACATGCCTCAATCTCTCGGTATGTCACATGACGATCTTGTATAATTAGTTTGCGCACAGCATCGATGTTTTGTGGAACAGCAACCAATTTTGGACGATCTTCACGAAATTCGTCCTGAAGCGAACTACGACCACGATTAAATTCAGAAAACCAGCTGAAAACCGTGGCCCGGGATGGTGCTTCATCACCAAAAATCGAAGCGAGTTGATCGGCACACTGTTGCTGCGTTAGTTTACTTCGAAAATCATAAAATGTCATTACACGAAAATGTTCACGATTTAATTCCATTTTTTGGCCAAAAGGAATTTTGTAACAACACAAATAACACTTAAATATGTTTTTTTTAGCAAATACACCATTAAAAACCTTAAATTTACGATGTTAATGTCAGATTTGACATATCTACACTGGTGTAGTCATATCTCAAAACTTAAGTAGCAACCCTCGTATAATCAAATTTTTCCAACATTTTAAATTTTGATCTAACTGATTTAATTTATTTTGCAGTGGATCTACCTTTGCTCGATAGAAGAGCTTTGCTACATGACAGCAGGAAATGATGGCACTTTGGATATTAGTCGAAAAAATGGTATTCCAGTTTACTTGAAGTTCATGTCATTACCACAAATGTTCTCGTTTATTGGCTGCTGTGATGGATATTATAGGTTAGTATGTATATTCGTTCCTGGAGATTTGCTATTTATTGATAAAGCATATCATCCTCAACCTTTGAACTATAATAACAATAGTTATGTAATAAACAAAGGCTTTCAATTTAGATTAAGATAGTATGATTGGGATACAATGAAGAAATTCCTTGCCGAATCGAGCAACCTCCCAGAAATGTTTTCTGCATCAGAGACTTAAGCATTCCGGTCCAAATTTACTTGATAAGAAGAAGCAGATGCAGAGAACGCAATCAGGTGCATGTTATAGTATCCGCAGTACAAACTGGCGACTGGGGCAATTAGAGACAGTTAACATAGGAATGGTACCATGTCGATAAAATATTTATCTATACTAATATTATAAAGAGGTAAAGTTTGTGATGTTGTAGGAAGTAATCTCTGGATCTACTGAACCGATTTTGAAAATTCTTTTACCAATAGAAAGCCACATTATTTGTGAGTGTCATAAGTTATATATTAATCCGAAAAATGAAAAGACCTTTTCGTGGTAGTCGGATTTGCAAAGTAAGTCGGAGAATAAGCGGTCGAACAAAAACGTTTCTAACTAACACTGCCTTAACGATGAGAGATATATGATAAAGTTCTAGAGAAAAGTTGTAGAGCTTGATAATGCCTACAAAAAAGTCAGCGACAGCATATGTCTAACTTTTATATTATATTAATTATGAATTCTTATCAAAATAAGTAAATTTATCGTCTCAAGGGTTTAAAACAAAAGACTTTTCCCTTTTACTGCATAAATAATTAAAGAGATAATACGACATAGGTATGGAACCGTATCGTAATCTGTACTTCTATACTAATATTATAAAGAGGTAAAGTTTGTGACGTAGGAAGTAATCTCTGGATCTACTGAACCGATTTTGAAAATTCTTTTACCAATAGAAAGCCACATTATTTGTGATTGTCATAGGCTATATATTAATCCTAAAATTGAAAAGACTTTACCTGCTAAAATTAGATAGATAAAATTCCTAGATTTAGCCAAAAGCGGTGAGTAAATACCGTAATAGGTGGTAAGTAGCTAACCGATTAGGACTATTAATTGTAGTAACCGTAACAGTTCGATTTCGACATTTTATGACATTTTAACGACGCTTTTGCCAAATTAGTTTTCGTCTACTTTAATTATTGTGCTTACTGTGTAGGTCATTAGGCATTATTGATGACAAAATATTCTGCTATAAAAGGCTTAATGTCAAAGAGCATAACTCATTCGTTATACGAACTCTATTTGTGAATCTACATCATGATGGAAGATTTTTGCAAAACTAATTTGACCAAGTTAAGAAGTGATGTTAACCAGCAAAGCCGGCATGTCATTCTCAACATTTATAAGTGGTTTCATAAGTTGAAAGAAGACCCTGATGTCATAAGGAAAATTAATTTTCAACAACCAAGAAAGTTGGCAGCATTAGTTTATGGAACGAGCGAACGAACTCTAGATCGAATTCGGAATCGATTAAAAAATCTCCAGAACGAAGACCTGGCCAAAGCACATAATATAATTGACACCCATTCTCATGTTATTAATCTATAAGACGATAGTGACAGTGAACACCAATATGAATAGCTTGCTGACTTTCTTTGTTCAGTTTTATTTTTTTTTGTATAACAATTATTTTATTGTCAACTATTATAAATTTGATACTTTTATATTTTTATTTTAATAATTCAATATCAATATTTATATGTTTAACTTATTTAATATTTATCGTAATGAAACAATACTGAAATATAAATAGGATAGAAAATGATGCGGTAAATTCGTTTTCTATCCTATTTATAATGTCAAAAAACCGCGATAGTCTTCGATTTTATAATACTGAAATAATATTTATTTCCCTCGTTTCATTACTTTATCGACATTCCTTTTGTATGCGTAAATTTTCTACACTACGGTTACAGGTATCGCTCCATAAGGCCGTGCAAGTGCGAAAGAGATGGCTCGATTTCGATGATAAATTACCTGACTCGCCACTTTGTAATGCGGATAGTATAGCGTTATACTTATTTGTATTTTTTTTTTTCAGATTAATGGTAAAATCGACATTCAACATTTGCAAGATCGTCCCAACACCATCGTTACAACGGCTTCATCTGATGAAATGCCACGGTCCAGTCGGGTATGTTTACAATAAATAATTATAATATATTATACAGCTACATTTTCCTTCTATTCATACCTTGAATGAAAGTATTAAAGAACGAAATACTTAATTAATACATAAAGAGATTCCGGGGCTAAATGTTCCAAATTTTAGAAAATATAAAAATTCTAAGAAAAATGATTTTTAAAATTTCACAGTTGACAAATTTATTGTTATTGTATTAAATACTAGCCGTACCCAACCAGTCGTTGTCGTGGCTCAGCATATAATTAAAAAAATAACATGTTTTTACCTGTCACAGATATGACATCTACATATATAAGCTGTATAATAAAAAATAAAATTTTCGTCTTTAAAATCTTAAATCTCCGAAAGATCTCCACTGATTGATTAGAAATTTTTGACACGAAGTTGCATTCGAATACCTGCATGTTTTTTTATACCAATTATATAGATGTCACACCTGTGACAGGTAGAAACATGCTATTTTTGAAAAACCACAGCGACGCAACACGCCACAATAGAGCTAGTACAGGTACAGCTAGTAGGTGTATAAAAACATTAAACTTTTATAAATGCAAGTAGCTATATCAGGAAAGAGAGTCATCATAACAATATAAAATTACGTAAATAACATAGTAGGGCGTAAGTTACAAAACGTGATATCAATGTGTTTATTATTTCTGTAAATTCCAATGATTTGCAAAAAAGCGCATGGCGAAGATAGTAAGTTTTTACTAGATAGTCGAAAATAGGGGATAGACCAAAACGTTACAATCGCAAAATATTTACTTAGTGCTTGCAATGAGGTTCTGATACACAAGCGCACGGTCTGACGATGCGAATGTAACTAAAATGGCCGACTAGTCATGCAAACGACTCTACCAACTCCTAATTGGAATGCTATTGCTATATGTTGTCAATTTTAAGGCTCGGTGCAAATGAGCCATCGGTGGCTGTCGCGCGCAACCCACTTGTGTCCGGTGGTCGCGACAAGTGGTCGGTGGCCGCCTCAATTTATAACCCTCTGTCTGCCGTGCAGTCTCACAATGCACTTCGAGACAGAAGGCTCGGTCGCGCTACTGCATACGACATAGAGGGTAAGAAGTTAGGGTGAGAGGGGGCAGAGTGGCGCGCAGTGGTGAGTGTCCGCTTTTTGTGGCCCGTGTCAACCACAAGTTGCGTGTTGCGGACATTTCTGTAGCGAGTGGCGGCCACGCGTTTGCGGCATGTCTCTACAAAACGTATATAAAAGCTTCTGCTTTGTCACAGGCCACTTGTGGCTTTGGCCGGTGGCTTGTTTCCGCAGAGCCTTAAATAAAGTCGCCTGAACAACTTCTCTCAGAAATTTGATCCCCGTCTCCTGTATTAAGGCTCCCTTTCGAGTTGACGCGACTAAAAATTTAGGTATTTTTGCAATGCCACGCGCCCGTGTGCTTTCAATATATACATAAAGATGTATAGGTATACCCCGGCGACAAGGGAATATGTCCCACCGTTGGCAGTGGCCAATTAGGAATGACGATTTTGGCTTCGCGCATCGTCTAATATAGTCGATTTGGCATTACAATTATAATATAATAAATTATCAAATGAATAGTTTTTTTTATATACTAAAAATTAGATTACAATAATAAAATAACTTAAGATCACAGTGTTCTGGAAAATACGTAATTTAAAAAAAAAAATACTTATATTTTTTGTATGGAAGTACCAAAAACTGTCTTGGTACTATGCAAATAGACCATACGCTGGTGTAAATAGTATTTTTTAATATTGAGAATCATCTCTAGGTTTTTCAAAAACTGAAGACAAATCTCGCTCGTTTTTATTTTTTTGGAAATATAATTTACACTAATTTACATTTACAGAACAGAATAAAGATAATTTACATTAACCCCCACTTTTGCGCGCGACATATTCGCGCAAAAAATCGACGCGAGTCAACGGTCTTGAGAAAAACGATCATAACTTATAAACCACTAAACGGATTAAAAAAAGATAAAGAGAAAAATGATCGCATTGAAATTTGACATATAAAACATTATAACCTTATCTCGTAAAACAATTAAGATAATAATGAATAAATATTACAAAATTGGCAAACTGAAAAAACTCGCCTATAAAATCATTTCGATTTTTTTGTAAATACAGTTTTTGTAAATATCAAAAATTGTAAATACAGTTATGTTCTTTATTAAATGCTTTACCAAAACGATATTTTTTTTTTACTTATTTGCATACAAAAATACGGAAAAAATATTTATTTATTCAGCCAAGAAAAATTGTATGTATTCTCGTAAAAAAATTTTTTTTTAATTTTTAATTTGTGACTACTTATGGTATTTTTTTATATGAAATTCTTTCAAAATAACTTTATTACTACATCACTTCTTCTTAGAAATCACACCAGAACTTTGAGCTTTGTCTGATATTATAGAAAAATCTAAAGTTTTGAGAGTTTCCACGTCCGAACCTAATAATAAACTTTGAATGCCCATAATATAAAATTCGTTAGATTTTTTCAATTATATTGTCTTATCATAGACTTATTATATGTCTAATAACTAATTACTATACTCCAAAGAGTCACATTTCATCGAAAAACTATGGAAAATCGCACTTTTTTCTCTCATAGTAATTATCAAAACAAGTTTCATTTTCGCGAGCCATATTAGAAAACAACATATAATGTTCAAAATACGCCTAATTATGTGATAACTTAGGATGTAAATGAAGCAATACCTATTTTATTAGTAAATTAAAGCGACATTACGTCATGTTTCGCGATATATCGGAATATTTCACAAACATTACAAAATAAAAACGGCCATTTTTTCGCGAGCCGTTTGTTGTTGCCAAAGTGTTTTCTTCGAAAATTCGTGAAAAACAGCAAATGGACTGTCTAAATTGACTAATCCTATTGCCTAAACTACTTAAAAATGGAAATTACTCACTTTTATCCGGTATACACTGCACTTATATCCACAAAACACTTCACAAAACACTTCACAAAACAAACATTTCGCGGAACTACGCGGCCGCCGCGCGCTGGCCGATCGACTGCCGTCTGACGTTTATGCTGACTTTTTAATTATTATCGCCGCTGGCCGCCGGATTAAAGATTATTCGGCCATGTATTTCAGCCGTCAGAAATCATAAAGTACGACGATTCGAATCGTAAATTGCATTTTTCGCAGCGGCGAGCGCGATCTCCCCGTAGCGGACGTTACGCATTGTAGGCGGTCGCCATACATGTCCCCAAATGGATGTTACGTGCGGTGCGGGTTAATATGGTAATAATTTACCAATTTTGTTTTGACAAAATGATAGTTTACGGACCGGGTTTTTAAAATCCAGCATAATTGTATTAAAATTCTTTTTCGAGTTCTCACAACCAGGCCACAAAATTATGCTTCATATAGCTTTTGGCCGCCACAGCCTCTTAAATTACCTATTATTATTAAACAAGTAATACATGAATATTCATAATTTTCTATTCTTTTTACAGAGGAGAATTTTCATATCACAAACTAATTGAAAAAAGAGGGTACAAACCGGGATGTTATATCCTGCGGCAGTGCGAGCAGTACTATGATGTTTACTATGTAGACGTATTCACCAAAAATAGGTAATTTTATATTCTATCAACACCAATAGATTGTTTTTGCATTACTTTGCTATAAGCTTTCTTGCAATAACCCTTAGAGAGCTAGCCATCGGAATGAAACCCACGACGGCATGTTTTCAACCCTTGAGAATTTGTTTGTAAGGGGTGGTAGTGCACGCATACTAATGTATAATGGTGGCTTATTCGATGAAGGCAACTTTTACCGCATATATTTTCATAATTGCATAAGTACGGAGATCGGCCGCCTGCGAATTGTCACAACAGGAAAACCACCGATCGATGGTATCGACATTCCAGTGGTTAACCCGTTGAGTATGATACGACCAAATCTGGTTCTGAAACAATTATCCGTTGAGTATGATACGACCAGATCTGGTTCCGCGTTTTTTTCACTTCTTTGACGTTCTCATATTTATTCATAATTATCTAATTGTTTTACAAAATGATATTTCAATATTCTATATTCGAAATTTCAATGCAATCATTGTGCAGTTGTTCTTTTTATGATTGGTGTAGTAGTTTCGTAGTTATAGTACTTTAAGGTCGATGTCGCCGAAAATCCTGCAAAAGAGACAGATGCATCCATGAAAATACCCATTTACTCCAAGGGTTAAGCATGTGGGAAATGATTCGGGCCATTTCTGTAACTCAAAATAACTAAAATATTTTTTTATTTTCAGTACAAAACCAGAAACTTACAAAATAGAAAAGTGCGACGGTATGTATGCATTTAAAGAAGATGCCAAAAACCAGCATTCGAGTATAGCCAAACTGCTGTCTTCTTACAACAACGCCGAGAAGAGGATTTTCCTCCAGGAGTGCTTGCCACCTTCGGAATATGGTAATTTCATCATTTCATAATTCGCTACAATCAGTCAATTATTCTTTGTAACTTCCCAGCTGCGGCTTTCTCAAATTGGAGTTTGTAAGAAAAGTGCTCTGAGCGCGACTTACTCAGTTTAGAATTTCGATACTTGGAAATATTATTGATTATATATGGTATGAGATTGCTCTACTACAAAGTACATTTTTGCAACCCTTCTACGCTGGAAATATGCAGGTGGCGCTGATAGCATTGACCGGCTAAACTAATAGCAATTTATCTGGCCCTCTATAATAACATTGAATACAATGATTTTTAAAAATAAAAGACTCATTGATTAGCAAAAACCCAATAATTTAACTAATGATAACAATAATATTAATTTATTAGTGCCATCTATCGCATTTCGTTATAGACTGATTACATCACAGAAATAATACGAAGACATAGAATGCCATTTATCTATCTGAACATTAACCCTTGGAGTAAATGGGTATTTTCATGGATGCATCTGTCTCTTTTGCAGGATTTTCGGCGACATCGACCTTAAAGTACTATAACCACGAAACTACTACACCAATCATAAAAAGAACAACTGCACAATGATTGCATTGAAATTTCGAATATAGAATATTGAAATATCATTTTGTAAAACAATTAGATAATTATGAATAAATATGAGAACGTCAAAGAAGTGAAAAAAACGCGGAACCAGATCTGGTCGTATCATATTCAACGGATAATTGTTTCAGAACCAGATTTGGTCGTATCATACTCAAGGGGATATAGTGCGTAAATATTACGCATTGAAACCTGTATACCAAATAAAAAAATCACTTATTTATGTAGACTGTGTTGTTTACACATGCACCTCTTTGCAATATATTGCAGGGGGGCTCGAGATTTGCAAAGAGGGCCCCGAGATTTTGACGGCTTAAGGGCCTGTACATGGGTTATCCGGCACTGTTGAGTTTCTCTATTATAATGATGCTTAGATTAAACCTGTGATTAATTACCACTCTTGGAAAAATAATACACACTTTACAGTTCGAGTTTTTGTTACTAATTCACAAACAAACGTGACTTCCTGTAGTTATGAGCTATTTTTTAGCTGTGAGAAGTTAACGATTTGTTAATTTTTAGACAAGTCACCCCTGTTGCTCTGCGGGGAGTACCACAGGAGTATCCCGAGCCGTATCGACAATGAAGAAGACCTGGAAACTCTTCTGTCGCAGAACAAGAATCGTCGGATCATCAGCCCCGATGACCTGCTACTCTTCAAGGGTGAGTCTTTATTATTACATTTTTCATGACCGACAGAAATTCTAATTTTAAATTGCGTTTTCTTTATTTGACGGATCACTTTATTTTCATCTAACTGAAATCAGTATGGCGTATTTTACTCGGTTTAGAAATATAATATTTTGTTATTCAATGTCCATAATTATGGGCATTGATGCAAGATCGTATAATTTGACGGATCCTATGTATTGCCTGTTGAGTCACTCGGGACACGGTTACACTGGACACATTAGTAAAACCGCAGGAGGCAGACTATGTGAACCATGGACCACTTTCTTGAGGGAAAGTACAGTTAAAGCTGTCAATTTTCCCGAGAAGAGTTTCCACGATGCTGAGAATTATTGCAGGTGTGTATAGTCGCTCAGGTATTTTTGGTGTTGTTGCTTAATTTTGCAGGTATTTTATCTAGCCAAGGGGTCTCAAAATTTAGCCCAATTGTTACTGAAACTTTTTTTATCTCGTATCACAGTAGTTTTTTAGTATTATTACCTTGATGCATAAAGTAATCATGGAAAAATACCAAAAAAAACTGACGTTTCAGGAAAGCTCTAGGATCGGTAGTAATAGGCAGGTAGGTTAACGCTCATATAACTACTACTTTATCGATTGTATCCTATTTTAAATTAAAGAAATACAGTTATTACTATGAAAAAGGCTTTATTAGCTATCTATCTATCTATCTATATAATCTATATCTATCTAGGTCATAAATTTATAAAAAACGTGCATAAAATAAATTTCAATCACAAGCTTATTTGTAAATACTTACCGTTTTGAAGACATAGTGAAAGTTAATTACGCTAATACGAATTAAAATAGAACAACTCCAGCTGATTTCGGAGGGTTGTTGGACTGCACTCACAGGCTGCAAGAACTTAAGTGCATGACATTTACTCGCAGCTATTTCTCGGTGTATATAGATAGAGAGGTACAGGGAAGGTATATCGCATGTATGAATAGATAGTACCTAAGTCAAGGTCAATTTCACACTAGTTGCTATCTATGTGTTTTTCCTAAGTGAACCAGTTTGTAGTAGGTAAACGTTGGCTTACGGAGAATATTTTGATAAACAACAAATTGTTTTTTGGCCATTCATTGTATTTCTTCTTAATAATTCTGGAAACTTTCAGTGTGGCCCTCTATATATATAAATAAATATAAATAATAAATAAATACAAACGGAGCTGCCATGGAATTCACCGACCTGAGTCGGGCCCATCATAATACTATTTTTTACACTTCTGGGGGGTGAGCAGTGGATTCCGGACTTACGAACCGGCTGTGGTAGGTTTAGGACAGCTGTCTTGCCACATGTGAGCGTTCACCTTGCCACCCATTCACTCCCCCTTCGAAGCCATAGAATTTGAGATGCGCAAATCGCAGTTTTAGATAATTTTTCTAAGAAAGAGTTGATTATTTTTCTGGAAAGGCCAAGATCTTTAAAGAGGTGAAATAGAGATTTAGCTGGCAGGCCACGAGCGCCAACTTCCACCGCGTGAAGGTGAACAGTGAAGCCGTTCCGGGTTACGGCATTTGCAAGATCATGGTATTTATTTAATTTGTACTCGTGGTCTTTTGGGATATTTGATTCCCATGGAACAGTTAATTCTACAATAAGAGCCACCTTCCGAGATAGAGAGTAAAGAGTTATATCTGGACGGAGGGCTGTGCATCCGAGACTTTCAGGGAATTTATACTGCTTAGAGACCGAATCAACCTCCAGAATCCAATCTGTAGCTTTCTCGATTATTGAGAAAGGTTTTGTAGTTGAATGTTTTTTGCCTTTAGAGCCATCCCGCACAAACTGTATTGGGGGTTTGGAGGATACTGTCAAACCCTTGTTGGCACGAGCCACTGAGAGACTAATTACCTCGCGAATAACAGCGAGAACTTTGTCATGGCGGTAAGTGTACCGTCCTTGATCTAAGGCCACCTTGCAGCCAGCTAGAATGTGTCTAGCTGTGCAAGGGGTATTGCTACAGAGGGGACAAGAACTATCCTCGGCAAGCTAATGATGAATTGCATTTACATACGTACATTTACGTATAAAAGATGATAATCTTAATAAATTAAAGTCTCGGATGCACAGCCCTCCGTCCAGATATAACTCTTTACTCTCTATCTCGAAAGGTGGCCCTTATCGTAGAATTAACTGTTCCATGGGAATCAAATATCCCAAAAGACCACGAGTACAAATTAAATAAACACCATGATCTCGCAAATGCCGTCACCCGGAACGGCTTCACTGTTCACCTTCACGCGGTGGAAGTTGGCGCTCGTGGCCTGCCAGCTAAAACTCAAGATTTGCGCATCTCAAGTTCTATGGCTTCGAAGGTGGAGTGAATGGGTGGTAAGGTGAACGCTCACATGTGGCAAGACAGCTGTCCTAAGCCTACCAGAGCCGGTCGTAAGTCCGGAATCCACTGCGCACCCCTCAGAAGTGTACAAAATAGTATTATGATGCGCCCGACTCCGGTCGGTGAATTCCATGGCAGCTCCGTTTGTATTTTATTTTAAATTAAAAAATCTATTAGCCCTTCTCAGTGTACCCTTTAGCCATACTTGATTTTATGGTAAAGAGGTACGCTGTACCTATCTCCCCTTTCATACTGCGATGCATAATTGCCTTGTCTCGGACGCGATCGCGACGGATGTCTACTGTAGCCTTATAACACTGTGCCTGTTATTAGTTTTACATATTTTTCTCTTCCTCAGAAACCCAACTTCTAATCCCAAAGGTCCATGGTGCTACACATCAGATCCTTTTGTACTTTATGAAACTTGTGATATCCAACTATGCACGTATTCATCGTGTCGGGCTTCCGGTCCAGGCACTGAATATTTTGGTAAAATATTTTTTCTTTAACTTTAAGATACTAGGGTGCAAAGAGAAGTTTACGGTGTCCAGACAAAGTTTCCATTTTTACTTAAATATTTTTTTTACTCTCAATGCCATTACTGCCCCATTTTTATTTTAGTTAGGCTTTTTGGTTTCCATGTGATTTTGACAAATGGACAAAATTAGATAAATAACAATATTGAGCACCTTCGAAATAATGGGTTAAAGCCGATGGAGTTGGTTGTGTCACCATGAGATTTTCCCGGCAAGCAGACAAGCCACACCCCCACGGTCCAACCACTCCCCCCACTCCCCTTCCGCCAACTCCCTATCCGGAGTTGCTGTAGTATTTTCTTTAATACAGTGGAATTTAAAAAATATTTGTGTCGCTTATATTAGAGATATTCCAACCAAAATTTCACAATGTGGTTTCGGCCTAATGACGCATATGCGTACTGAATTTCAAGTCTCTCAGTCCAATATTTCCAGATTGCAGTATGACTACGCGCGGGGTGGTTGACCGATCTTAACCACAATCTTTTCAAATCTTGCCATGATCAAATGATGCCTGCATGCCAAATTTCAGCTCAGTCGGATGAGGCGTTTGGGCGCTATCATGGCGGAATAGACACACGTCTGCAGAGACACAGACAGACTTCAATCTAGTGGTCAAAATGTATATTTTCATCTTCATCTCAAAAAAAAAAAATTTTGCACATTCACAATACTTGGTTGGCGGGAAAAGTAAAAAAAGTTTGTATATGATCAGACCATAAGCTTTTCAATGCCCCTCTTGTACAATATTTAGAATCCAAATTTTACCTCAAGTTTTAAATCGTATTAACTCCTTCCTAGGCCAACATAGCAAAAGCATGTCTGGCGACAAATGCAGGAAGTGGAATAAGAGTTGGAATAGAAGGAAGATTAAAACGGCGACAGGACAAATCGTCAAAGGAGAAGTATTTGAGGATAAACGGTTTCCAGATCCCGGGAGAAAGTATGCCGATAGGTACTGCCGGAATCCTGATGGCGATCCTGGCGGTTAGCTTATATCCCTGTCATGCGAGGTCTGATCAAAAAGAATCCGATTTTAGGTCTTTTGCAGTCCTGGCCTAAGTGTCTCTGCTCTACCGGTGTTGAAAAAATGTATCAACCTTGCGAATAATATTACAGTTACTTTTGACTTTGCTAGCAGTTTTTGTGTTTTCACATTTTGCTCTTTGGCAACATATCCATATACAATTTATAGCAAAATCATTCGTTAGAATGCTTATATCACCCTCACGGGAAGTGCCTTTTATTTCTCACTGGGCCTCAACAACTGTGGAGTTGTCTACTACAACGGGCAAATCTCCAGCCCAATCTCCAACAATCTCAGGAAGGTATAACGATGTGTAACGGTGGACTTAGAGACTTAGGATGAGGCAATCCGCTGTCTAGTTACGCCAACACGCCCATAAGAGACCACAACGCGTTACCGCGTGGCACTGGGAAGTGAGCCCATCGGGCCGGTCTCGTGCCCTTACTATCAGATTTGGCCGGATTTCTCTGTTTTCTCGTCTGGTAACGGGTCCGAACTCTACCTGATGCTAGCGGTTAGTCTACCTGATGGGAGTTAATGGGCCCTTGCTGAGTTGGCCACGAAGACCCATTCTGTTCAGGGTTGGTCACAATCACGGGTCAACACCTATCCGACGGCCTCCACGCATAAAGTGCGAGCCCGGGTAGGACTCTGGCCTTATGGTTAGTTTCCCCTGGGAATCAACCTTCTGGCGCTCCTGGACGGTCTGCGCACCGAACGGCATAAGCCAATCGATTGCGCACTCTGACTAACAGTCGGGGGAGTCTGGAAGCAGTACTGTTTCCTATAGAGCGGGGGTGGTTGCGGACCTCACAGCGACTGCTCTTGAAATACCATCGGCTACCCGATCCTGGGTGAACAGCCGGGCAAAGGACGCTGTGGTCCGCGATAGATTCGGTATACACCGTTTCACCTCTTCGTAAGGGAGAGGACCACGCAAGCGACCTCGAACACGTAACCAATCGAGAGACTGGAGTAATCAGGTCACAATTGGAAGTAAGGGCGTGAGTGTAAGCCCGCTGGGTAATACTCCTGGCTCTCGCAGTTAAGGCGTTGGCCTCTTACGGGTTTATGGCGGAGCTAGACGGTGGACTGTTTTGTCCAAGTCTTCTGCGCTCACTCCAGGGAGATAGAACGACTAATCGTTAAAACTTCCTGAGGTGACGGGCTTGCCCGCTGTAGTCGACAACTCTAGTTGATGCTAGCGGTAATTCAGTTCGAATTTATCGTGGACCGGCGCGTCCTTTGCCCATCTGTTTATGCGGGATCGGGTGACCAATGGATTGTTTCAAGAGCAGCTGTCATCAGTACAGCAACCAACCCCCCTTAGGAAACGTTTAACCTTTCGGAAGCCAGCCTTCGCGGGCGAAAATGGCGACGCACATATTTGGGCAATTTTGTTATAAATACTAAAAATATCAGTTTTTTAGGAATTATCTCTGGTTACCTAATAATTAGTCAATAATATTGCAACTTCACACCCTAAATCTCTTGGACTAGATACTCAACTTAAGGCTGCAGAAACATGATGATTCTTTTTGATTTTACATTGTCCTTACAAAAATGTCTATTTTCACTCGTCTAACTTTTAAAAATACTGTAAATGTTATTGTAGGTCCGTGGTGCTTTGTCGAGACTGATGAGTCGGACGACATCTATGAGAAAGAGTACTGCGATATCCCTTTCTGTGATTATCAACCATGCGAAGTATTCACTGGGGAATCCAGCAATTTGTACACTCACTACGTGTCGTTTGACAGTTCGATCACAAATTTGACATTTGCATTAAAAATGTGGAGTCCTGACGACGTTGTCGAAGGGGTTGCCACGATAGCTTTGACTGTTTTGAGTGTTCCAGCTACTCGTGATAATATTGAAGATTGGGCGATGGGTTTGGAGGTTACGATTTCTTGTGATGGTATGTGTGAAAATGCTTGTAGTGCCGCTATTCCTTGAATTTTTAGTCTGGCGTTGTTGCACACTATATTTGATATTTGAAAAGTTTTCAGCCTTTTTAAGAAAAACACATTTTTCGAAGCAAAACAAAATGTATTTGTCGACGTAGTCTCCCTGCAACTCCCTGCAACATTTGGTCCAACGTTTCTCCTATCCTTTTAAACCATCAGAAAAAAATATTGTCTAAACCTGAAAAATACTGGTTTACAGTGTTTTCCATCTCAGTATTTGACTTATATTTTTTTCCCCGAGATATTTTATCAAATTAGGAAACAGGAAAAGTCGCTGGGAGCTAGATCTGGCATATAGGGTGGATACGGAAACGATTCAAACTCGTGCAACACTCACGCGACATGTCCGATCGTTTGCGGTTTTGGACAATCGCCAACCAACGCGGCCCGGCACCCAGCACGCGGATAATTTTGTCATATGCAAATCTTGTGCACTCGTTCAGATGATATGCACTAAATCGACCATTTTGTCAGCTTTAGCGGTTTTTAGGCGCCCGCAACGTTCCTTGTCTAAAATGCTCAAATGAGTTTGTTTGTACTCGGCCACCCAATGTTTGACCGCATACAAATTCTAAACGGGCAATAATATTATCGGACGCGTCCGTAAGCTGCGGTTCATGGACGCGACTGAAAGGTTATCTGTGTAATGAATTTCTATTGAGCCGTGCACATTATCGGACGTCAGTCGCGGATGTGACCGTGAGGCTTCGGACGTCCGATAGAGATCTGGCAAGCCGCGTCCCAAACGACTGCATATTGTTCAGTGCGTCCATAAGCCGCGGCTGACGGACGCGTCCGATAATATGATTGTCCCTCCCTGGGTCATTTTATTTCCTGAGTCTTTTTTCCTTTCAAATGAAGGAATTTTATCACTGCGATACTCAATTTTCTCCACAGACAATGTCAGTCGACAACTTTCGAAGAGTGCCATAGACAAAGTAATATACAGAATGACTTGAATTTTTTACAGTTTACATATGTCAAGGCCATCTACTGGATGGTTTTTTTTTACAGTTACTATATATCAATGAGGCCGGAAACTTTTCAAATGATCCTTGTACGTAGATTGGAATAAAGTTATTATGGGTTATTTTGATTACTATGGTATCTAACACTATCGCGGTTGTTTGACATTATAAGAAAGATAAAAATGAATTTACTGTGTGAAGTTTGTAGCACTCAACGTCTCAGTGATATTGTAACCGCCGTTGTCCAGACTAGGTCTAGCCTGGACAATGGCTGTAGCAACATCGCTGTATTTTCGAGTGCTACAAACTTCACACGGTAAATTCGTTTTTGTCTTACTTATATTATTACTGCTATTTCTAACTTTTCTTCTTATATAGGTATCGGACTAACGATTGGCAATAACCATACTGATATTAAAAAAAGGCCAAATCTTTTGAAAGTGGATGCATATACTGAATTCTGGGTCTCGTGGAGCGATGGAGAGCTCCTTATTGGTACTAATCTACTATCTTTGATAATCATTATCATCACTTCTTAGTAATGCCCTGTTTATACGATGGCAGTAATTTGGAGGTACAGTAACCCGGATCCAGTGTTGACTTGCTACTGGGCTTGTTTGAATACTAGTTTCAACCCATTTTAGTGCTGACTTCGCAGTCGCAAGTCTGTCCAGCTGACTAGCCACCCGTTCTGTTTTCAAGCCCAGTAGCACCGCTTAAGTCAGTCCAGTGCGACCGGCATTGTCTGGATGCATTCGGAAAGTCGCTGCTGGACATATTGTTCAGTTTTTGTACTGGTCTTGTATATAGTCACCCCAGTCCATAGTCACAACAACGCCAGTGTCAAATATACAGCAAACTAACTTACTGGTTCGATCCGGTTACTGTACCCAGTGATTGGTGCCGAAACTGAGTCGCTGCATCTAGTCACTGCCATCGTGTAAACGGAGCATTAAATAAGATTTACGAGAGCCACTCATATCCACATAATAGGAGCTAAAATAAACTGTTAACTGAATTTTTAAAAACTTTTAAAAAGTTCAGCGGATCAAAAGGCCCGAAGTTTAAAACGCATTGTTCTATGTGAACATTTTTCCACCAACGGGAAGCAAAGAAAATCGAATTGAAAGAGCTGATTAGATGAAGGGTTCTCTACCTGCAAGATTGGAGAGCTACTATACAAACGAACGAATGTAAAATTAGATACATTTCCTGCCAAACGATCATTATATTTTTATTAACCAGCCAAATTCTTCTGTATAAAGGTCCTGAGACGAAAGAAACCCTAATTGACTCTTGCTAATGTGATCTTCAAACCTAAGATTTGAGTCAAAAATAATACCTCAAAAATAATACCAAGATTTCGGGTCGAAGAGCTAAAGGAATGGACAAAGAATTTAATCACAGAACTGGTGATTTAATCTTGATGAGTTTGTTTCAATAATCATATAATTAGATTTATTGGAAATAATAATTTGACCAAGTAGAAAACCTCTCTAAACCTTCATGTGCTTGAGAATGATGGCAAGATAAATGTGTTCTTGTAAGTTATGAATGGCGCATCACCAGATCAGCACATCCTAGAGTAAAGATACTTAGGTTCTTTGAATCCAACTATCTTCACCATCTAAGAGGCTTGGTAGATTTTCCTCCGCTGCCTCATATTTAGTAAAGATGCTTGCTTGAGAAATGGGGAGTCGTGATGTCGAGGAGGTATAGTGAAACAAAATCTAGCTTATGCGTTTTGAAGTCTGCAGTCTTTGCTCAGTTTTCTTATACGGACATGGACACAGTCGCCATAATCCAATAACGAGATGATCAATGCATTAACCGCTAGGATTCGAACCCTGATGCTGAGAGAGTCCCTAGTTCTGTATAAGGCCGAGAGAAAATTGACTCTTTTGCTTAAATGATCCTCGAATCGAAGATTTGAATCAGAATAAATAACAAGGTTTTGGGCTGAAGAAACTAAAGGAATTAGCGAAGAATTTACTAAAATGCTGGGGAATCCAGAGCTGATGATCCTAATTTCCACTGAATTGTTTTCAATAAAATTTTAATGGGATTGCTTTGTAGCCCCTGTTGAATTGACCAAGCAGACAACCTCTCTAAATCAAAATTGATATTGCTGTAAGTCGAACCGAGATTGCAAGTCGAACATTGCAATATTTTATATCTGAGGTGAAAAGCGCAAGCAGAATTGGAACTCCAGTTTTAACTTCAAAAAGGGACGAAAATAAATTATGGCCGGAAGGATCTTTTCTTAATAACGATCTTTATTAATCTGAAGAGAGTATAGAGAAAGAGCTCATCCATACGACAAATAAAACTAATTCAATCAAAAGTAACGTCCCCTCAAGTCATTTTTAGTTTTAAAATTTGTAACTCAAGAACGTACGGTTCAATTTCAATAATTCTTTCGATGAACTGGCTTTCATTCTATGGCTTCGAAGGGGGAGTGAATGGGTGGTAAGGTGAACGCTCACATGTGGCAAGACAGCTGTCCTAAACCTACCACCGCCGGTTGTTAGTCCGGAATCCACCCTTCACCTCCCAGAAGTGTAATAATTATATATGATGGGCCCGATTTTTGGTCGGTGAATTCCATGGCAGCTCCGTATTTTATTGTAAAGCCAGTAAAAAGTTTGCGACCATTGGGTGAATGTGTGATTTCTCAGTCGTCCTTTTGTCCGATAGCAGCGGCTCGATCCATTTCAGATACGGTACCATAAAGCTTTTTGGCTCTTTTCGTCCATTAAAAAAGATATTGACGAAAGAATTTTTGAAATAGGACATGCACACTGTTCAGGTTAAGCAATAATAGTAACGATCTAGCTTTATGAGGACTTAGTGTGTTATGCTTTGAAGGAATTATGCAGTTAAATTAAATTCATCCATGAAGTCATCCCATCTAGTCTGTTCTATTATTTGTGTCTGTTATATTATTACTCTATGTTCAGGAATGCAAAACACAGCGCTGCCAATTTTTAAATTTCCATTTCAAATGCGAAAACTAATGAGCATATTGCCTTTGCGCTACTATTCGCTCAAAGGAAAAAACTTAATGTGGAACGCACCATTTTGCGACATCGAAGAATGCCCGCTTCACACTACCTCGAGCCTGGATTACACGGTGCACTGGCCAATGAAGAAAAATAGCCCTTCTTACGATGTCGAATTCAGTTTGAAAGCCGTTCGTTTTGCTCATTTGAAGCTGGTCTCTTCTCCCGCCACTCAATATCCAAGACTTGTGATTTTGTTATCATCGTTTAATAACTTTACCAAGGTTTGAATATTTGTGATAATTATGTAAAATACTCCAAATAAGATATTTTCTAAAACCAAGGTCATATCAAATCTGTTTTTCATCCTCTCAAGGACGAATATAATAACTGTTTAGGGCAGTGTTTCCCAACCTTTATGGTATTACGGACCACTTGGCAACTCGGCGATATTTTTTTACCTCATAAACCACCACACCCAAGTATTTATCGAAGGGTTAAAAGTGGTTGAAAATTCTATACGATTATAGTTGTTAACTCGTTTACGGCTAGGTACACATATACTCTTAGTAAGGCATCATCTGGGTCTAGTGAAAAGTAAGATGTATCCGTAGATGTATATTTATTTGTAACCCCTTTTATCAAAACAGCTCAAAATATAAAGACATTATATTAATGTATAAAAAATAAAAGTACAGTAAAACCCCGGTTAACTGAACTCTGTTTAATCAACACATCCGAAAAGCCTTCAAAAAATGTGCCAATATCAAACTTTGAATTCAGTTTTTCCAGAACTCAAAAAATATTACTATCACCTTCATCCAGTTAAATTGCAAGTTAAAAAGTGGCAATATTCTTGTGCGTCCACCCCCCCCCCCCCCCCCCCTCCCCCACTCATATGTTACCAGTCTAATTCAGCCACTGGATCAAGGCATAATAGCGATATTTAAACGGCTCTACCGTGGCATATTTTTGAGAACCATCTTGTAATTGACAAGCGAAACAGAAAGATGAATGAAGCGCTGAAGCCAGTAAATATGCAAGCCTGGGAATTATCCTAAGCAAGTAAAATCAGAAACTCTTTAAAGGTGCCGGGGAAATTGTATGGATGGGCTTTAACTTTTCGAAAGTCAGTCATTCCATGCAAAATTATTGAAGCCCTCGAAAATTTGTTTGTAGAAGGTGTGTGCAAGCATACGAATATATAACGGTGGCTTATTCAATGGCAGGCTTTAATGACAGGCTTTTACCGCAGTGGAGAGAGAAATAGAGCTGATAATTGAATAAATACGGATATACTACGGATAATACGAAAAACGCCAATCGGCGCGCGGGCAACCCAAGGGTTAAGGAGACGACTTGCAAACTTGACAGAAATGACAAAATGAGTTCCCGGATGCGAAGACATGGATATGTGTGGGATGGATTAATGGGTTGTTGGGTGATGTTCTGTAATCGGGAAAATGTAATTTTAACTTTAATACAGAACTTAAGTGTAGCCTACAAATAGATTTTCGAATTCTTGTTTATATATAATAGTTTGACCTTCAAAACCTATCAAAAAAACGTAGGTACTGTAGTTACAAATAGAAAATACTGTAGTAAATTAATTCAAATGGAGCTGCCATGGAAATCACCAACCAAAGTCCGGCCATCGTAAAACTTTTTTTTTTGTCATTTTAATTTTTTTATTAATTTTGTTTGAGTAGTATTAAATAGTCTATGAAATACTTTTTATTTGAATAACCTAGTTTTCTTAGTTTCCGAGATATTAACCCTTGGAGTAAATGGGTATTTTCATGGATGCATCTGTCTCTTTTGCAGGATTTTCGGCGACATCGACGGCGCTCGACTTAAAGTACTATAACTACGAAACTACTACACCAATCATAAAAAGAACAACTGCACAATGATTGCATTGAAATTGCGAATATAGAATATTGAAATATCATTTTGTAAAACAATTAGATAATTATGAATAAATATGAGAACGTCAAAGAAGTGAAAAAAACGCGCACCAGATTTGGTCGACTCGTACTCAACGGATAATTGTTTCGCGACCAGATTTGGTTGACTCATACTCAACGGGTTAAGGTTTATATGGTCACCCTGATTTATCGTTCCTGAGTGTAATACAAAAAAAATATAGAATTAGATTCTGAATCAGTTCTCTGGTCACACATTGGGCCGATTTTTCTTGATAAACTTGGTGGTAATAAATCGTTTTTTTTTTGCATTTTCTCACTCTTCGGAAGGGGATATGCATATGATAAATAATGAAGTGCATTATTCAAAGCTTTTTTTTAAATATTTGGTTTAATTTTCAAATTCATCAATATAGCCACCATTGGTCCTTGGTCCATTGATCACCGGTTGTGAATCACTAATTCAGGACTTCTCTGTAATTCTTACATTCGCTTTCTCGTCAGGTGGTATACGAAGGCTCTAGCAGCTCATCTGACCATGTAGTCCTGGCGGAAGTTCTCTTGCGAAACCTATTAAATTACCATAATTGGATCACTTTCACTCTGACAGTATTCGGTTCCGAGGTTCAAGTTCACAGAGTTCACGAATATGGCACTCACCTCGTTATCAAAGCGACTCACAGTTTTCTCAAGACGACGAGGTGGTTTTCGTGCGGATCTCAGGGCGTTATTGCCCACTGGAGTTTCTTCTGTAAACCTCCAGCTGTGGAGACGGCAATGTTGCCTGAATGCGTTCTTACTGATACCGATAAAGATTATAAGGGAACCCAATGGGTTACTTCTGCAGGTTCGTCAATTCGTTTTTATTTGAGCGACAACTGTCAAATTTATTTGGCTAACCTAAAAATAAAGAGTTCTGTGGTTTTTACCCCCGTTTTAACTTTGATTAATATTATATGTGGTCAGGCGTGGATTTATAAGGGGGGCGGAGGGGGCAATCGCCCCCCCCCCCCCCCAACGAGGATTGAAAAAAAAATTGTTAACAAAAAGCGGACAAGATTCCTGAATGACGATTACCTACAATCTATAGATTTTATCGTCTACCTACACCTGACGATTATATGTCTACACTGACGACTAAACGACTACACTGATACTTTTACACTGACGATTACAATCTACTTTTCTAATAGGAGACTTGAATTTGCACGGACTTAAATTGGCGTCACACCAGCCATGCGCGATCGCAGATACGCACGGCGCACGCTGCCGTCTGCCCACCCCCACCGGGAATCAAAAAATATTCTAGATGTTCTAGATCTGGCCAACGAATTCATCTACCCTGGCATACATCACCTCATCCTTATCATGGCTTCCTTGCCCTTAAGTGTGGCGACTGCCGAAAGAAGTTTTTCAACTCTGAGGCGACTAAAAAACCTGGCTACGTTAACATAGGTTAACAGGGTTGGCACTCCTGCATATTCATTTTGATATTCCAGTAGACAAAGAGAAGATAATTTAAAGATTTGCAAAGAAAAAACACCGGAAACTGCAATTTGTAATTTAATTCTGTGTTATGCACTATTATGTATCATTTGTTCATTGTTCATTTAGAAGTAAAATAAAAACGTACGAGTGTATTCATTATTTCTTTTCCCTTTTTATAATCCTTAGTTACTTAATTACCTATCTCTATTCAGCATATTGGATGCCCTAAATTCACACTACAATTTATTTTAACTATCTATAGACAGAAACCCACCCCCACTGTCCGCCCCCCCCAAAAACAAGACGTAGATCCGCGCCTGTATGTGGTATTGTTTTATATGCAGATTGTTTGATTACCGATGCAACTGCACTAAAATTGAACACACTTTAGATATTATCACATGTTCAAGCTGACAAATTCACCTAACCTAAAGTAAAAATAAATATTGAAAATTTTGTGTTTTGAAGTTTTATGTCTCGATAGGCTTTGTTGACTCATAGCTTATTATTTTTTTCTAGATAGATTTAAGATTGGTCATCTAACCAAAAGCAAATTTGTCAAGTGCTTTTTGATAAATTGATAAATTAAGAGTGAGAATTGTCAAATTTGTTGAGTGATAATTTGTGAGAGTTTAATAACGTTTAAGAGACAAGGCCAACGCCTCGATTCCCCTTTCTGTAGAAGTTGGTTTGTCTTTAATCCGTTAACCATATTGTATTGATTAAGCAAATCAGCTGCGAGAGGATTTCAATGGGATACCAATCATTCAGCATGTTGGGTTTTATAGCGCTCTATTTCTGTAATAATAGTGGGGATTTTTAAGTCGTCATGTGTTTCATCATTCCTTGTAAACTATAGTGCATTCGCAATATTCCGTAAAATACTATTCTGCAAGCGCTGCAGAGAAAGTATGTTACTTTTGCTTGCTACACCCCACAGTTGAATGCCGTACAACCAAATAGGCTAAGTATGTTACTTTTGCTGTAGTATAGTAAAATACTTGCAGAAAGTATGTTGCTTTTGCTTGCTACACCCCACAGTTGAATACTGTACAACCAATTGATGAACAGTTTGTTGTTGATGCAAAGAATGGAGTTTCTACCCATGAGCCAATGCAGATTACGGTATTTGAGCTTCACCTCATCTGTATCGTATTTGGCATTTTTTCATCCGCACAGTTGATAACAATGCACTAAAATTGCGCAAATCCTTGCAGTAATTCTTGAGATATTAAAAGTTTGTTTTTAACTCTTCAGGCCTCGGCCCCTCAGCCGATTGATAAGTTGATGTCTCAAAAAATTTTAGTAAAAATTAGTAAAAAAATTGAATTATCACACTGTCTCACCAAAACATTAATTACTGCCAAACCACTGTACCCATAATTAAAATAAAACATATTAACATAATAAAACATAATAAAATAAAACAAATTAAATTAAAATTAAATTAAAACGGGGCCGTCACGCTGAATCGTGTTGTGGCCTATATCGGCCAATTGTGGCTCTAGGGGTTAACAAAGTGACAGCTGTTAAATTTATCTAACTTTAACCTGTCTTCCCATCAGGTGCACCATGCATACCATGGATAGCTAAAACAGTGCTGGAATCAAAACATGACACCTCATTTATAAATGAAAGAATTGCTGCTGTAAATTATTGTCGGAATATAAAGGAGGGTGGCCCCTCCTGTTTGATTATGAATAAGAAAAATAAAGTGATTATGTCAAGCTGTCACGTACGACTGTGCACTGCCGTTGATTGTAAAATGGCCGGAACCGCCGATGGGTATATGGGTGCTCTCAGCATAACACGGTTCATTTATCTTTATTATACTACCTCGATTCAATATGTTCCGGGACTACCTCAAAATAAAATATCTAATCATGCCAAAAAAATATATTACCATGTTAGTTTGCAACACCACACATTCGCGAGACCGGCTGTAGAGACTTTGAAATGCCTCGGCAAAATCTTCAACTGGAATGCTGTTCAGAACCTCCGTCACATTCGCTTTAATTGATAAAATCCTGAAACGCTTTCCCTTGATTGCAATTTTGAGTTTGGGGATGAGTAAAAAGTCCTCCGGGGCCAAATCAGGCGATTGGCCAAAAACTGACGCAAAATAATGCTAGTATGGGCCAGCGCATTGTCGTACAGAATACACTAATCACCGGACATATTAACATCAGGTCTGATAAGGCAAAATCTGGCAAAGAAGCATTTTAGGACTTTCACATCGAATGCGAATCACAGATTGGCGAGGAGGGTCAATTTCCCGATGAACAATTTCTTCAGAATTGCAAATAGTGATAAACAGGTCTTCCGGAATATTGTAGGTCATTCGAACACCTTTTCTTGATTAAGACAATAGTTTCCATATGCCTTTTGCATAATTTGTACGTTTCTGTCAGGGTTTAAAAAAATGTTTAGTCGCAATACCCTGTTTTATTTTGTAAACGACAACAATGCATAAGGACACACTGATGCAGGTCACATGTACACAGGATCCAGTGCTGTCAACTGCTACAAAACAAACTCATGAAGTAGAGGAAGCTTCAGTTTATGTAGTACCATATTTGTCCAAGCGATGGCATCACTTGTTTCTTCTACAAAAAATCAGTCCCGGAACTAATTGAACCAATGCATATTGTAGTGAAATTTGGGTTATTAGTAAGTCAGTCAAAACATTGACGGTTTACAATAGAATTCTTTCAAGACATTTAACACATTGACTGCCAACCACGAGATAAGTCATAGTTGGCGTTATTAAGAAGATATGTTATGAGACAATTCGGAATACATTGAAAAAGCATATTCTTTATGCTTTTTAATGATCAATGCATACTATTATTAGAGCGTTTAATAATATAATAATATTGGATTTTCATATCAAAATCCTGAAAACTATCTTGGCATTCAACGTGTTAATATGTTTCCCACATAATATGCGTTTCTTTCTTGTCATTTCCAAACAAAAATTAACCTATTTCCTGCACAAGCTAAAACACAATTAAAAACAAATAATTGATGGCAAAAGTAACATCAAAAGGCTGTACTTAGCTTTCGCCTAGCAATCAACCATTACACCATGCTGCTTCTTTAATGACATATTGTGCAAAGAATGCCATTATGTCTCGCGGATCAGCACAACATTTAAACTTTGTAAGCAAATTGTTAATTATTTTAGCTAAACTTGTTTTAGTGTAGGAATTTTTATTTTATTTTTTTATTCTACTTGGCTGGCATGTTTTCCCATTTAATATACGCTGTTTATTTGGTGCCTTCAACAGTGTCTTGAGCGGATTCTACTATATTTAAGAATGCAGTTCTTATAGACTTTCCATTTTTAGTACTTCATATATTTAACATTTCTATTTTTATATTTTTCTTTCTTTATATTTATTCTAGCTCTAATTTAACCTGTAAGGATTGGTTATCGGTGCCAGAAAACATATTCAGAAAAAGGTATCGTAATATCACTTTATATGCTGATGACGATATAAGCGAAATTAAAAACTATTGCAGGAATCCAACTCGAAGTATTGCAGGTATCGCAAGACTATTTTAAAATATGTGTCGGTAATATAAACAATTATAAAACAAAGACCCTAAAAAGCGTATGTCTGTCTGTCTGTCTATGTCTAATTCAAGATACACTATAGATATGTATTTTTATTTTCCCGGCCCACTAACCGATTAAAAGGGAAAGTATTGTGAACGCACAAAAATATATTTTTCAAGATGAATATGGAAATATCCATTTTGAGTCCGCCTGAGACGATTAGGACTATTTCCAGGTTGAAGTCTGTCTGTGTGTCTGTCTGTATGTATGTATTCCTCCAAGATTACGCCGAAACGCTTAATCCGATTGAGCTGAAATTTGGTATGCAGGCATCATTTAGTCGAGGCAAGAGTTGAAAAGATTGTGATTGAAATCGGTCCACCAGGGGGTGCACTAGTCATATATCATCCCCGAAATATTGGACGTAGAGACCTAAAATATGGTATACCTTGATGCCTTGTTGGCTTGAAATCACATTGTGAAATTTTGTTTGGAATATCTCAAATACAGTGGGGCGGTGTCGACTACAACGGGCGAACCCGTCACCCCAGGTTGGTATAACGATATGTGATCGTTCTTTCAGCCGTGGGATGAGCGTAGAAGACTTAGAGACAAGACAAATCTACCGTCTAGCTCCGCCAACATTTATTTATTTTTATTTATTTTATTTATTTATTTTTTGTTTATTCAATTATTACTAATCAACATAACAGTAAAACTAATGCATTGAAAAGTAAAATTAATAAAGATATTACCATAACTATACAAATAGAATGATACGTATAATACTAGCTATCATGTAAAAATAAATAATTAATAGCTTGCAATTTAAACAAGTGAGGGTTGGCGGTAAAAATATCGAAATCTGGTGCCATCGAGTGAATTTCATTTAAGCGCCGCAAAGCACGCGCCAACAAGTTCCACCTCGTAAGGTTAGTGCGCGAGAACGGCTCCGCGAAAAGATGGTGCGATCGAGTACGGAGATAATTATTTGGTATGAATAGATCCACCTTTGCTAGTAAGCTAGGGTTATCAGTTTTACCACGAATTAGATTGAAAACATAGGACATGGTCAGCATTTCTCTTCTGAGACAGAGAGAATTATAGCCAACCATGCCTGTGATAAATGCAGTCGGATACAAAAATGGATAATATCCGTACTGCTTGAAGTACAGAAATCTCAAAAAACACTTCTGTACCTTTTCCAGCATGAGGGTATAAGTATCTTCATGTGGATTCCAAATAGGTGCATTCGTTTCCATGCGACTTCTAACAATCGAGTTGTACAACGTGCGCATAACCCGAATATTATTGAAGTGTTTGGATTGCCGTATTACAAACCCTAGAAGCTTGAAAGAAGTTGTAGATAGTTGTCTAATATGTTCCTTGAAGTTTAACTTGGGGTCGAAAAAAACTCCCAAGTCCTTGACTTCAGTAACTCTGGGAAGCACACATCCAGCGATGGAGTAATCATACATCAGATGATCAGGCGACCTTGTGTATGTCATCACTGCACATTTGTTAATATTGAAGTGAAGGTTACGAGCTTGGCTCCATGCATAAACTGCATCAATATCACGCTGGAAGAGCTCGCAGGCCTCAGCACTTCCAGTTGATAAAAACAATTTGACGTCATCAGCAAACATTAGACAACGTGCAGATGTGACTACTTTACTCAGATTATTAACAAATAAGTTGAATAACAAAGGCCCTAAGTTTGATCCTTGGCTAACCCCCGATTGAGTGTTGTATAGTTTGGATTCAAAATTGCCAAATTTAACGAATTGCTGGCGGCCCCCCAAGTAATCTGCGAAAAGTTTCAACAGTTTACTCGAGAATCCAGCAGCAGCCAGTTCTCGGAGTAACGCATCGTTGTCGACTCTGTCAAAGGCCTTCTTGAAATCCAAATACACGACATCCACTTGTCCCCTTGAGGTGCATGGCCGTTAAAGGCCAACGCCTTACGGCGAGGCACCGGGAAAGTACCTGTTGTATTGCAGCAGCAATTCAATTTGAATTTATAGCGGACCTGGGCGTCCTTTGCCCTTAGTGCCACACGGGATCGGGTGGCCTATAGGTCGTTTAAAGAGTTAATGAGTGGCATGACAACAGGTCAACATCCACCCCCGCTGCTTAGGAGACAGTATAATTCCATAGTCTCCAGACTCCTTCAGCAATTAGTCAGAGTGCAAAACCGATTGGCGTCGCCGAACGGTGCGCAAACCGTCCAGTAGTGCCGGGATGCTATCCCACCAGAAGAAACCGATCCACCAGCCGTGAGACCTGAGACGCGGGAGTCTTACCCGGGTTGCCTTCCACACGAGGAGGCTTCTGAATAGGAGCTGAATCGTGAGTTAGGCCAATACGAGAACAAAATGCATCTTATGGCTTAAGCTGCACGAAACCATTCGCTACCATTCTCATA
Organism: Micropterix aruncella; assembly: GCA_944548615.1. NCBI lineage: Eukaryota > Metazoa > Arthropoda > Insecta > Lepidoptera > Micropterigidae > Micropterix > Micropterix aruncella. The sequence continues at coordinate 19,519,131 of OX155966.1, forward strand.
TACAGGCTGCACTAATAATATTTAAGTTCCGCCATTTATTTTAATCACATTAACGCTTAGTCGCTCGAGGCTAGCCGAAACACAAACTGCGTCGCTTGAGGCAGTTGTGTAACAAAACCCAAATGGGTTCATCCGCCGGCCGAGAGAGGGCGCTCATCGATATTTTTTATGAAATTATTATTCAGATGAAATCAGTCCTTGGCTACTTGCCGGGATAGTCTTGGGGTGACACAACAATTTTTTATTACACCTACCATTTCTAATAAATTATTGACATTGGTTACTTATTTGCTTATTTAATTTAATATTACTACAGTTGGCTGTAAGAAATTGTGAAACGATAACGGTGTGACAATTAAAAATATAATGTAAATTTGCTTTCATTGTTAATGTAAATTTGATACAATTAAGATTTTTCTTTCTAATCCAATAATGTATTTTATCTATTATTTGCTTAGGTCCATGGTGTTACACTACTCATCCAAATATTTCGATAGATTATTGCGATGTGAGAGACTGCGATTTAACTGAAGAACAAATTGTTATTATGAAACCAAAAGAAAGTAAAAGATTTATGTATATTTTGCCAGAGTGGAAGTTTAATGGTTTGTAAACGAGAAATTTAAGTCCTTTGCTGTCCCCTAACTCCAGTATCTTTATGAGAATAATTTCTTGGTTCGAGTTCAATGCAGATTTTGAACTCATCTGCTTTTCATAGACTCTTGACGTGAATTACTAGTGGGATATGTGTAGGTCTTTACGCTGGAGTTGGTATCTCTTTACATTTTTAAAAATTTACTCACTGGCACAAAAAAAAGTTGTATACTTTGTTAACGGGACAAGTATGCTCCCAAAACAACTTATATGTCTAGTAATACTACCCGCAGCCGCAATGCAGCACTATTGTTTTGTAAGTAAACAAAAGATAATCCCCTTCTTTTGCAAAAGATTGGGTCTATAATTGGTGAATTTTGAAATTATATTAATTTTTGTGTGTTGATTTCTTTTATTTTTGGAGCCTTGTATTTTTTTCTGACAGTTTAATTGTTTACTATGGATTGTTTTTCTTTGTGATTTCAAACATCAGTGCAATATGCCTCTGGCTGCATCTCAAATTGCTCGGGCCTTACTCCTTTAGGGGATTTGTTGTTGGGCTGCACCGATGCGGGGTTGATGCAGCCGTTGAAGGGACGAACGAGTGGCCCTATTTCATTCACACTCGTCTGTTTATGATGATTGTTCTGACTCCATTAATTTGTCCAATGTTCCCAAGTGAAAGTCCACAACTCCGATTGAACTGAATTTATTGTATAGTTTAGGGTATGAGAAACTACAAAGAAAGTGCAAGCGTTGCACAATGCGCGCGAGTGATGCCAGCGGGAGAATTATATCGACTGTCGGCCGAGCTGAGTGGCCAGACTGTGGGGGGAGAGACGTAAGGGCAGGCGGATGCGATGACTGAATTATTTATCATCATCATGTGCCATTACACTCCTTATTGAAGAAGGCCAATCGCTAAGAACAGTTGCCGCCGTGCTTCACATGCCCCTCACTTTTTTAAATTATGCCGCTAGGAAGTACAGGGAGATCAATCTCCAACTGGTGGTCGTCGGTGAAAGGACCATAAGACGAAGAATAGAGGCTTGGAGGCCAGTCCAAAGGCTATAGCTTCTCGCATGACATCGTCTAGTGTGACTTCGTTTTTGCCCTTGGAGCATTCCGATTGGACTGCAGACCAGTGGAGCAAGGTTTTGTTCACGGACGAGTCCAGAGTGGCACTCAGAGGTCCGAACGGTAGAGAACGAGTATGGAGGGGAAGAGGGAATGATTTCTTCCCAGTACTATTCGCAAGGCAGTTTATAACCACGGTGGGTCGATAATGATATGGAGGCATATGTTCGGAAGCCTGCACAGAGTTGGTTATCATCGATGGTCCACTAATCAGCAACTGTTGCATCGCAGACTTCCTTCAAGGACATATTCATCCCTTCCAAGAATTCATTGGAGTAGAAGATTTTCTGTCGATGCAGGAAAATGCTCATCCACATGTTGTTCGCCGTGTTACAACCGTACCAAGAATTGGGAATTGAAAGGATGCAAATAACCCGCTCGTAGTCCAGAATGAACTACATAGAATGAACATGAACCCTATGGAATCCTGGGACTTGCTGAAGAGACGAGTCAAAGCTCTTCCCAGCACTTCGAAGACTGCACTTCTGCAGTCTCTGTAGTCTCTGGGCTCCCTGCCGATTGCTGTTACACTTATATGGGAGGAAATCCTTGTTGATTGCTGGTACTCATTTATGGCAAGAAATCCTCTAAGTTGAATTGATGAACCTCATCGAGGAGATGTCTTATTGTATACAAGCAGTCGTCAGGGCCTGTGGAGGTAATGCCCATTACAAAAATAAACCGTTACATTTTTTTATTTTTTTTAAAAATAAAATAAGTTAAACGGTGATTTGTCTTTTTTATATTAGATTTTTTCATGATTTGATAATTGTTTGGAAAAAATGCATGTCATTGTGTAATTTATATTATATAAACAAGATAAAATAAAATAATGTAATATAAAACAAATCATCACACATTTTAAGGTATCCCACTTTTTGTGCCAGTGAGTAATTTTGTTTTGAGAATCACAGCTTTTTGTTCCTAGGTGTGTTAATTTATTCGTTTGTCATATCAGGCTCATCCGGCGGTCTATACTTCTCCCTAAAACTCTGGAACCCCGACTTCATGGGCGGGATGGGCTTCTCAATTTACTCCAAAGATCTTTCCGAAAAGTATGTGCTATCGATCGGAGCTGAAGAAAATGAGAAATTGGTACTAGAGTACGGAAATGACGATTCTCTTAAATTGTTGAGCAGCTTGGAATACCCGAGGATTGTGCCAACTGGAAAATGGGTTAATCTTTGGCTGCAAGTTAACCGCAACGGTATTCGATTGGGCTATCAAGGGATGGAAGTCGAGTTTTTCTCGTGGGAGCCGAGCCCGAAAGATAGCGGATTTGATCCAACGTATATGACGTTTTATACTCTAGAGTTTAATAATATCATTGGTAATTTTATTTTTTTCAATTAGTAGTAGTATTGTAATTATATTTTATATACAGATGACTGCACTAGCTCAACATTTCTTCTAAGGGGGTAACTATGTGAAACTAAAGAAAAAATCTTTTTTTTTTATTTTGATTTGAAAAACATGTTTTTATTTTTTTTCCATTCTACATTAAAAACTAAGACTTACTTGAAAAACTAAGTTATAAAAAAAACAAAATTATAGCCGAGGGCGGCAAGGTGCCAACAACATACATTGTCATAAAACCCTTGCTTCATGCGGCGACTACAAGTCGGATATGCTGCACAGCTTAGCAACATGTCTTTTTAACTTGGCTTTGACTTAGAGCAAGAGAAGACCTACAGGCCAAAGAGCCGCATGCAGTTGAACCCCTCCCCTCTCCCCCACCACCCCCGCAATTTGTGCAACTGAACAGAAGTATGCCCTACTGTGCCTCAATATTCTTAACGGTTTCATTCCAATTTGATCTGATGGCCTGTCTGTGTTTCCTTAAGTCGGCTCAATACACTGATTGTGCTGTTCACTAAGTCTTTTATGTTTACTCCAGGAGACAGAATGGCACAATGTCATAACTCCCTGGTGTGACAGGTTCGCCATTTGGGAGCTAATGTGCCCTTGCTGTGATGGCCACGAAGACCAATTTGTTCAGGGATGGTCACACTCACGGGTCAACACCCATCCGGCGGCCTCCACGCATGAAGTGCAAGCCCGGGTAGGACTCTGGCCTTGGGGCTAGTTTCCCCTAGGAGTCAATCTTCTGGCGCTCCTGGACGGTCTGCGCACCGTCCGGCGTAAGCCAATCTATTGTGCATTCTGACTAACAGTCGGGGGAGTCTTGAAGCAACACCGTTTCGTATAGAGCGGGGGTGGTTGCTGACCTTACGGTGAATGCTCTTGAAACGACCATCGGCTACCCGATCCCGGGTGAACTGCCGGGCAAAAGATGCCGTGGTCCGCGATAGATTCGGTTTACACCGTTTCACCGCTTCGTAAGGGAGAGGACCGCGCAAGCGACCTCGAAATCGTAAACAGTCGAGAGACCGGAGTAATCTGGCCGCAACTGGAAGTAAGGGCGTGAGTGTAAGCCCGCTGGGTAACATACCTGGTTATCGGCGTTGGTCTCTTACGGGTATGTGGCAGAGCTTGACGGTGGACTGTTTTGACCTAAGTCTTCTGCGCCACGGGAGATAGAACAACCAATTGTTAAAACTTCCTAAGGTGATGGGTTCGCCCTTTGTAGTTGACCTCTAGTTGTGACAGCCCATTTTAATTGACATCCCTCAAAATACCTCAATATGTAGGGAACATTACAATAGATTAATAGAAAATTACAAAAAGTTAATAGATCCAGTGAGGTAATACCACTTCTGACTGAAAAACCTGTGACATACATAGGAAGATTATTATTATTATTATATCGTATGGCGTGCAGGGCGATATATATACAGATTATTCTATGCCACTGTTGATGTTCTTCATAAGTTTCAATTAATCTGCTCTTTCTATCCCCTCCAGGTATTCATTTTACTAAGCCTCAGTGCAAAACAGAAATGACATCGGCAAACGCTTATGACCATTTGCACTCTCTTGGTTATTGCGCCGATAATGACAACAAGTATCAAAAAAAGTTTACAGTATACATTCGTGGAAACGGACGCGTTCATCTCACCCTTATATTGGAGCCCGGTTAGTGCTTTTCGCGTGGGTTAAATAAACCACTAAAATAGTGAAAGAGTTTGGAAGTCTCATCTGATATTAAGAATCCCTGGTTAGATAGATAGCTGGATAAATAGCTACTTGAAATATGTGAATTATATTTGAAATTGGCACCTCAGTTGCTTCATACCAAAAGCTAAAGTGTTTTTACACACCAGTGGGAGAAAACTGTTTTTTGACAAGTGTTTCCTATAAGTTTCCTACTATGTTTTCCTAGTAATGCGTTTTTGCACAGCAGAAACCGATTTTAGGTGTGTGATAATCATAGAGGTATAGAACAGAGAACGGGAGTGCGAAGGCGGGCTGTGAGTGAATGCGTTCACCGCATAGAAAGAGACGGCTCCATATAGTACCCCCTCCATCCTTGTCTAGTTTCGCATGCGCGTTTATCCATAGCATAGCAGACTTATGGCGTCGAAGCGTTGCCATGGTGATATATAAGCGTTGCCATAGTAGATATATGTACGTCTAGTTACTTATATGTCAATGGTGATAATTGAAATATATAAAACTCATATACAACTATTTAGCTTTTAAATATCGCTAAAATATCCCTAAATATATCGTCACCTTACAATTATAACTTGATAACTCAAAAATTTGCATTTTTGAGATAAGTATGCCAGAAGATGTAAAAATATCAACTCTATTCCCCTAAAACCAGATAACTGATATTACCCCACCCTTAGGAATTAATGGTGGTTAATAAGTTGAAAATCAGCTCCAGCTATAATACTAAAAATCGATGTGTAGACTTATCTAGCTGAAAGTTCGCAGCACTGTCTGTTATCGTAGCGCAAGCACTCAATATCTCCACTTATCTAGTTTTAGGTTAGTATTTAGGTCCACTTATTAGTTTCCACAAATCAAAAATGGTGGACGAGTTGAAAAAGATTCAAACGCGTTTATCTCAGAACTACTAAATTCGAGTTATCGAGTTATAAGTGTAAGGCGACGATATATGCCACTTTCAAACTTATCGGCTGGTGGGCTCAAAGCTCTTACAAATAGTAGCATTCTCCTTTATTTACTTACTCTTGATATAACTCTAAATAAAACAATAAATTGGATTATTCTGTAAGTTGTTTTCCGGGGTAGCGAACAGCTTTGTGCAGCTTGGGCCATAAGATCCAATATATACTCGGGTCGGCCCAACTCACGATTCAGCTCCTATTCAGTAGGCTCTTCGAGTGATGGCTACCCTACCTACCCTGGCAAGGACACTCGCGTCTCAGGCCTCGCGGCTGGTGGATCGGTTTCCCCTGGAAAACGGCCATCCGGAGCTACTGGACATTTTGCGCACCGTACGGTGTCAGCCAATCGGTTGCGCATTCTGACTAATTGCTGGAGGGAGTGGGGAGACTATGGAAATATACTGTCTCCTAAGCAGTAGGGGTGAATGTTGACCTGCCGTTATCCACTCTTGAAATGACTAGTCGGCTACTTGATCCCGAATTCAGAGCTGGGTAAAAGATGCCATGGTCCACGATAGATTCAAACTGAATCACCGCTGAAAATACGGCAGATAGGGGACTGCGCAAGCAACCTCGAGCCCGTAACTGGGCCCAAATCTTTCTACAGCTACATACGCAAACAAATATCTACAAAGGTTGGAGTCCCACTAGCACTAAAGCATAATGGCAATCTTGTAACAGGCAGCAAAGCTGTGGCTGATGTCTTTGTCGACCAATTTGAGAATACCTATGTCCGAGAACCAGATGGACCTCTCCCAACTGTAAGTGTACCCAGAGTTGAGAACTCCCTGACAGATATAGTATTCACGCCAGCATCTGTAGCGGAAGCTTTAAATTCGTTTAAAGATGAAACTGCAATGGGGTTTGATGAAATCCCAGCTGTTCTTTTGAAGAAATGCTCCCCGTCTATCAGCAGTCTCTTAGCACGAATAATGAACAAATCTTTCGAAGACGGACAGCTGCCGAGCGACTGGAAACAAGCCATAGTTACACCAGTGTACAAAAAGGGCAGCAAGTTCTCAGCTATTAACTACCGACCGATAAGCCTAACCAGCATTGTTTGCAAGACTATGGAGAAAATTATTGCTAACTCTCTAAAGAACTTCCTCAAAAACGAGCAAATAATTTTGGATGAACAACACGGTTTTGTGCCTGGGAGGTCCGTCGTTACTAATCTACTCACCTGTGTTAATCATTGGACCACAGAATGGGATCAACGACAGCCTACCGATGTTGTCTACCTAGACTACGAAAAAGCCTTCGACCGGGTGCCCATAAGAAGACTCTTGCTGAAGTTGGGACATTTTGGAATAAGAGGAAAACTCCACACCTGGCTCTCTGACTTCCTTATCAATAGAAAACTTAGAGTGAGAGTAGGTGATGACCTTTCCGAAAATAGACCTGTCCACAGCGGAGTCCCCCAAGGGTCGGTCATCGGCCCGATTGTCTTCGGTATCTACCTAACGGACTTTCGAGCAATCCTACAGATGATGTACTCCCTGTTTGCCGACGACGCTAAAATTATTGGGAACCCACTCACGCAGCACCCTGACCTACAGGATGATCTTGACCGCATTACCGCATGGACGCAAGACTGGTTAATGTCACTCAACGTGGATAAGTGCACCGTCCTTCATATAGGAAAAGAAAACCCAAGGAAAACATACACTATTCAGGGAAATGCTTTAATCAGTGTGAAGACACACAGGGATTTGGGTGTCATAATCGCAGAAGATTTAAAATGGGAGGCACACATCATAACTATGGTGAAGAGAGCGAACTCATTGCTGTATACAATAAATAAAGCTTTCTCACATATAACCCCTGAGCTTTTCCTAAAGATTTATAAAACATATGTCCGACCTATGCTGGAGTATGCATACCAGATCTGGAATCCCTACTTCAAGAAGGATATTGACCTGCTGGAACGAGTACAACGTAGAGCTACAAAAATGCCAAATGCGCTGAGAAATAAAAGCTACGAAACCCGGCTGGATGAGCTTGACCTGAGCACTCTACGAGAGCGAAGGGAACGGGGAGATCTCATTGAGACTTTTAAGATTCTGAACGCCTTCTACAGCGTTCCCAGGCTGCAAGATATGTTCTCCCTTGCTAATACTACAAACCTGAGAGGACACTCTAAAAAGCTGTACCACAATAAGTTCAAGCAGAACCCTCGCCGGCACTTTCTCACCAATAGAGTGGTAGAATCTTGGAACAATCTACCCAGTGAAGTTGTAAATGCTGTCTCCGTAAATGCTTTCAAGAACAAACTGGACGATCATATAAAACATAAAACAAAAACAATAACAAAAACTGTTACTAAAAAATAAGTGTTGTGATATAGGCGCATCAGCTAAAGCTGCTAGCCTATTATTATTAATAATAATAATAATAAAACCAGTTGGGTTATCCTGGTGGTTTAATCCAGACGGAGATATCCTGGAAAATTTGGTAGCCAGAGGGTGAAGTGACCCGCTGGGTTATCTTCCTAGTGCCTTGACATAAGGCGTTGGACTCTGGCGGGTTTGTGGCTTGCTGGACGGTAGGTTTGAATCGTCCCAAAGTCGCTCACCTTTAGAGAGACAGAATGATCATTATTGTTAGAATTTCCTGTGGCGATGGGTTTGCGCGTTGTAGTCGACATCTCCAAGTGCAAATTGTTTTGTAAACAATAAAATAAACCATAAACTCTGAATTCCAAACTCTATTTAAATTACAAATTAAAATGATCATTTCTTCACTGCGTTAGGAATTTACCAATACGAGGTGATGCTCACCCGATTCCTGGACCTTTACGACAGATACCTTGGAATCGTAGCGGAATATGAATCCCAAGAGCAGCTATTAAACAATTCCACGTGGACACGCTTTGATGTCGAGCGCGAAGGAAACGTCATGAGAATTTACAGGAATACGGAACTACTTGTGGAATATAACTCGGAGTTTCGACCAATTCTATTTTACTGGTTTGCGGTGAGGGTCTTTGGAGGCTTGGTGTACTGGACCGCGAATTGTGACCCTCCGGATCTGGACGCTGCGCCGCTCGATGGCGGTTGGAGCGATTGGGAGGAGTGGCAGTGCTCTGTGTCTTGCGGCGGAGGGGTCGGGGTATGTTGTTTCTTAAGGCAGGTTTCCATTGGGCCCGGTACCATTATCGTCGATTATATTGCTTATTAGATTGCTCAACATCATACTACGATTTTTAATACAGATTGCGGTCATATTCCCAAAAATTGATTAATCTTCTCTTATGTTCAATATGACGACTTTCCTGGTATATTGTTATCGTTGCACACTGTAGATGGTGTTATTATTGTTATCATTGTTTAATTTATTGGGTTTTTATAATCACACAGTCTTTCATTCATTCATTATCAATGGTATTATAGATGGCCAAATAAATTGCTGTTAGTTTTGCCGTCAATGCTATTAGCGCCACTTGCATTTCGCCGGCGCCCAGGGGTTGCCAAATCGTACGATGGAGTTGAGCAAAGTAATACCATATTATAATCAATGCCAGTATAATCAAATACCATATAATATAATCAAGACCTCAAAATATGCCTTCACAATAAATATGATCATGTGCCATACAAAATGTAATAAAATTTGAAACAGATAAGTGGATTCAAATTAAACTTACAATTATATTTAAATATATCTAATATAGCATGATCATGGAATAAAGACCTTTAATTAAAATGTGACATTACCTTTTCCACCTCATTTCTTCCAAATTGAAGTTAGTGTTGTGTAATTTTAAATTTTAATTTGGATTGACTTAATATTTCGGCATGTTTTTATGGATTCTTTAAGGTTGTTGTAAATTTTGGGCCCTATAAAGCCAAATTGTCTTTAAGCAAAGGATGTTCCGGTTTTTCTTACAACGTGCTTACAGGTTGTGGCGCTCCTTGCTGCAATTTTATGCTCAGTTGTAACGTGATCTTCTCTTTTTAGGTGGAAGAAATTAATGGTTTGTTGGTTACTATCTCGTATTTATCTCGAGATATAACCTACATATCTCGTATTTATCTCGAGATATTAATACGAGATAGTAACCAACAAACCATTTTATATCGTATTTAACGAGAGATACTTTGCAACAACGAAACATCAATATAACGCATATGGAGGCGTGCCAATCAAGAGGTCAAGTGCGGGAAAAAGCCCAGACAAACTAACTAACTAACTAACAAACTAACTAACTATGGAGGCGTTTTCAGATTCATAATCTATGTTTTACTGGTTACAAACTCCACCGTACAAACTATAAACGTATGTCGCTAATCGCTTATTGAAGATAACTTAGATTATTCCCCAATCTGCAGGGTTTCATGTCCGAAGCTAAAATAATATAGCCGACATATGCTCCCGTGGTGCACTTCCGGTTCAATTTGTTGAAATAAAAACCAGGTTTTCAGGATCAGAGTGGCTTCAGCAACCAAGATCGTGTTGGCCGATATCAGCAATAAGCATAAATATGCACTTTTTTCCTGATAATATTTTACCAGAACTGAAATCCACAGCCGTTACAGAAAATCTTGTAACAAGCACGAAAAACATGATAACTTCAAAGCTCATGTAATTAATTATTACTCTTTCTTCAAAAATATTAATTCAAACGGTCGCATGATCGCATTCAAACGTTTTACAACGAATGTGCGACTGAAAACGCCTTGATTGTATCAGTGGCATACTATCGGTTAAATAATTGAACACTGCTGAAGAAATAAATACTAATAAAAGTAATAAATCACCACACCAGAAGAATGGTGATTACTTCTGGTCAACATTTATGATATCCTTTTTAGTTTGCCATTTTACAAAACATACAAGAAAGTTGCAAGAAAACTCTTCGCTGTCTTATTATCCACTTGGACATTGCTTTGTGTTGCTCATAGTAAAGCGAATAAATATTCGTGATATAAGCAAATATCAGATTCGGACAGAGTACTCAGATGAGTAAACGTATCAGATCTAAAGTATCAAGCAAAATAATACTAGCTATCTGAGAAAAACCATCAATACTTGTTAGTACTAACTAGATATTTGTGTCCTGTCCCTAGTCATAAGGGGATAGATTGTAGCATATCTCTAGTGATAAGGTAGTCATAAGGGGATAGATCGATTTACCTCTGCGCGTAATGGTACTAATAAACATTTCTAATATCATGTTCTTATTATGTATTTTAGATACGACGGCGATACTGTGATTCTCCAAAGCCTAATTTATTTGGTAGTCTATGTTACGGTCCCGCTGTAGACAATGGACGATGCAACGAGTTTGAATGTGGCGATATTTCACCTGAAAGCATAGAGCTAATCCGCTACAACCTCGAGCGTGAAAATATCAACATAACATCGAAAGAATTCACTGTTGTGTCAATACCAATACCCATCGATCTCGTTGAAAGAATAATACACGAGTCACCAAAAGCGGCTTTCATATGGACCCACAACGGTTTAACTTTCAGCGTAAATGAAACATCAATATTGGAAACATTCACGTTGCGGATTAATAATGTGCGATGGAAAGACAGCGGCGTTTACATTTGTTTCGTTGAACGAGTAAACGGAGAACGGCTACCGTTTATCGTCGCCGCCGTTTCCGTTTCCAGTAAGACTGCGGATGGTCGTGTTTATTTGCATGAACCATTTAAAATCCCGTGCAATTGCATATATCTAGCATACTTATACACCGATCTTACGTTGATGATTTTTTTAAACGATAAAATGTATAAAGACTTCGGTGTCACTGCCTTATCGATACACGAATCATATGATATCGAGTCGGCGACAAAGAATCTCTCTGGAATTTGGAGATTTCAAATAGAACACGCTTACCTCGGATTAAGATGGGTGACAAACGTTTATAAATTGAAAGTGTTACCGTCGAATTTATTCACTTATTTACGGGAAGATGAAGTTACTTCCCCGATTTTTGGGAAAATTCAATCGGATGCTATTTTAACGACCGTTCTTATCGCAATCATTTTATTCTTAATCATAATGGGAATTTTATGTACATGGTTTTCATTGAGAGTAATTAAGAAGACGCCTCTGTTTTCTAAAGATAAAGATGTTTCAAAAGAATCTAAAGAAGTTACATTGCGGGAAGTGCGCGCTTTGATGCGAAAAAAATGTGAAGAAACTGGAGAGGATTTTTTAGATACGGATACACATCACATTTCAAAGTATGATCCATCTATCCTTAAAAATATTGACGCTGTGAAGTTGAAAAAAGGATTTTTCAAATCTACTGAAAGAATATTGACTGAAGACCTTACTCAATTTAAAAGTGATGATAAAGACACTATTGCTCGATCAGAAACTGATTATAAATCGCTGATAACAGATGATGAGACTCTGGAAGCTAACATCGTCAAATCAGGTCAGTTAAATGTTTAGATGGCATATTATCTTGAGGATCATCAGTTTTTTGTTTGACTCTTTATTGTGAAGTTTCACAATGGGCTGGTGTATTGTCATACGGCAATCTCTTACAAGCAACCGTACTATGAAGTGTTTATTTATATGTGTGCGAGTAACATGGGTGTAAATGTGAGTCTTGTTATTGCATTCAATGGACACAAATGAAAAATGCAATTCCATTCATTTTATCCTAATGGAAAATGATGACCCAGCTGGGAATCGAACCTGGAACCTTACAATGTAAGATCAGGCGACCTAACCACTATGCCACTGGGCCGTTTCTTGGGAGTTTATCAGGATGTCTGATGATTGAATTTAAAATAGTGCTCCTTAAGGACCCCAATCACGAATAGCTACATTTAAAACTTTTACCTCAATTTTTTGATCCCACACATCTTCTATATTATTAATTATTCACGGTGTTTGTTTCAGCTAAGGAATGTAAAATCTGGAATCCATTCAAGCGCTTTTTCTCAAAATTCAAACCTTCGAAATTTCGTAGACAAACCAAAAGCGATTACACCCAAAGCGTTACCGAAAATGAATTCCTCATCGATGATCAAACGTCTTCTTTTGAGCTCGCCACCGTAACAATTAATTTAGGCGATGCAGAATTGAATAAGTCATCAGTGTCTGAGTCATCAGATGCCGAGGACGTCTCCCCAGATTGGAGTTTCAGTGTAGATGTTCACCTATCGAACGAAACTTCTTCCGCAGTGTTGCCAGTCAGGCAACGGAAATTTAGTTTAAGCATGTCGACATCATTGAAATCTTCTCAGGAAAACTTGTCACTTCGTAGGTCGCAGTCATACGATTCGTTTTTTTAATTTTTAAGATAATAAAATAAATTCATGAAGAATCTCTTTTTCTTTCTATTTTTTTTTCCTGTTTTAATTTTGGAAACGGGAGGAATGGTGTGTTTGCGAAGGTGTTGAACTCAGCTTTCAATGGCTTCACCGAACATATCCGGGCCCATTGGCAATAAAGGAGGGTGTCGGACGAGGTGGGACTAGTGAGCGGCCGCTCTACAGTTCTCCAGCGCGCGTGACGTTTCGGCTCGCTACAAGCCCTCATCAGCTAGTCTGCGATGACTAGGACGCGGAGAACCACCAGTCCCGCCCTCGGCCTCCCTCTCTCTACCTATCCATATTCTGTAGGATGCCTCCAGTGCCGCTTTCGAGGCTCTCTCCATGTATGAGCTCAGCGCCGCTCTTGGCAGGCCTAAATTCTTGAAGAGGCTGTAGAGTGACTTCGCCGGTAGTCCTCTTGCTCCGACTTCCACGGCGAAGAGATCAGTCTTAAATCCGTTTCCAAGTGTAGTGATCTAATTGTCCGAATTATGTTGTTTTAAAGTCTTGCTGTTTTAAATCAGCAACAGTTTTTGCATTGAATAATTTTACTGTATTCATGTTACTGATAATAGCCACACCATGCACAAAGTTATGTTCCTTCATATTTTGATGCTGACACCTCCCAATGTCAGAAATTGGAACTATCATTAAGAAGCGCCGTGAAATGTCAAATCTTTTCTCCATTTTAGCATTTCGGTGCGATTTTGGTATTCATTGTTTTCTTTTTATTACAATGTGTTTTTTTATATATTTCACTAGCTGTACCCAGCCTTGCATTGCTGTGGCTCAGTCGGTGCTGTTTTTTTTTAAAAAAAAAACCATGTCTTTTACCTGTTGCAGGTTCTATATCTATATAATAGGTATATAAAAACATCGCATTTTCAGATGCAGCGTTTTGTCAACATTTGTTTCTTGTTTGTTTGTTCTACTCTATTGGAGAATTTCACAATGAGCCGGTTTCTATTACATTCTATTATTTTTCCGGCAGGGAAAAATTTTGAATGCGCTATATTTTTTTCGAGATGGATGGATGTATACATTTTGACCCCCACCATTTTCATTAAGACCATTTTCAGACTGAAGTCTGTCTGTGAGTCTGTGTGTCTGCGTGTATTCCCCCACGATAGCGCCTAAACGCTTCATCTGATTGAGCTGAAATTAGGCATGTAGGCATCATTTGGTCATTGTAAGAATTGAAAAGATTGTGGTGGAAATTGGTCTACCTTTTTTTTATTTTTGTTATAATTGTATTTTCTTTGCTTAAAGTTGCGGGTGGCCAGTGCCATCTGTTACCGCGTACCTATCTCACTACGCACTACTACCTATAAACCGCGACTGCGGTTCGTGTCTTTGCTTAGACGCCGACGTGCGCTTATAAGCTTTTTCACTAGATTTCCACATTTTAAAAAAAAAACTTTTACTGATATTGTTGAATTAAACTTTATATATGTATATAGTTTTATGTAGAATGTGTTTCATTTATAAAACCTATTAAAATAAAATCTACATTTACCAGTCACATATTTAAAAAAATCTGTTGTGTCACCCCAAGACTTTCCCGGCAAATAGCCAAGGACTAATTTCATCTGAATATTAATTTCATAAATAAAAACGATGAGTGCCCTCTCTCGGCCAGCAGACAAACCCTGTTAGTTTCCATTACAAAACCGCCTCTGGCGGCGTGGTTCATTTCTCGGCTAGCCTCAGGTTCACCGCTGTTAATATTTGAATAAAATGTATGGCGGAATTTAAATATCATTAGTGTAGCTTGTATATAGATATACCAATTAAATTTTTACAATGTGATTTCGGCCCAACAAGGCAGCTGTGTACAAAATTTCAAGTCTAAGTCCAATATTTCTAGATTAAAATATGACTTGTGCACCCCCTAGTGGTTTAATTTCAACCACAACCTTTTCAACTCTTGCAATCACCAAATGATGCCTGTATGCCAAATTTCAGCTCAGTTGGATGAAGTGTTTCGGCGCTATCATAGAGGAATACACGCAGACAGAGTTCAATCTGGAAATAGTCCTAACCCCTAGAGCCCCGATTGGCCGATATCGGCCAAAACACGATTCAGCGTGACGGCCCCGTTTTAATTTTATTTTAATTTAATTTGTTTTATTTTAATGTGTTTTATTATGTTATTATGTTTTATTTTAATTATGGATACAGTGGTTTGGCAGTAATTAATGTTTTGGTGAGACAGTGTCATAATTCAATTTTTTTGACTAATTTTTACAAAAATTTTTTGTGACATCAACTTGTCAATCGGCTGAGAGGCCGAGGCCTGAAGGGTTAATAATCTCAGGGGAGCTCAAAATATTTCCATATTCATTTAAAAAAAAAATGCGCATTCACAATACTTTCCCTCCTGATCGGTTGGTGGGCCGGAAAATCAAAATAATTATACTATACTATAAAAAACTGAACCAATCATGTATTTTAGAGAAAAGTCGGAACAGTTATTTATTTAGTCAGGATGCAAGAATTTATAATAACTTCTATGAAGTTCAATTTAGATTAGTTTTATAAAATAAATATGACCAAAAACCAATACAGTCGAACCTCTCATAACGATTAATTCAGGGTAATTCCTCATAACGGGTATTCGCACCTCTCATAATGAGTATGGGGAAAATTGTTTCGCTGAACGAGTGTTTTGCTTAACGAGTAAGAGTCTGGAACGAATTATGGTCGTTATGAGAGGTTCCAATGTATTATATATGTTAAAAAAATTGCCAACAATTTTTCATACTGTCGTCATACTGCCCTGTGTAAAAGGTATCAGGAATTTATCATTTTAAAGATATGTATGACATTAAAGATATAGCCATTTTTTCTGTAAGTTGGTAGCACTGCACCACATTATTTTTGCTGACCCCCGCAAGGCGTTCGACGAGTCGGCTGAGCT
This sequence comes from Micropterix aruncella, assembly GCA_944548615.1. NCBI lineage: Eukaryota > Metazoa > Arthropoda > Insecta > Lepidoptera > Micropterigidae > Micropterix > Micropterix aruncella. The sequence goes on from OX155966.1 coordinate 19,535,105, forward strand.
GCGAGATCTCCCCTAGTAATCTTTTGCCCTTCCCCTAACCTGAACTTGCGGAATATGCCCTCAACCTGGGCGGCTCTTTCTCTTTTTCACTTTCAAGTCCCCTTTTTAACTTTATTTTAATTATTTTGTATTCCATTTCTCTTATTTAAGGAATTTAATTATCTAGGCGCTTTATCGCCAAATTGCCTGTTGGTCGGTTGACGTATGAAATAAAGATTTATTTATGTTAAAACATTCTTTTATTTCAGCTTATTCATGTTCAGCTTATACATTTATAACCTATCATGCCACAATTTTATAAAACGTGACATTCTCTTAGAACAAAATTGAAATCGAAGCGAATACATCACGAGTTGTAAGGGCTCTGATATGGCCGCTAGATGTCCCGCTACTCGCCCGTGCAGATATTCAAACGTTCGAAAATTCACCAGCCTTTACCTGCGCGTAATGCTAACCAAAGGCGTTCGTCGAGACGTACCCCTCTGCTCACATTCCTCGCACCCTCTTCCCGCATTGCCCTGTAGCTCGAGAGTAAAGCTACTATTTGGTTTACTGTGACTGCGCTGTGTTATTGTGGGTAATGTGATCTGTCACTCAGTGAGTTTACAGTTTCAAACGAAATTTCATGTGCCTCATTAAAAATGTGGTAGAAGACCTACGGCGATCGTGTATGTCAGAATAACAGGCATAGGAATGGCATAAAGCATTCAACGGAAGCCGAAAGTAGTAGTTGATTTGCCTCGATTTGGTCGACTTTTGGCTCAATAGGTAAACATATCTTTTAAGTCCATTCATATCATTCTGACTGATATTTAGGGCATGAAAAACATCACCCAACGACTGGTTTGAATGAACTCAATTTTGTTCAAAAAGAGCATCGAAAGCAGGTCACTAAAGACATCATTTCCTTTCCGACCTTTTGCGGACCCCAGCTTCATGAAAATCATAATAACTGGCGACAAGACATGGGTTTATGAGTGCGACATCCAAACAAGCCAATAGTCTCCTCAAAAGTGCCTCAAAAACGAGCCAAATACTCGTAGTCTCTTGAAAATCAAGGTTATGTTTACAGTTTTCTTTGATTACCATGGTGTGGTGCACTCTGAATTCCTTCCAGTGGAACAAACGGTGATTAAGGAATATTATTTAGGCGTCGTAAGGCGATAATATCACTGAAAATGGCAAGATTTGTGGAAGGACATTAATAGATTTCTCACCACGATAATGCATCATAGCACAAAGCCATCATTGTGCAAATTTTCTGCCATGAAAACAAATATCATTATAAAAACACACCTGTTTTCGAAGTTAAAATTACCGCATCGAGGAAGACGTTATGAGTCAATTGAAGTCATGAAAGAAAATTCACTGAATTAGCTGAAGGCCAACCCTCAATCATCCTATGAAAAATGCATGAAGGAGTGGGTCGTCAAGCGCTAGTAACAAGCAATGGGTCCTACTTTAAAGTCAACAAAATATTTTTTTTAAATTAAATTACCTTTTTTTGTTTCATTTAACAATTTCGCATACTTGTTACACTGAATGTATACTATACTAGAGGATTATAATTTTACGAGTTATTAGAAGGAAGAATAATAGCGCTTTGAATAATATACAGGGTGAGTTTTAATTAACCGGCATCCTTGAAAGGGGTGAATCAATATGAGCAAGGTAACAATTTTTGATTAAAAAAATGTAAAAAAAAACAAAAAAAAACTTTTTTTGAATATTAAAAAAAAATGAAAAAATAAATAGTATAAAAAGCGTTGACTACGATGTGCCATCTATCGGTAGGTAAAATATTTCTAATATTGTTTATTAGCGATATTTTACCTACCGATAGATGGCGCAGCGCGCTCAAACGCTTGTCGAACTTTTATTTAACAGTCAAATTCTTCAAATTTTCTAATAAAAAAAATAATAAAAAGAAAGAAAAAGAAACTTTTTTTGTTTTTCCCAATTATTTTTTTATCAAAGTTGCTTACTTGCTCGCACTGACTTGCCTCCTTGAAGGATACCCATCAATTAAAACTCATCCTGTGCATAGGCTCATGATACAAAAATCCACATTGTCATGTTATTTATAAGTCAAAGTATCTAAAATTTTTGCGGGTCCATGTGCGGAGATCAAGTGCCATGGCTTGAGTAAGATGGGAAATGTTGATACCTACTAACATAGAGCATTAAGTTTCCTTTTCAAGTTTAAATTGTAATGTTGCGGTGCAATTATCCGTATCGGCCGAATAAAAGATTGTGTGGCATTCTGCACCGTTTATTCTATTAATTTATTCCATGTGTAAATCAAAGGCTGAGTATGGAAAGCCTTATAACCCAGCTACTCCACTTAATGTGTCTCCTCTCATTGTTACAGGAACTAGAGTAGACGGGGAGAAAGGTCTCACGGTGATGTACAAAGCGGAGTGGAAGGTCGCCAAAGGAAAGAAGATGGAAGTCGCCATGAAGCTTATCAAACAGGATGCCTGCGATAAGTATAAAGTTGTAAGTATCATCATCTCCAGTTAGGCCACGCTAGTAGAAATTTCTTTTGGCACTCAACCCTCGAGAGTCTTCACTGCTGTGCTTTGGACACCAGAGATACTGAAATTCTATTTATTAAATACGCATACGAAAATTTTCAGCTTCTAGACCCCAGTAACCGAAGCGATTCAAAGAATAGTCAATGTCTTCTCTATAATTTTATAGATAGTGGCACAGCGAAACATATCTTAGATTATGATATATATAATATATAATACTTACCGCCATGACAAAGTCTTCACCGTTATTCGGGAGATTATCAGCCTTTCAGTGGCTCGTGCCAGCAATTACTTGACAGCACCATTTAATCCAATGATAAAATTGGTATGGAGTTTTAATGGAAAATAACCGAGAGGAAGGCAAAAAATTAAGAAAACCTGCGATTGGATTTTTGAGGTTGATCGCTTCTACCCAATATCATTTCCCTATGCACAGCCATAATAACACTATCCAGATATAACACTTTACTTTGAATCACAGAAACAGACCCTTATTGTAGAACTAACCATTCCCTGAGAGTCGAAAATCCTGAAAAACCATGAGTATGTCAGTAAACAATAAATACAAATAGGGCAGCCACGGAATTCACCAACCAGGATCTGGCTCATCATTATATTATTATTAAGGTGGATATCCATTAGGTTCGCGCATCAAATCTGCTCCGCGCGTCTGCAACTGCTCCACTAGTGTATACGTTCGCAAATAGTACGCAGTCGTTCGCAATACGTTCGCAAATAGTATGACAGTCGAATTTGGGCTACTATGTTTTGTTATCATGAGTACTTTCCATTAACGAGATGATGAGGGTCTGAAAATTGAGCTGAAAGATTGCCACCGGAACTCGCCGATGGAAAGGGCTAAGATAGACGAGTTTAGTCTTGTTTGCTTTGTTGTCTTGAGTACTTTCTATTACACATGATGAACGAGGTCTGGAGATGAAGCGCGCAAATTTGCCACTGGAACTCCCTGATAGAAAGTAAAGCTTGTTTTTAAAAAACATTTTTTTATATCTAATTTATATAATACATGAAGGAGTGTTATGAATGAGTTCACAGTGTCTGCAGGAAGACCGCAATTATTTCTGATTTCCAATAATTTGTCCTTAATCTCTTTAGGAATTCAATGATCTGGCTGGCCGCTGGGCAGATCTCAGCTCTAGCGCTATTGTGAAGCTGCACGGTATCACTTTGAGATCTACAACCTCCATGATAATGGAATATATGAGATACGGACCGCTGGATGTCTATTTGAGGTTAGTAGCTCTAGATACTATAATTTCTTCTACGAATGTATATGTATCCAATGCAAAATGCAGTTGAAAAGGTGAAAGGAAGAAAGTGTTATCTAACAAAATCAGTATTTTGAGAAAACAGTATTCAAATTTCCGTTCAAAACCTCTCTTTTATTTTTAATCTTTATAATAATTTAATTGTGATATTAATGAAGTTCTTTTTATTGTCTCCTAAAATACTAAAATTGGAGTTGTGTATTTATACATTTGTTAATAAAATCATAAATGTTATATTTGGAACCCTTTTTCTGACAATATTTCATTTAAATAATGCGATTGAGAATTAAAACACTATGGGCAACTTGCACCAACCAGCCTGTTAACACCATTAGCTGGTCGCTATTAGCTGACTTCGATTAACAATTTAACAGCCCGTTAAAATTTGATGGCCTTTGCTAACCATTTTCGGGCGCCAGTTATTTAACCACGGCTAGTTGCTTTGCTATCGGAATACCATTCCCACCCACCCAGCCAATTGCAGCGCAACTGTCAAAATTGTTGTGATGTGTCTCGAACCCGCTCGTGTATAACGTCCAATTAACGGACATGAAACATGAACTTTCCGACACTTTTATATAAACAATATTTTTTATACAAATTTGATTTTGACAAAAAAAAACATTGCAGACGTTTTAGTAGTACAAATAGTATTTCATTGCAGATATAAACAATAAAAAGACACATATTTATATTTTGTAAAAAAAGATTATAGAGAAGTTGTGAAGTATGAACATGTTATTTCTATGTAACTATGATTTTAACTTAAACAAATATTCCATTCTTAAACCGGATATCCATCGATTACCGACTACTTAAAATACTGCCGTATACCTGGTTTAACCCAATACTATTCGGTATTCGGTTCATCACTAGTATAGATTCTGACGTTATGTATCATAAATAACTTTCGTTTGTAAAAAATTACAATTTTGGAACAAATTGCTTGAGATCGATGAACAACTGGAGATTGCGCTCGTGAAAACATCTTTTTTTTTTTTCAGGGACAAATGCTCGGAAATCGTATTGGTAGACCTGGTAGAGGCTGCGGCTTCCCTGGCAACAGCACTCTGGCACTTGGCCGAAGCGGGAATAGTGCACGGCGATATCCGGTGCCGAAAAATGCTGGTCGCCAACCATACCGATGAGAGATTCCAGGTCAAATTGTCTGATCCCGGATTGCATTTATCGTACGCTCCAGAAGAGTAAGTATTTTAATTGTTGTCATTATTCCTTGTATTTTATGAGCGGGTTGCGAATAAGTATAATAAAGAAGAATACTGTTTTTTATTATTTCGTTGTTATTTCAGTGTCCACTGGCTTCCGATTGAATGCTTTTCGAATCCAGAATTGGCGAAGAAGTCAGCATCGGCGGACGTCTGGGCATTCGCCACGACTTTATGGGAGATATTTTCATATGGAGATTCACCGGCGCGAATCAATCCTACTCTTACTGAAAAGGTAAATGTTTCTTATAACTTGTACATGTTTGAAGTAGGGATCGTTCATCCAAAGTTTGAAGGTTATTGAATAGTTTTGTGAAGAGTTTGATTGTTTGTTGTTTTCAGAGCTATTTACAAGGTCACCGGCTGTGTATTCCGAAGGGTTGTCCTCCGGAAATGTGGAGTTTGGTGCAAAGCGCCTGGATGGCTGATCCTCACAGACGAGCAACGCCGCATACCCTCATGCGAGACATCAATCATATATTTTATCAAGGTATATTTCAAGTTGTTTTGTTACTTATGAGTCTTAGAGGGAGCTAATGGACCCTGTTGCAGTTAGGCCGCTAAGACCCATCCGGCAGCCTCCACGCAGAAGTGCGAGCCTGGAAGAACCCTGGCCTGCGGGGCCGGTTGTTTACCTTGCGGCAGCCACTCTTGAAACGACCTTTGGCTACCCTATACCGAGTGAACAGTTGGGCAAAGGATGCTGTGGTCTGTGATAGATTCGGGATACACCGAATCACCGCTACACAATGGAGAGGACCGTGCATGCGACTTCAAACCTGTAACCAGTCGGGAGGCCGGAGAAATTTGGCCATAACTGGTAGAGCTTGGTCTGCCCGCTTATTTAACTACCGGGTGCCGGGCGGTAAGGGTTAGTCTCTCGCGAGCTAGTCGGCGGAGCTAGATAGTGGATTGTCATTGTCTAAGTCTTCTACGCTCATCCTACGGTTGAAAGATCGATCACATATCGTTATACCAGCCTGGGGTGACGGGTTCGCCCGTTGTAGCCGACACTGCCCAACTGTTACTTATGAGTTGGCGCTAACTGGCCCAGTGCAGTTGGACCATTATAACCCGCTTAGTTTATGGGTCGGCCCAACTCACGGGTCAACACCCATCCGGTAGCCTCCAAGTAGAAGTGCATTCCGACCGATAATCGGTGGAGTCTGGAAACAAATTTGATGCCTATAGAGCGGGGGTGGCTGTTGACCTAATGACATTCGCTTTTGAAACGACCGATCGGCAACAGTCGGGCAAAGGATGCAACGGTCCACGATAATTCAAACTAAATCGCCGCTTACATCAGGTAGAGGACCACGCAAGCGATCTTAAACCCGTAACCAGTTAGGAGGCTGGAAAATCTTGCCATATCTGGTAGCAAAGGTGAGAGAGGGCTCTCATCGATTTTATTTATGAAATTAATATTCAGATGATATCTGTCCTTGGCTTCTTGCCGGGAAAGTCTTGTGGTGACACAACCAAATTTTTTGTTAAACGGCAGTTTGTCTACTTTAATACAGGCATATTTTATGCCTATTTGGTAATGCATAATAATATAAATTATTTTGTTTGCCTAGAATAAATGATGTCAATTTGATTTGAAATTTGTGAAACTTTTTCACATGTCATTTCAAAGAGATTGTGGTCGTCCATTAATCACGTGATGTTTTTTTAACTTTTTAACCCCCCCGGTGAGGTTTTACACTAACCCAAAATCTCCAAATCACTTTTTTTTTGTACAGAGTATCTTTAAAAAAATCGCATAGTGTCCTACATTTTTTTAAATATTAATATATAATACGCAGCAAAGATTTATGCATGTACTGGGCGCAAAAATCACAGACTGACGGGTGACTGGCAAGCCGAGCCGGGCGGTTGTCACAGCGAGCAAGGAAATCGTTGCCTGGCAATGGCAAGTCAAGGCTTGGCGCTGTTTTTCGGTTCAGAAATTGCACGTTTAAAAAAAAATATACATGTGATATCTCACTACATCCCCCCCCCTCCCCCCTTGTGATATTTCGTGATTTTTTCCAAACCCCCTCCCCCCCTTTCGATCCTCACCATATTAATGGACGAACCCTAATCTACAGCAGGAAGATACGAAGCCGCCCTACCCTGGTCTATATGACTTTTTCCTAACCATTCGGAAGCCAGTCATTCCACGCAAAAACTTCAAAGCCCTCGATTTTTTTTTGTAGAAAGTGTGTGCAAGCATACTATTATATAACGGTGGCTTATTCAATGGCAGGCTTCAATGAAAGGCTTTTACCGCAGTGGAGGGAGAAATAGAGCCGATAATTGAATAAATACAGGTATAATCAGACAATACCAATAACGCCGATCGGCGTGACCGGCCACCCAGGGGTTAATGAACGAAAGAATTTTCTTAATGACAAGAAAATAAGACAATGTTTTCTGTTTATATAACACTATCAAAGCTTTAATATTTTTATTCCAGTTTTTAACTCGCGCCGCACCCACTCATACGCGACAGTCTATCCAAAGTCATTCAAGGAATCGAGCATCACAACCGGATCGGCGTCTAGTCTGGGCCGATTTTCAAACGGAACGACCGAGAGCTGCTTAGAGGCCGTTCTCTCCGTCAGCGACGCGGAACGCGACAGCCTCCATTCCATTTCGTCCACTTTCAGCGGCGGCTCCACACGCACCGCCACAACCGACCAGGACAATTTCCACGAGAACGAAACCATGTCCTGCGATATATCCACCATCTTATCCAACTTGCAATTTTCATCGATGAATTCCACGAATTCCCTCGATCCGGGGAGTCTGTTTCAGTGCAAATTCGAACTAGACGCCAATTGTAATTTGGTGCTGCAGGGTCGAATCGGGCAGGGGTTCTACGGCGAAGTTTTCCGAGGGACTTTAGAGACGGACGGGGAGAGCGAACCTCGGTCCGTCGCCGTCAAGAAGTTAAAAACGACGGCCTTATCGCAGATGCAAGATTTCGAGCGGGAGATCGCGATTATGAAAAAGTTGAAACATCGCAACATTGTTGAGATTCTCGGCGTTATCGAAGAGCCGGAGATCCAATTGATCATGGAGTACATCTGGCACGGGTCGCTGCAAAGTTATTTGAAAATACACCGACACGCCGTAACGGTGAAGCATTTAGTAGGATACGCGCTGGACGTCGCACTCGGTATGGATTATTTAGGAACGAAACACGTCGTACATCGCGATTTGGCCGCCCGAAATATTCTAGTCGTCGCTGAAGATCACGTAAAAATATCCGATTTCGGATTAGCCCAAGTCATGAGCAAAGGCGATTATTACATTTTTAAAACGAATCGGGATCTACCGCTCAAGTGGTACGCTCCAGAATCCGTATCCGACGGGAAATATTCGAGTCGGAGTGACGTTTGGTCGTACGGAGTAACCTTATGGGAAATGTTTTCGTACGGCGAAGAGCCTCCGTCTTGGGGACCGAACGCCTTAATAGAAAATACGCTAATCGCTAATTCCGACAGTTCCTCGCATTTATTATCCGCTTCGAGCGTACCGGACATGGAGAAAGCTAGCAAATTGTGCTGCCCGGCCGCATGCCCCTCGGAGGTATACGCTCGGCTGCTTCTACCGTGCTGGAATCTAACGCCTCATCAGAGACCGACTTTCAAACAGCTTGCTTCGGTATGCAAAGAAATTGCCGCAACGCTGATTTAATTTATCGTAGCATTTAACAAATCGCTTTATCGTCTTCCTCGTTTTATTTATTTGGCCATTTTGTTTTCTGTCTAATGCGAAAGGCCGCCAGACTATTAATTTATTTTAAAGTTGATCTGCCTTTATTTTTAAATTAGAAGAATCAATCAGCAGTTTTTTGCTAGAAAGAGTGAGTTTAATTAACCGGCATCCTTGATTTGGGTTAATTAGTATGAGCAAATTAGCAACTTTTAATAAAAAATTGTGGAAAAAAACATAAAAAAGGCAAAAAAAAGTTTTTATTTTTATTTTTTAAAAGCATATATAAAAGTGTTGGGCATGCTGCACCATCTAGCGGTAGGTAAAATATTGCGATTATTATTTATTCGCGATATTTTTCCTAGTGCTAGATGGCGCAGCGAGCTCAACGCTTGTCAAACTTTGATTCAAAAGTTAAGATAAAAAAAAAACAGCTTTTTTACAAAAAAATATCAAAAATTGCTATTTGCTCGTACTAATTCACGCACTTACCGGTTAATTAAAACTCACTGTATTTAATGGCAATGAAAACTAATTGTGCCATGATGTCAATTTTGTAAATATTTAGAGAGTGATTATTAATGGTGCGCAACGAATGAATGTGTCTTACATCAAATAAGAATAGTCATATTTGTCTATATATATTTTAGATAATAATTTTAAGAGTTCGATCACGACTGCTTCTCCTTTTTAAGTTTTTGCTAGTCAAAAATTCGCAAAACAAACGAATCTTCTGAACAATGCTGCGTTCGAATGACGAACCATAGACTAATAATTCAATGCAACCAAAGACTGACCGCTATCACATAGATTATAAGATTTCAGCTTTTCTATTTGTACCTGTAAAATATAGCGGAAGATACATGACAAGAAAAATATCTATTGCAAAAACACTATCAATCCATACTTGAGTGAATCTCAGCGATAAGCTACTATAATATTCGTTACATTAAAATAATGTTAAAGTTATTTGTCGTTGTTAATTTTTTATTGCGATATATAAATTTGTGTAATATGGAAATCTTGCCATTTACGAATCATTTTGTTTGTAAGCTTTTATGAATATTATGATTAAATGCAAATAATATATTTACCTGTGGGTTTCATTTATTTATTTTGCTATGAAACGTGTAGTGGAGTATTGCTTTATGCTTTATGCTTTATTACGCTTATTACTTACGGCATAATTGGATGGGGTGGATGTGGTAAAACCCTGCTAGAGCCATTGCAAGTTGCGCAGAATATAAATAAATACAAACGGAGCTGCCATGGAATTCACCGACCGGAGTCGGGCCCATCATAATACTATTTTTTACACTTCTGGGGGGTGAGCAGTGGATTCCGGACTTACGAACCGGCTGTGGTAGGTTTAGGACAGCTGTCTTGCCACATGTGAGCGTTCACCTTGCCACCCATTCACTCCCCCTTCGAAGCCATAGAATTTGAGATGCGCAAATCGCAGTTTTAGATAATTTTTCTAAGAAAGAGTTGATTATTTTTCTGGAAAGGCCAAGATCTTTAGAGAGGTGAAATAGAGATTTAGCTGGCAGGCCACGAGCGCCAACTTCCACCGCGTGAAGGTGAACAGTGAAGCCGTTCCGGGTTACGGCAAAATTATTCTACGTAGACCATATCGCCATCCCACTAATGAACTTTATAAGAAAGCTAAAGTTCTTGATTGTAGGCAACTTTTTCTAAAAACTTCCCTCGAAGGCTATTTTTGGACAGTAACTCAAATTAAGGAATAATTCAGAACCGGCGACCAACGAGACAAGTTTTAGAAAATAGCTTAATAATACCCAGAAGGAAAACATCATTTGGACAAAGACATTACTATTTCATTGCGCTGAGATTTTCCAATCTGATCAATATGGAAATAAAAATGAATTTGACATTTAGGGAATTCAAAAATAAATTAAAGAAATGGTTATCGAATCATGACACATAACCATACATCAAATGTTAGAAATAATAGTATAATAAAACTTAGGTGCACAAATTATTAACTTATTTTTAAACATATATGTTAAGTATATTGAACTAACTACCAACATTGAACATACATTGAACTAACTACCAACAATTAATTGACTTTGACAATGAAGTATACTTTTTAGACTAGGTATTTTTATATTAAATCCTATATTACTTAACATATATTAAATAATGACTGTTTCTTTCTTTTCTCACATATAACTTTATTTTATTTAATCGAATTTTATATAATATTTATTGCCGATTATATTATGGAATTGCATTTTATTTATTATATTATCTTTTATTATTTTTTTTTAAATTTTATTCTGAAGACCACATTTTAGGGCAATTTAGTATCATTAGCTTTTTACTAAAACTTGTATATTTGTAAGCAACCAAGCAATCAAGCAAACTTGATTGTAATATTGGAGTCCTGTCCACCCTAGAACGCGCTAGTCCCAGTTGGGTGACAGAAACAAATAAGCAAAAGGTTAAGGTTTTGCCATTCGGTTCCTGTTATTTTTGTAAGTTAATCAATGTTTCATAGTAATTAATTCTTAAATAAATAAATAAAATAATAAATTGTTGTCAAACATTAAGCGTCCCCGAGACGGTCACTTGCAATTGTCAATCGCAATGTGATTAACCCCTCAAATGAATGGTGATTAGCTCGGGTTGCCTACGGCAAAATGTATATAAATTTATATTTACATTTACATTTCCATTTACATAGAGCGGGGTTTACTATAGAGCTATAGCATTACTATAGAGCGGATTACTATAAAGCGGCGCACATTTACATTTATATATAAATTTATATACATTTTGTATACATTTTGCCAAGGCATCCCTTAAGGGACGCCTCACATTTGAGGGGTTAACACTCATTCATGCGAAAATTATCGTCTACTTTAGGCAATTCAAGCAATTGCCAATATTACAACGGCATTGACAGCATATCACAAAAATTTTGATTGATGCGATTGATGCTCTGTGCATTGACGGTCAACAGTGTTGGGCACAATGTAGTCGACTAACATTGGGCGATTGACAATTGAATATGTTATTCGCGATTGACGACTAACGATCGATTAGTTTAATAATGATTGGCGACTAACGATTGATTAATTTTGGCGACTAACGATTGATAAATAACGGTTGACCGTTCGGTCGGTCAATCGGTAAACCAGTCGGTAGGTTAGTTGGCTGGTCAGCCGGTCGGTTTTACAGTCGGCCGGCCGGTCAGTCAGTCCGCCGGTCGGTCGGTCGTTAGGTCAACCGGTCAGCCGGTCGACCAATCAGTCGGTCAGTCTGACCGACCGGCCGGTCGACCGGTCTGACCGACCGACTGAACCAACGACCGACCGACCAACCGATCGGTCGACCGGCCGACTGACCGACCGATCGGCAGACCGTCGAACCGATCGACAGACCGACCGACCGACCGAGAATAAATTGACGGAAGGTATCTAAAGAGCAAGTTAGTCGCTTTGACGACTAATTGATTTAGTTGCAATTATTTCAATTGTGATTAACATTAGTCTAGACTAAATCAATCGTGATTGATTGGTCGATTGAAATATTCAATCGATTGACCCAACGCTGTCGGTCAATGATAGCAAATGACAATCGTTTTTTTAGTCTTGACCGCGCCACCGAATATGGCGGACCACATAGCCTTGGCCGCTACTGCAAATATAATAGAACGCTATTTTGTATTGTTGTTCATACAGTTGTATAGGGATTTTCCTGTATTATGGAGTCAAAAGTAAAGACTACATGGACAAAACAAACGGACCATTGCATTACAAAACATTACAAAATCACTGAATTTATAAGCCGACGTACACAGAATACCAATTAAAAAAGAAAATTAACACGACTGGGTGGCACAAAGGTTAGGTTGCCTGATCTTACAGTATAAGGTTCCAGGTTTGATTCCTGGCTGCGTTACCATTTTCCATGGGGATAAAACTAGCAGAATTGCATTTGAATGCTATCAATCTAATGCAATAACAAAACACACACTTACTTACACACACGGTACAAGCACACATTCATATAAACACTTCATAGTAGGGTTGGTTTTAAGGGTCGTATGACAATAAACCTGCCTATTGTGAAATGTCACAATAAAGAGTAGAAACAAACTTTACGGAGAAATTTTTAAGATCGTTACTTGGATCAACGCCTGTTTGTTTTCTTATTTTTCTTAGTAGAAACCGCAAAAAAAGCTACATCTGCATATTGAAATCATGATATTTATGAGCGTCGCGACTTCTCAACACAGTTAGCGAATGACTGAGGCGTGAACGATTGATACACCTTCAATTGGAGCTTCGATTGTCAATAATTCGAAACCTCCAATCACATAAACATAGATAATCGCAATCGACCATCTCAGGGACGCTTTAGAGGTTCTTTTTATTAATTTTGGCAATATCGAAAAACTCTTGGCAACCTGTCAAGAGCCTGTAATATAATACAAGGAAATAATTGATTATAAAGGTATTAGATTGCTCAATGCTATATTTGCATTGTTTGGCGAAACTAATAGCAATTTTTTTGGCTATCTATAATGACACTGATAATGAATATTTTTTTATTAAGGAATGATTATAAAAACCGAATAATTTAACCAATTCAATTATTAGTGGCATCTGTCACATTTATATATCGGCTGATTACATCGCAGAAATAATATGGAGAGATCATGCCATCTGTTAGTCTATCTGAAATTTAAATACGTTATTATTACGTATTAAAACCTGTATAACAATTTAATAAATGTTATTTTTATTAAAATAATGAGAGCTTGAGCTCGAAAATCTAAATTTTCAATGCAAGGTTCTAATATTTTTATTTATCGGTACTTTTTGTTATCCTGTAACATACAATTAAGAATTAATATAATATGAATTAAAATCTTAAATTATGCATTCCATTGCTTATTTACACATTTTTTTAATCGCTATAATTTTTTTTCATATAAATTCTGTTAAATAAGTTTTTAAATAAAAAAATGTCGATGAGATAAATGTCTACAAATAAATTAATTTTATTCGTTTTGGTTGAACTGATGGTGTGCAGCAAAGATAATTTAATAATGGTACGCGTTGGGGTCCCATCAAACTTGCAGAAGGCAAATTTGCAGACGTCAATCTTGCAGACGGCATTCTTGCAGGCGGCAGTTTTGCAGAAGGCAATCTTGCAGAAGGCAGTTTTGCAAATGTCAAACTGACGTTTCGAGAACCTAACCTAACCTAACAGAAAAACTTAAAACATTTTTTTGTAATGTTTAGTTTGATGTACTAAATCATCCACTACAAGGATGCCGGTAATTAATGTCACTTCGATTTTAGGGAAAGAAAAACCTAACCTAACCTAACAGAAAAACTTAAAATGTTTAGTTTGATGTACTGAAGGTTGCCGCCTGCAAGGTTGCCGCCTGCAAATCTGACCTCAACAAATTTGGAGCTGTCAAAAGTGACATTTGTGCAAGTTTGCCGCATGCAAAACTGGCGCCCCCCTGCAGTTGGTGTTTTTTTTTTTTAATGTTGGTAATATTGAACATTCCTGGCAACCTTGCCAAGAGCTGTCAAAGCTGTCAAACTAACGACAGGGATATCTGCGTTTTCTTCGTTTGTTTATTAGTGTTTACGTTTATTTCAATACTGGAATATGGCTTCTGTGAAGCTATTGTTTCTGTATTTTTGAGTGTAATGTAACATTTAATGTTTAAAATGACGCAGGAGTTGTCTGGCGTCACCATAGTGATAATTATAGGGGGTGGTGTTTTGACTTTTGTAATTTTGTTTATGTTTGCGAAAAGGCAAATTATGCGTTTCGCTTTGAGGAATCGAAGAGGACCACACGTGCCGATTGGTCACGACGCTAAAAAGGTAAAAATTAAAGTGATTTTTTAGTTTTGTTGCGTTTTTTTGGGATATATTTCTTTTTATTTGTTCAACGCTCTTGCAGTCGCTCCTAGTTGCCCTGTTTTTTAAATTTTTAATGTGTAATTGGGATCTATTTTACATAGTTTCTTTTGGGTATTATTGCAGTATAGGTACCTCTTCTAGATTGTTGATTTTTTAACGTCACCAGACTATATTCACCACGCTGATTCCGAATCTGCAATAATATTTATTCGGTCTCAATAAATAAGCGAGATATAGGCATTCATTTCGGTAGTTTTTAAAAAAAAATAATACATAAACACCTATTTGGCGGTAGGTTAGGTTAGGTTAGGTTAGGTCTTTTAAAACAACCTTAAAAACTGAGGTAAAAAAAAATTTTTTTTTTTTGTATGTAAATTTGGTTTTGAAAATTTACGCGTCCGAAGCTTTTTTCTTTCACATTTAGCATTGCAATGATCTAACCTAGTAGTATTTCTTTGTTTTTTCGATTTCTGAGAAAGGTACCTATACTGCAATAATTCCTTATTTTGTAACGTTATCTGAGTATTCACCATGCCGATTCCGAAACTGCAATAATCTGTTCTACATCGTTGATTTTTTGACGTCACTCGACCATATTTACCGCGCTGATTCCAAATCTGCAATAAATGAGCGAGATATAGGCATTCAAAGAAGCTTCAAACCGACATACATTTCGGTAGTTTTTATGAGGGTTAAAAAAAACTAATCTAACCTACTGACAAATAGGTATTTTTGAATTGTTTTAAAAAAAACCTAACCTAACCTACCGAAATGTTTTGAAATATAACGTGTCCAAGGCTTTTTTTTATCACATTTAGCGTTACAATGATCGAATCTGGTAAAGTTATTTTTATTTTTGAGAAAGGTTCCTATAATGCATATATTTCCAATAATCTTTAAGTATTCGGCCTCAATAAATAAGCGAGATATAGGGCATTAAAAAAAGCGTCAAACACTTACATTTCGGTAGGTTTGTAGGTTTTTTTTAAAAACAATTCATAAACACCTATAGTACTGTCGAATTAATTGGAATAAGTATTTTTCTTCGAAAAGTGCTTTATTTGACATAAATATACAAGAACAGTACTGATAGTCATAGATTGTTAGTTTTAATATAGAATGTGTCCTCCTTTTGCATTGATAACACCTTTCAAAGTACATGTTACCTAGTGCAAAGTTAAAAATAGCGAGACAAGTCAAGGAATACTCCGGTCCCTATTTTTTTAATATGTTACCTCCATATATTAAAGACATTAAAAATAACAATATATTTAAAAAGTCCTTCAAAAAGTTTCTTTTAGAAAATATTTTTTACACCTATGAAGAATACGTACAATTCACCACGAACGGCTAACGAAAGTATTGTGTACAATCGAAAATTAAATATGTATAAATAACTATTTATAAGTTTTGAAGACGATAAACTAAACGTGAAACATACAATGTAACGATTTTTTAATTAAATGATTATAAATTGTAATTTCTTTTCTAAATTTATTTTTTTATTTTATTTGTTTTAAGTGAATGCGAATAAATATTATTATTATTGTGATTTGATATTTTTAAATGATATTTAAATTTAAATTTTAATCGTTAAATTACACTAATATAATTTCTTATTCTTTTAATTTAAGTTATTTCTCATGCTTTCAATTATTATTACCTGTTATTTCTTTTTTATTTTTTTGGTTTTTAAATTTATTTTTTATAAGAACTTTTTCTTGAATTTTATTTGGTCACATACTGGGATTTAATATAACTACATATAAATAATATGTTGACCTAATCGATTTGTTATTGTCCTAATTAGGTTTAAATTTTCTGTAAGTTCTTTAAGTTTGTAATTGCACAACTTGGTTTTTAATTTAATTCGGATATTTTAGTATATATGCTTGCCCTATCTGCGGGAAACAATATAAACGATTAGCATGGTTAAATAAACACATTGCTGGGCACGATGATAGCGACGCTGCACGTCAGTGTCTTAAACCGTCGCAAGGAGTCACGGACAGAGTTGAACCTCACATGTCCCTTGACTCCACATCTGCCCGCAGTTTGTCACCCGACCGGTCTCCTCTACCCGCGCAAATCGTATCCTTCCCTCCTCTAAAATTCCCTTCACTTGCGAAAGAGGACTGGGAATTTCATAATAATAATTTAACTTCTATTCTTGACCACTCTGTGAACCGTAATGCCCCTGCCAGCGTCCAGCTGTCATCCTTCCAGGTGGCGGTCCATGAATACTTCTCGGGTGTTTACCCAAAATCTACCCATGTCGACCCGGTTCACAGAGAAAACGCATTTAAGGCAAAGCTCCATAGGCAAAAGCGGCTACTTCGTCGCCAGTTACGTGAAGCCAAGAAAGCCGGGGATAAAGCCCTCTGCCACAACTTCTCGCGCGCGTACCGCTCTATACTAAAACTCATACAGAGCGTAGCAACGCAAAACGACAAACGCAAGGCAGCATTTCTCAAATCCAAAGAGGAAGCCCGGTTCGACAAAAACCGTTTTAACTACAGCAAAACGGTTTTGTCTGCCGCCAAGGGAAAAATCCAAATCCCGGAAGATATGGCCACGGAATACTTTTCGACCACGTATGAGGACCCAATGCGGCTCCATAATTACAGCCCTCCGCCGGGCATTACACCTCCGCCCCTGCCTACGGTATCTTTTGCTTCTCAACCTCCATCACTAGATGAGATTCTTAATCAAGTAAAGAGGAAGCCGTCGGGCTCTACTCCGGGTCCCGATGGTATTCCCTATTTAGTATACAAAAAATGCCCCTGCCTTCTGCAATATTTAGGATCCATCTTCCGAAATATATGGAATAGCGGTGTAGTCCCACAGAATTTTGGCCGAGCGACAGTCATCTTAATTCCGAAGGTCCCAGTTTGCACCGGACCAAAGGACGCTCGGCCCATTGCTCTCACAGACACTGTGGCCAAAATCTTTTTTAGCATAGTCCACACGAGGATGAGCGAATTCATGCACCGGAATGAGTACCTTGGAGTATCAGTTCAAAAAGGCTTCATGCGCGGCGTCTCGGGCTGCCTCGAGCACAACTCTCTCCTGGCTGCTGCCATCAAGGATGCGAGACAGCACGAACGCCAAATCAATGTATGCTGGCTCGACCTAGAGAATGCCTTTGGGTCAGTCCGACACAGTCTCCTCCACTTTGCACTCCGCTGGTACAACTTCCCACCAGTCGTGCGTGACATTGTAGCCTCCTACTACAACTGTCTGACTTTCCATGTTAAAACGCAAGAATGGACTACCCGCTCTATACCATATTCAATTGGACTATTTCAGGGCTGTTGCCTCTCCCCGACGATTTTTAATATAGTTTTTAATATACTTCTGGAAAGCCTGAGCCAGTTTGACAGGAAGTGGGGCTACCGTTTTAAAACAGACGGCCAATACACCTCGTCGTGCCTCGCTTTTGCCGACGACCTAACTTTCATCACCAGAAGCCCCAAGCAGCTTTCCCTGCTATTACAGAAAGTGGAGCTTTTCTGCGACTGGTCAGGCTGTATAAAAGTGAAGCCCTCCAAATGTTTTTGCCTTGGACTCGCCCGCATGGGCACAAAATTTACATCCTATGACCCCAAATTGGTCTATAAGGGCTCTAATATCTCCCTTATAGACCCAAACAATCATTTCAAATTCCTCGGCAGAAAAATCACCCATCAGGGAAAAGACGTCTCGGGCGATCATGTTATAGAGCATTTCAAAAGTTGCCTGGCGAAAATAGATGCCTTGCTAATTTCTGGCCCTCGTAAGGCCTGGATCTATGACAATTATCTAACGTCACATTTGTCATGGCCCTTTCTTATTTACGATTTTACCAAAACCCAACTGTCCCGTCTAGATGCACTGGTGACAGCTAGTTTAAAATCCTGGCTGTCCTTAGCCAAACCAGCTGACCCCTCGACTCTCTTCAGGTCCAAACAAAATTTTGGGCTAGCGCTTAAACTGCCCTCTCTGCTCTACGCCAACTCCAGAATAACCAAAAATTCGATTCTGTGCAATTCCAAAGATCCGGCAATATCGAAGCACGTAATAAGTGGCTGTAGTGATTCAAATGAACTACAAGCCCGCGTAGACTTCCACAAAAGGTTCCTTACTGGAATCAGCCAGAATGGCACTGGTCTGGGGTATGGCAGTACAACCAAGAGCGACGTGGACTTGAAGAAGTCTCTTTTGCGGGGAGATTACGACAGCAAGAGTATGGCTCATGCTATTGGCCTTCAATGCCAGAATGACTGGACAACAATTGGTGACTTTTGCATTCCGCCTCCAATGCACTGGAAGGTAATGCTCTATGACTGGACGCCAGAGATGCTGAAATTTTATTTGAATGCCTTTCAGCATACACTTCCAGACCCCAGTAACCTCGCTCGTTGGAGCTTTGCCGAGGATAGTTCTTGTCCCCTCTGTAGCAATACCCCTTGCACAGCTAGACACATTCTAGCTGGCTGCAAGGTGGCCTTAGATCAAGGACGGTACACTTACCGCCATGACAAAGTTCTCGCTGTTATTCGCGAGGTAATTAGTCTCTCAGTGGCTCGTGCCAACAAGGGTTTGACAGTATCCTCCAAACCCCCAATACAGTTTGTGCGGGATGGCTCTAAAGGCAAAAAACATTTAACTACAAAACCTTTCTCAATAATCGAGAAAGCTACAGATTGGACTCTGGAGGTTGATTCGGTCTCTAAGCAGTATAAATTCCCTGAAAGTCTCGGATGCACAGCCCTCCGTCCAGATATAACTCTTTACTCTCTATCTCGGAAGGTGGCTCTTATTGTAGAATTAACTGTTCCATGGGAATCAAATATCCCAAAAGACCACGAGTACAAATTAAATAAATACCATGATCTTGCAAATGCCGGCTTCACTGTTCACCTTCACGCGGTGGAAGTTGGCGCTCGTGGCCTGCCAGCTAAATCTCTATTTCACCTCTTTAAAGATCTTGGCCTTTCCAGAAAAATAATCAACTCTTTCTTAGAAAAATTATCTAAAACTGCGATTTGCGCATCTCAAATTCTATGGCTTCGAAGGGGGAGTGAATGGGTGGCAAGGTGAACGCTCACATGTGGCAAGACAGCTGTCCTAAACCTACCACAGCCGGTTCGTAAGTCCGGAATCCACTGCTCACCCCCCAGAAGTGTAAAAAATAGTATTATGATGGGCCCGACTCCGGTCGGTGAATTCCATGGCAGCTCCGTTTGTATTTATTATTTATTATATATATACAATCTGTAAAGATTTTTGAAAATAAACTGAACTTGAACTTGACCTTTCACTCTTGTAGGCATATAATTTACCAGGTTTTGACAGCTTCCTTTCAGTTCATCATCGTGAAACCAGACTTGAATTACTGCAATAATCAGTTTGGGTCTAATTGTACAATCCATTTTGGAGAGCCGTTTTTTGCAAATGGCCCAGAGGTTTTCGATCGGGTTTAGATCCGGGGAGTTTTGAGGCCGTTCAAGTCCAGTAAATTTGATTCTATGTGAAAAACTGTTTCACTTTTTTTGAAGAATGACATGGGGCGAGGTTCTGTTGAAAAATTCCCTTGTTGGAAGGATAAACCTTGTGGAGCTCCCGTATCATATGGTTTCATAAGATGTCAATATATTGATCCGAATTTGAATTCGGACTAGCTACTGCCATTATTTGGGAGGCTCATTCCAATAAGGTTTTGACAGTAACCTCTATGCTGTTGAGGTTGAACCTCTTGGCTCACCAGCCATATCCCTGTCGAAACTATGGAAACTTTTAACTTTTTTGTTTTTAGGAAAGATAAGAATTTATAAAACGTTTTCGACATTTAGCTTGGAATGGAGTTGGGGATCGGAAAGGATGAAATAATCATAGTTATTTATTTTCAAGGCACTCAAACGAGAGATTGACAGGCGGATAGATGTAATACCAAAGATTACGCATGAACCGCAGCTGGTAAGCGATGAACAGTCACGCTTCATTCTAAATCCCGGCCATCAAGTACCGTCTCACTATTACCGGTTAAAGGCCGTCGATGACGTGAAGATGCTCGGTAAGTTAAAGCTCTTTTATTAGTGGAAATGTTTTGCCCTGTGTAAACAGTTCTTTAAAAGCTAGCTAGTAAGTAAGGCAGTGATATAAGCCAGGTGAGTTCATTGCCTCCTGGTGTTTTTTGCCAGGTAGCTAGCGGTAGCCAGCGCTGCTGGCCTTTTTTTCTTTCCTTCTGCGCGGCCTTATTTATGCGAAATTGTCTATGTGAGTGTCTGAAATGCTGGAATTTTAACAGTTTGGGATACAAACTCAAACTAAGGCGTACCGCATATTTGGAAAACAGGCATAGTAGAAAATAAATAAGCGAGTGTTCTTACTAAAAAGTAAATCATTGCATTTCATATGCAATTTTTTCTCAATTTTAGTATCCTACAGATCACATTTTTACTCAGCCTCAGCTTCTAGTTTAATTATTTTATACTAAAGATGTCCCAATAAGAGCGTCTCATTTAATTTTTTAATTAACCAAATTATTTATTCGTAAAGAGATTAGTGGAATAAAATGTTATGCTGCCCGAACGGGCAGTATAACATTTTATTCTGATTGTGAAGACAATCGTCCAATATTCTAACCCATCATCCAACCTTTTTAATCTATCGTCTAACCTTCTAAGCCACCGCCCAACTTTCCAACCTATTAACCAACATTCTAAACCAGCGGTTCCCAAACTTTTTGAGATGTGGATCCCTTAGTAATTTGCTTAAGTTTGGGGGAACCATCTGCCCTGAGGGACTCGGGAGGGGGGGAGGGGGCGATAAGAGTCCCCCCTTATGGTGCCGCAGGTGTTTTCTAAAATATTTAACCAGTATTCAGGAAATTTTGCCCAATCGAGGCTTTTAGCTGACTCTCAAGTCCTGACATAATAAAAAGTCAAATCCTGTCAAATGTTGTAAAAAATTAAGTGGCCGATAATATACGGAAATTAAACCCTTTATTGTTTAAAAAACTTTATTTGAAAAAATAATAAGTAAATATTTCAGGGCAATTTCAACGAAACAATTTAGAAGTCATGAAATTGTTTGAATATTCTATTGATAATTGCAAGACAGAGTAGCTATTTCTCTCTCTCTCTCTCTCTCTCTCTCTCTGCAGCGTTGTCTCGTTTCCTCGAAAGCCAGGACTTCATATTTAAGCAGTGTAAGGGTGCTACCGCACGAATCGATCGATCATCGATCAATTTCATCCATCGACGGTAGAATGGATCAGTCGATCGATGATCTATAGATTGGTGTGGTAGCACCTTAAGATATTCATATTTTTACACCGATATGATCTAGTCACTTTAGTCTACTGGCCCAAACTGACAAGAAAACCACTGTCTGAATATAGATAAGTGTCTGAGAACACTAGTCACTGGCCTATAAACGAAGATTACTGTCCTGACCCAGCTACTGGCCTCGTGTAAACAAGGCATAAAGCCCCCTCTTAACGATCCGTTTCAATACAACAGAACGAGAAATCGCCCGCCAGGATGGCGGCCTCAAAAGGCATCCGTGCGAGAGTCTCAGAGCGTTTCTCCTAAGTTCTCTACTAGCACCGTTAAATGGACGAGGGCAAAAGCTGATCCATCAGTTCTGCGATATGTACGAGCATGCGAGGCACGATCCCAACGAATATGGCGAGGAAGAATATCGAGAGTACAATAGGCTTCTTTTAAAATTGACTGATGCGTAAGTGCTTCTTTGTTTATCTACCTATTTTATTTTTCTTTTGAACGCATAGGAAAGTTTGGTGACTACCTGTCTGTAGGCTGTTACTCTTTATAATTAGGTATGTCGTGATGACACCTTTATAATTAGGATTTGATCAAGTCTAGTTCTAGCTCTATATTCGGTCTTGGCCGCCACCCCCGCGGTAGCGGGGGTGGTGGGAGAATTAACTTACCCATTCTTTCCCGCCAGTTTGACCCTAAAAACGAGCAGCTACTTTATTGTTTATTTTTGCGCTTTTAAAATATCTGTCAAAATTTAGGATCCCACCAAGTTTGAGCGTAATACGTTTGAGCTCGTAGCGTAATACGCTTCCTGAATGCAAAACATTTTCGCCCTATAGACATTTACAGACAGATAACTGAAGTTTATGGAAATGTTATGAATGAAGCTTCAGTTCGAAAATGGTGCATTATGCTAAAATGGTGCAACCGAACAAATGTTCATGAGGAAGAACCGTCCGCATCTTGCTGCGTTGACGAAGGAACTGGTACATTTTAGAAATGATGACGAACTGAAAGAGGAAGTTAGTGATAGTTCCAAAAACTTGGCGGCAAGTGAGTATGCAGAAGGCATAGGATAGCTGGTACAGCGCTATCACAAATGTTATAATTTGAATGGCGACTACGTAGAGAAATAGGTATAATATCAAAATATGTTGTAAATTAAGTTTTCTCTCGTTATCTTGAATAAAAGTGTCTAGAGAAACAAACGGTTTTTACTTTTAGAATAGCCCTCGTATTACTCAATTAAATGTATTTTTTTTGCATTTATACAAATATTCCGGACAAACCTCCTATATGTTTGCCTTTCCTACGGTAGAGTTGGAATTCCACCCCCTGCATAGGATACAATTAATGAAATTGTTGGAAATCACCAATAGTTTTCTGGTACCTCTTTTTTCCCTCCCCCAATTGAGATTTTCACTGCTATTTTGTTTTCTTTATGCTGGAGGGTGCAGCAACGATTTGGGTCCTGAAAGGTGTGAAATGAGCGATGCACCATGCAAGCGAGCATAGGCTAGGATCCATTGCTGTTGGACAAGACTGCAGCAAGAAAAAAATCGAATCATGGTGTTAAAAACCGATTTTTAAAAATATCTGACACCTTCGATATTGAATTTTATATAATTGATTGAAAAGATCTTGGAAATTGCAATGTTTCTGTTTTTACCAGTATTATAATTGAAAAATTATCCATCTGCTCTATAAACTAACGGAATTTAGAGCTTGTGATTTCTCAAAAAACAAAAGCAAAGCTTTATTATTAGTCTACTTGGATATTACAATGAATAACTTTTACTAGGTATTTGTTCGAATTATTAAGTATTTCAATTATTAGGCTTCTATTTTGATTATTTAACTCTTTACTATTTTGATTATAACGATGAATAAATTTAAGTAGATACTCATTCGAATTATTGACTATTTTAATTATTAAGCCTATATTTTGTTTTGTATTATCATTTAATGATGAATAACTTTTGGTAGGTTCCAAATAATTGAGTATTATAATTGATCATTTAATTGTTATAATTTTCTTAGATACTATTTTTCGACAATCTAATAGTTAAATTCTTTGTATGTTAAGTAAAGAGTAGTAATGAGACTTACTACCTAACACAAATATTTTGACACGTCCAAGAGCGGTTTTTATCCGTCAATTGGACATGACAAAAATGTATTGTAATGTTAGCAATTCGCCAACACTTTTTTCTGTCAAATTGCCATGTTTTCTATCTTCTCCCTCAGTTATTTAATACAAATTTATAAATATTCTTTTTCTCTTCCTCGGACTTCAAGTTTCGTATGGAAGCTCGCTCAGGCATAATGTTGTTCACTTTACACATTTCAGGAACTAAGTCAACGCTGGTGCCACCTATATACAGTTTTGCGCACAAATCCCCATTACAATTAAGATGCATACTAGCAACATTGCAGTTGATTTTATTCATGTTTTTTTACTGTGGTGCACTTTTGCGGTGGTACAACGGATAGAGTGGTTTTTTTACAGGGCTCGGCTTCTAAAAACGTTCAGCAGCGCACACAAAGTATCTCCGAGTAGGACGCCAATTAAAAAACAGACAGCAGTGCGATCTCTGCTGGACCCATCCAGATTAAAGCCTCCGAGTAGTTTGAGCGTGACACTGCAGGGAGGTAACAAGTTAGGGGTAACCGGACTCCACAATCAGTATACAACTTTGCAAGTAAGTCTTAAGTTAGGGCTGTCTTATATAAACATATAGGTATATTTTTCATCTCTCTGGTTCGTGGATTTATGAGTGCTGATTCAAATTGTATTCTAACGAACGATGAGCAAAAATGACTAAAATGACAAACTAATAACGATGAGTGATACGTCATTAGAAAGGTATTTTTATTATCTACAACTTTTTCTAGGGTGGAAAACCTCAAATCGCTGTGGGGAAAAGTATTGGATAAAAAATTTTAAAGATATATTTTTTATCGCCTTTACATGATTTTACAAGGATGAATAGTAGTTTTCAAGGTTCTTAATAATAAACACTCTTATAAAAACAAAAGCACGAATTATTGTGACAAAACAACCTGTTTTTAGAACAATAATAATCAAAAATAATGTCCATTTTGCACATAATGGTTTTCATTTCATTTTGCACATAATGGTTTTGCACATAATGGATATTCATAATAATGAACAAAAGTTTTGTTGATATAAATTTAAAATAATTGTTTTTATTTAAGTAGGTATTATTAGGGACCCTGAAAACTTTTTCTTATCGTTGAAAAAAATATTGTTTATCATGTATAGCACCCAAAGACGATATTTAAAAAAAAATATCCATATTTTTTTTACCACAGCAATTTGAGATTTCCCTCCATAGAAAAAAAAGTTTTAGAACATATCAAAACCTTTCCAATGACGCATCACTCATCGTTATTGGTATCTAGGCCAAAAACGCCCATCCTCCTTTAATTCCTAATCTCAGAATATACCAGAATATTTATTAACTGCCTTAATCCATAAACCCTATGGTCAACCCAGAATTATTGCACATTTTTCCTTAGCAGAAGAAAATTTATTACGCATAAGGAACTTCTGTGAATTTCTTCAAATCAACATTGCTAGGCTTCGCAGCTAGGCTTCGTGCCAAGTCAACGGTTTGTGCATATCTCAAAATACATCATTATAAAAATAAGCTACGTTTTTAAAAGTGAACGAAAATGGGACAATACTGACAAATGCAAAATGAATTTATTGATGACAATTTAAACAGTTTTTCATCCATTTTAATAATAATAATAAACTAACTAGATACTTAATCGTAAATCTAAGTACTAAGTCATTAATATAGTCAGCGAATAATATTTAATAACATCAATATTAAAAATATTCATCTATAAAAACATTCATCTACAGGTGAGTTTTAATTAACCGGCATCCTTGAAGTGGCTGAATCAGTACGAGCAGCTTTGATAAAAAAATGTAAAAAACTTTTTTCGTTTTTTTTTAGTATAAAAAGCGTAGAGCGCACTGCGCTATCTAAGGGAAGGTAAAATATTGCAAATATTGTTTATTTGCGATATTTTACCTAGCGCTAGATGGCGCAGTTCGCTCATTTATATTAAATTTTGTTACATGTTTTTTTGTTAAAAGTTGTTTATTTACTCGTACTGAAGACAGAGAAAACTAGCGTTTTAAATAAATGAATCTTGGCGCTGACAGTCTATCCTTCCAGTTCCTAGTGTCTATCTATTTGACATAAAAGTGCGGTTTTAGTGCCGGATTAACCCATGTAGAGGCCCTAAGGCCGTCGAAACCTCGTGGCCTCCTTTGCACTTCGGGGCCCTCTTTGGGCTGTCAAATATTGTGACAACGATATTGTATAGAATGGCTGTGTATATAAACAAAACTTGATCGCATCGGCAAAGTGAGCTGTTAAACATTTCTGACTAAGTTCTGTGTCGCGTAGCAGACGCATTAAAAAAAATATGATCGCAGAGGCTGGCAGCAGCACTGTCGATAATTTATAACAATTATACTATTAGTCGGACCAAAAAGTTTATTGAACTTTTTCTTCATAGAATTTCGATTCAATGATTTTTTTCTAATAGAAACAATGTAAAAAAATATGATTGTAATGATCTCTTGTCTCAGAGGGGCCTAAAATGCATGGGGCCCGTAGGCCGGTGCCTACTTGGCCTACTGGATAATCCGGCACTGTGCAGTTTTAAGATTCGATACAACCCCAATGAAAAATGTGGCTATTATGATTTCTCATACATTTGATTTTATTTCAGAATTCTAAAACTGACCTGAAAGATGATGAAGTGCTGTGCGTTGAAACGACAAATAACACTCCAGTGATATCGATAGTGGCGCCGGGACAGAAATGCGACAATGAGACATCTGTTTAAAAGCAGGAGAACTTCGATTATCAGCTACTCGGTTAGACCTGACCGGAACGCTCCAAATATACCTCACTGCCTTGCTTGTGCTTTTGATTCAACGATGCATTTGCGAGCTGCTCTAGGATGCTGTAAAAACTGCTATTAGCGAAAAATTGCATTGTTTTCAATATTTTAGTTTAGTTCCAATTATTTTAGCGCTGGCCAATTTAAGGCAATTTAAGTAGCGTGGGAGGGGGAGCTGGTGCAAGGGGAGAGGTGGCGCGGGGAGCAACGGGGGTGGGTTTAGTGCGGGGGAGGGCTGGCGCAGGGAGAGGTTGGCGCGGGGACGATGACTTGTCTACTTGCTGGGAAAGTCTTGGGGTGATACGACCTTTCTTTTTTTGACACTGGCAATGAGATGAACATTACCAAAAATACAAACATTTTGAGAAAACCTACATTTAAAAATCAATAAACATAAATGGGCAATTACGTTATTCTTCACAAGCGGTTTAAGAAATAAAAGTATTCCACATTTAATGGCCGTTTGACAGTTTTGCCGCTCGATATAAATAAATTCCCGATTACTTAAGCCATACTTAAGCACGGTACTCAGGTAATACTTAGCGGAGCATTACTTATAAGTACTGAACCAATACTTGACTATAAATTCGGGTGTAAGTAATTCGTGCAATTACTTTGAAAACATGTTCATATAATCTGTTAAAGATGCTCCTTGCTTGCTTTATCTCCTTATGGACCTGGCACCTTTCTGGGTGGTGTAACATGTGACGCTCTACCTTCTCCATACATCCTGCATTGTCTACCCTCTGACTGACTTTAATAATAATTATGCGTTGCGCAAAAAATGCAGTGTCACCAAAAAAATAGCAAGCTCTCTTGCGAATAAGCAGACAAGACAGAATTATGAGTTCCAATCACATACCAAAATAGTTCAACCTGATTTGAAAATGGTGATAGATATCCGCCGGTTTGTTTAACCCCTGGGTGGCCAAACATGCCGATCTGTATTTTTCATATTATCTATATTATATCTGTATTTATTCAATCATTGGCTCTATTTCTCCCTCCACTGCGGTACAAGCCTGTCATTGAAGCATGCCATTGAATAAGCCACTGTTATATATTAGTATGCTTGCACACACCTTCTACAAATTTTTGAGCGCTTCGAAAATTTTGCTTGGCTTTTGCCATTTTGGCTTTTGCGAAAATTTTGACTGGCATCCGATTTTGGAAATTTAAAAAATCATAAATCCCTACTGGTCCTAGAAAATAAATAAATGTCACTTAGAAATCTAAGGACACTGCCTACAACTCTTGATTATGTCACTTTTCAACATTTTCAGCGGGTTTTGATTTAGAAATTTTAAAATCCGAAAATTGAATACTTCGTAACTCCTTTATTAATAATGCTAGAATCGAAAACAAACGTGTCTTCGAATTCTGAGAATAATGCCTCTAATTTGATTGTGTCATTTATTATATTTAGTGGTTTACGGGTTTACGAATATTTAAAATGGGTAGAAAATGATGATTTTGAAAATTAAACCTAAGAATCATGATTTTTATAGTTAAAAAAGTTTAAAAATCAAACTCAAAGAAATTATCACCCTTATTATATAGCCAACACCTAGAACAGCAACGCATATGTAACTTCATCATGATGACATTTGGTAAAGTATATGATATAAGATCAACCATAATTTTTACACATATTACTATTTTGGCAACTTAAGAAACTTACTGGCACCTAGCTAGTGTGTTCACTTTAGAGGTAAAGAGAGACCGTTGTAGCTGATATCGAGGTTCTTCTGCAATCGTGCAATTATCCTTTTCCCATGTAATTAGAGGTATACGTACTCCTAGATACGATATAGATTCAATATAATCATAAGGTGGAAGTGTAAAGCATCGAGTGTTAACTGCCATACTTATTATTTTGCCGTGTCTGGATTGGAGATGGTATAGATTCTATAGATCTTGATGAACTTTGTAAATATATGATATGTATAAGGTATAATTGGTTTTAGTATTTAAAAAAAAAATGATATGTAAATATAAGGTATAATTGTTTTAGTATTTAAAAAAAGTATGTATTATATGAATTGCCATGACTCTTACTGTGGTTTTAGTTCTTTTTATGTTTGCAGTACCTATTACGAATATGACCCAGATTCAAATTGTTGCTGAGGTCTATCTGCTGAAGAATGGTGGCTAAAACGAGGGTACGACGTAGACAGAGATAAAGAGTAGGAATAGAAGTAAGAAGTAGGATGGTGTCGACTACAACGGGCGAACCCCCCGTCACCCCAGGCTGGTATAACGATATGAGATCGTTCTTTCAGCCGTGGGAAGACTTAAAGACAAGACAATCTACTGTCTAGCTCTGCCAACAAGCCCGTTAGAGGCCAACGCCTTACGGCGAGATATCGGGAAAGGTACCTAGCGGGCAGTCTCGCCCCTTATTACCACTTTTGGTAGGATATCTCCGTCTAAAGTTAACCTTCAGGATACCTCCGTCCTCCCGACTGGTTACGGATCCGGGGTCGCTTACGCGGACGCGGAAAACGCAAGAATGGACTACCCGCTCTATACCATATTCAATTGGACTATTTCAGGGCTGTTGCCTCTCCCCGACGATTTTTAATATAGTTTTTAATATACTGCTGGAAAGCCTGACCCAGTTTGACAGGAAGTGGGGCTACCGTTTTAAAACAGACGGCCAATACACCTCGCCGTGCCTCGCTTTTGCCGACGACCTAACTTTCATCACCAGAAGCCCCAAGCAGCTTTCCCTGCTATTACAGAAAGTGGAGCTTTTCTGCGACTGGTCAGGCTGTATAAAAGTGAAGCCCTCCAAATGTTTTTGCCTTGGACTCGCCCGCATGGGCACAAAATTTACATCCTATGACCCCAAATTGGTCTATAAGGGCTCTAATATCTCCCTTATAGACCCAAACAATCATTTCAAATTCCTCGGCAGAAAAATCACCCATCAGGGAAAAGACGTCTCGGGCGATCATGTTATAGAGCATTTCAAAAGTTGCCTGGCGAAAATAGATGCCTTGCTAATTTCTGGCCCTCGTAAGGCCTGGATCTATGACAATTATCTAACGTCACATTTGTCATGGCCCTTTCTTATTTACGATTTTACCAAAACCCAACTGTCCCGTCTAGATGCGCTGGTGACAGCTAGTTTAAAATCCTGGCTGTCCTTAGCCAAACCAGCTGACCCCTCGACTCTCTTCAGGTCCAAACAAAATTTTGGGCTAGCGCTTAAACTGCCCTCTCTGCTCTACGCCAACTCCAGAATAACCAAAAATTCGATTCTGTCCAATTCCAAAGATCCGGCAATATCGAAGCACGTAATAAGTGGCCGTAGTGATTCAAATGATCTACAAGCCCGCGTAGACTTCCACAAAAAGTTCCTTACTGGAATCAGCCAGAATGGCACTGGTCTGGGGTATGGCAGTACAACCACGAGCGACGTGGACTTGAAGAAGTCTCTTTTGCGGGGAGATTACGACAGCAAGAGTATGGCTCATGCTATTGGCCTACAATGCCAGAATGATTGAACAACAATTGGGGACTTTTGCATTCCGCCTCCAATGCACTGGAAGGTAATGCTCTATGATTGGATGCCAGAGATGCTGAAATTTTATTTGAATGCCTTTCAGCATACACTTCCAGACCCCAGTAACCTCGCTCGTTGGAGCTTTGCCGAGGATAGTTCTTGTCCCCTCTGTAGCAATACCCCTTGCACAGCTAGACACATTCTAGCTGGCTGCAAGGTGGCCTTAGATCAAGGACGGTACACTTACCGCCATGACAAAGTTCTCGCTGTTATTCGCGAGGTAATTAGTCTCTCAGTGGCTCGTGCCAACAAGGGTTTGACAGTATCCTCCAAACCCCCAATACAGTTTGTGCGGGATGGCTCTAAAGGCAAAAAACATTTAACTACAAAACCTTTCTCAATAATCGAGAAAGCTACAGATTGGATTCTGGAGGTTGATTCGGTCTCTAAGCAGTATAAATTCCCTGAAAGTCTCGGATGCACAGCCCTCCGTCCAGATATAACTCTTTACTCTGTATCTCGGAAGGTGGCTCTTATTGTAGAATTAACTGTTCCATGGGGATCTTGCAAATGCCGTAACCCGGAACGGCTTCACTGTTCACCTTCACGCGGTGGAAGTTGGCGCTCGTGGCCTGCCAGCTAAATCTATTTCACCTCTTTAAAGATCTTGGCCTTTCCAGAAAAATAATCAACTCTTTCTTAGAAAAATTATCTAAAACTGCGATTTGCACATCTCAAATTCTAGGCTTCGAAGGGGGAGTGAATGGGTGGTAAGGTGAACGCTCACATGTGGCAAGACAGCTGTCCTAAACCTACCACAGCCGGTTCGTAAGTCCGGAATCCACTGCTCACCCCCCAGAAGTGTAAAAAAAATAGTATTATGATGGGCCCGACTCCGGTCGGTGAATTCCATGGCAGCTCCGTTTGTATTTATATACTGCTGTATTACAGCGGTAATTCAGTTTGAATTTATCGCGGACCTGGGCGTCCTTTGCCCGTAAGCCACAGTAAGCAGGGAGGGGTAAGCCACAGTAGCTCTAAAAGTGCTGGTAGCTGTCTGATCGGCTATCCCTCCAGTTATAGATGTGTGAATTTACGGAGAGGATATAGTGTTGGTGTCAATTAAAATAACATCAGTACAGAAAACCATTATAAAAATATTTTATTTCAACTCATTCATATCTGACGCTCAGCATTTTCGATCTTACAGATGGATATCCAGAGTAGGGACAGTTACGACACGATAATAAAGCGTTATAGAATACTTTTCGATACGCTATAGGTATTGATCGCTGATGTCTAGCGTAGTGCAGCCATTCAATTATCTGGAAAAAAAAAAGATCAATCTGTCAGGTACATTAACACTTAAAGGTCTGGAACTTTCTAATTGGATGCCCAAATGAGCCATTTTGACTTTTTAGTATAAATAGATAGGATTGTATACATTAAAATGCAAATCAGGCATTTACTTATAATCAGGATACAATATTTTTCTCGATAGGCTGGTGGGCTAGCTTATCACAAGTAGAATTGTGACGCCCACCACTGCACATTTATTTATTTTATTTATTTATTTATGGTAATGTACATAATATGCAACAAGCGTAACAAATCATAATTAATATCTACTTTTTAAATAAAACCCACAGCAAGTTGTGTCACGCTTATAGTGAAGATCGGTCCCATGTCGCCCAACTAAGTAAACACTTGTTCTAGGGCAAACATATTAAACAAATACTAGTTTAAAAAAGAAAACATATTCAAAAGAAGAAAAAAAGTAGTTTAAACAAAAAAAAAAGCGAAAATGAAAAAAAAAACCTTGAATTAAGTAAAAATATGTATAAAAATAAAATATGTAAATGTATAATTATAATATAATAAAACATTGAAGTAAACAGATAATTAAATACACTTATCCTTCGGTTAATAATATACTATATAGTCAAAACTTAAATTATAAATAAAATTTGTAATATTTGTAAGAAAAATAAAAAGTCACAATAAAATTAAAATTACATGCTCACGTAAATCCTCCTAATATGAGACATACTGTGTCTCATACATGCGTCTGTTGTACAATTAACCCCCCTACCTTTACAAACGTACAGGTACGTGATAAGTCCGCTATATTAACACCCATATGCAACACAATTGACTAAAAAGACAAAACATTTAAAAAAAACAACAAAAAAAACCAAAAAGCATACGTTATACATCAAATCGATGCTACGATTCTAAATACAATAAAGGGTCATAAATGGGTCTTTTTGTAAAAAAGTTTTTTGGTAAATTGTAAACAAGTATTGTTATTAAGAATTGTAATGAAAAAAAAAATTACGATATTTTACCTACTTTTTGAATAATAACCCAAAGGTAGGGCGGTTAATAGGCCCTTAATCAGTATAATGAGCAGGTATGCAACTTTTGACATAAAAAAAAAAAAAGTTTTTTTTCTTCAAAAGTTTTTGTTTTTGATTTTGTTTTTCAATTGAATCTTTGAAGAACTTAACTGTTAAATAAAAGTTTGACAAGCGTTAGAGTGCGCTGCGCCATCTAGCGGCTAATAAACAATATTAGCAATATTTTACCTACCGCTAGATAGCGCATCATGCTCAGCGTATTTTATACTAATTTCCAGAAAATTAAAATTTTCACAAAAAAAAAAAAAATGTTTTAGTTTTATTTTTCCACAAATTATTATCAAAACTTACACTGTATAGGTATCTATATGAATACATACATATATAAACCACGAATATTTAATAAAAAAAAGTTTTATTGCTTGAGCACCAAGGCAACCGAGTGCGTGCTGTAGCGGCGAGTGGTGCGCGATTGCCGCGAGATACCTGCCGCAGGGCGCACAACTCTGCGACGCCACGCTCAGAGAGCCGGGTTAATGAGCTTGGCTTACGTGAAGCCCCGCTAAAGGGCAATTGGTCAGCGAAAGACGTCTCGGGCATCGACTAGGCCCATCGACTGACTCACAGAAGCGCAATCGTCTTAAAGCAATGGAGCTTCCGTAAACTGAATCTTGTTTCAACGAAGAACTTTATTCTCTAAATATGTGAAACTACAGGGTGGGTTTTTAATTAGTGACATCCTTGTAGTGGGTGAATCAGTATGACGAAATAAGCAACTTTAAATAAACAATTTTGGGAAAATAATTTTTTAGTTAAATGTAAATTATATTTATTGAAGAAACGTTTGAGCGCACTACGCAGCCAGAATATTGAGCAGCTAGTTCAAGCAGCCAGCCCACGCAGCCAGTCATGACCGTGAGTCATACGACGAGGCCGCCTACGAAAAATGTGTTTGGCTGCGCTGACAAGTGCACGGTGACTGAGAGCAGCCACATACATTTGCTTTGTCGCGCTCCGGCTGTGGCAGCCAGTTTGACTGCCTTGCTCGAGTGCACGTTTTATTGGCTGCAGCAGCCAGGATTTCTTAGCTGCCTCCAATGTGTCGTCATATGTCGGATTGACTTCGGCAGCCTAGTGCACGGGAACTCTTTGAGAAGCGTTGAGCGCGCTGCACCATCTAGCGGCTGCACCACTAGATAACGCATCGTGCTCATAGATTTTTATACTATTGTTCAAACAAATTTTGTCTTCAAAATTTCAAAATAAAATATTTAGGAAAAAATATATATTTTTTTATTTTGTTTTTGTCATACTGATTCACCCACTACAAAGATGTCACTAATTAAAAACTCAACCTGTATAAATACAATAGTTCACATTTTGTATGGGCAGTCATGTCTGAAATTCATATTCTATATTACGATTAAAAGGCCTACCTGTCCACTAGCAGCCTGCCATTCCTTCGGTCTTTGCTGACCTATCAAAATTGGTACAGCATTCGGGAAGAGGCTAAACCTTCGTTCCTTCGTTATGCAAAGAGTTTTAATATCACAATCAGTGAGAACATGACGGCTGGACAGTAACAATACGCACATTATGAATATATCGCAAAGAAACGTAACCGACCATTCGTTCGAGTCATTCCTGGAAATAAAATAAAAACTTCAGTTAGGAAGTAAAAATCCAAATTTAGTTTGCAACCGTAATCTATATAACCATTTGGTAAACAGAACTACCAGTATGCTAACTAGTACTTCCACTCTCGGTAAACCGAGATCTCGAAATAACAAGATCCCGCATGATTTCATCAGTTCCACCCACTGCGGGATTGGAGTGCGAGAACCCGCGGGATTTTGCCGGATTGAAAATTATTCCACCAAAAAGTAGAATTCGAAGGGAAATTAAGCAGCTAATCCAGAAAATGAAGTTTAATTCGACATCTTCCATCGAAGCTGATGATGACAAAGTGCCTCTTTCTGTTGTCGCTGAAAATAATGCAGAGTCAAGCTGTTGATGCTGCCAACACGGAAGAGAACACGGCTACTCGAGCTGACATTGCAAGAAGAGCTAGGGCAAACTTTAAACTCCGCCGTGATAAGTATTTGTCCATCGCCCGCTCGAATTCCTTTTAGTGAAACCATCATAAAGAAAGAGATGACTATGAATCAGGTGGATCGATGGGTAGGTGCTTAACGGTAGCACACAATGCCCTAAAGTCTGTAGTGCCTACAAGCGTAGAAGCCAATAAGATAGGAAGTAGTTTGACTGACGACACTTTGGGAATGTTGTGTTTCCTGTGAAAACACTTCGAAAATGCAAAATAAATTTATTTTCGTACTGGTTTTTTCTAATAAATATTTTAACTTCAAGCATGGTATGTTTAACTACTCACTGATAATCACTTTTATCGAAAATGCGGGATCCCATTATACGGAATCCCGCATCAATGAAAAATTTTGATCCCGCCTTTACCGATATTCCGCAAGGGCATGCGGAATCGGAAGCCCTAATGCCAACAAACGTCCCCACTTAGAGCAATCGTTAGGCGGGTCGACTAGCAGTTGCGGTCACGCATGTTATAAAACTAAGTCAAAGTTAATGTTGATAGATCTACCAACTATCAGGAATAATTAATAGATAGAAAGAAAGACGGATGGCAAATTCTCACCAATAGGTTTCCATTTGTACGCTTTGGTAAGGGAAACCTAAAAAGCAACTTTAGGGCCAGTTGTTTGATTCACGGTGATAGTAATAATCTGTTGTAATAGTTAAAATCGGTAGTAATTTACAAAACAGCGCAGTTTGATCGAGAGTTACCTCCATTCCATAGTACGAAGGTCATCAAAAAAGTAAGGTTAGAAGTGCTCCTAAGGCCGGGATATTTTGAAGTTAGTGCAGCTGGTGTGTATTGGGGGTCCTAACGGTCAGTTTGTTTGGTCCCGCGTATTTGTCGGCCATTTAGTTCAATCACAGTAAATTATTCCGATGGAGATAGTCGCACGCTCCCACCAACTCTACTACAACCATTTTTGACTTTGCAGAACTATACCGCTGCGAATATCCATCGTTTAGATGGGATATAGTCACCCATTCCCCATATTCATGCGACCTGTTTATTTATTTATTTATTTATTTATTTATTTATTTATTTAAGAATTAATTACTATAAAATATTGATTAGCTTACAAAAATAACAGGAACCGAATGTCAAAACCTTAACCTTTTGCTTATTTGTTTCTGTCACCCAACTGGGACTAGCCCGTTCTAGGGTGGACAGGACTCCAACATTACAATTAAGTTTGCTTAATTGCTTGGTTGCTTACAAATGTACAAGTTTTAGTAAAAAGCTAATGACACTAAAATTGCCGTAAAATGTGGTCTTCAAAATAAAATTAAAAAAAAAAAAATAATAATAAAAAAAATAATAAAAGATAATATAATAAATAAAATGCAATTCCATTATTTAATCGGCAATAAATATAATATAAAATTCGTTTAAATAATATAAATAAAGTTATATGTGAGAAAAGAAAGAAACAGTCATTAATATTTAATATATGGTAAGTAATATAGGATTTAATATAAAAATACCTGGTCTAAAAAGTATAATTCATTGTCAAAGTCAAATAATTTTTGGTAGTTAGTTGAATGTTAAAATATACTTAACATATACGTTTAAAAATATGTTAATAATTTGTGCACCTAAGTTTTATTATACTATTATTTCAAACATTTGATGTATGGTTGGTTGTTGCCTTTGGACTAACCTTTCACTAAACTAATGTAGTGTTTAGGTCAGAAACGTTTTTACAACGATCAGAAAGACGAGGAAGCTGTGAAGAAGTGGCTGAAAGAGTTGGCGGCGGAGGTCAATGACACTGTCATACAAAAGCTGTGCCCCAACTACAGTAATGTCTCAATCTCGGCGGGATTACGTTGAAAATAGTTTAATATATTTGTGAAGTCTCCTGTGAATTTCAATTAAATAAAAACATGTTTTGATCCTACATATACATATGTTGTAGCCTTATTTTCTGGATGACCCTCGTAATTAATTACTCTAGTAAGCTGAAATTTACCAGCCAATGTCGAGTGGCAAAAGTAACTTTCGCAAGATGGCAGCTCCGTATCAGCTATTTCAGTGTGTGCGTAGGTGTTGGTTTGCTTGGTAGGTTGCTGTCAGTGACACTTGTACCGGCGGCAAAGTGCTCTAGTTTTGATAATAATTATTGTAATAGTTATATGGAAACGGATTTGAGATACATTGTTTTTTCTGGTGATAGTAGTTCGGATGACGATCGTTTAAATATGGAATTTATTCATAACATTTTGGAGCTGACATCTTTACCGCAATTTTTTGTAAATAATCGAACAACTAGACCGATGAAATGTTTTCGCCCATGTGAATGTTATGTTCCATTTAATGCCGATTTTATAATGAAATTGCGAGTTTTGTTTGTTTTTTAGGACCTCATTTTAAGGCAATTTAGCTTTATGTGCATTTTATTAAAACTTAAATAATTTATTGTAATATTAGAGCCCTGTCCACCCTAGAATGGGCTTGTCCCAGTTGGGTGACAGAATCAAATAAGCATGAGGGTAAGGTTTTGCCATTTGGTTCGTTATTTTTGTAAGCAAAATCAATGGTTTACAGCAGTGGTTCCCAATTAGTTTCAATTCAATTCAATTAATTTTATTGTGATTGTGGTGTAGTAACATGTATTTTTACAATTATTTAGTACCGCACAACCTGCTTTTTAGGCATACAGTTTCTCCTGCGTACCACTTGAAGAAAAACCTCAAACTCGCGTACCCCTTATTGCAGGAATGACAAATAAAAATCAGTTTATTAAAAACAATTATTACCATCATAATACAGTTCTAATGACGGTGAAAATCAGTCAAATGTGACAAATGTGCACATTCTTCTTTCCACAACTCTGAAAAATCTGGTTGCTTTTTGGTCAGCTTCAGTCTCAACTCGTTTTCGAGTTGAAGTCTGTGACGACGTTTAGTTCTTAAGTTTGACATGGCCGAAAATCCGCTCTCGCAAAGGTACGTCGTGCAAAATATATGTCAGCAATTGTTGTTTGCGTAATGGTTTTTTACTAATCAAATAATTTTAGTCTAGAGATTGCCACGCGTACCTTTCACGCACAACGGCCCAATCAAGAGGCCAAGTGCGGGAAAAAGCCCAGACAAACTAAACTAACTAACTGCCACGCGTACCTCTTGATGCAACTTTGCGTACCCCTGGGGGTTTAGCGTACCACTAATTCGGAAACACTGGTTTATAGTAATTTCTTCCTAAATAAATAAATAAATTACCACAGATCAAACAACTGACCCTTAGGTTTGTGAGACTTACCACAGAAATCACATAGTTACTGGTTTTGCAGTTTATTCCGGGAAATCAAAAATGTTATACTTACTTAGAAATAACTTCCTGAGCTCTAGAAATCAACTGCAGTATCCAGTGGAGAGTCGAAGTATTTTCGGAGTTCACTTTTAATAAGGCGGGACAAATTTGGTGAAGAGCCGATGCGTGCTCTCTGAAATAATGAAAAATAAAAAAAATAAAATGTGTAAAATGGAAGACATGGCGGCGAACAGAATGCTTGTCGGCGACTATAAGAATTACAAAAAGCTATAAGCCTTCCTATATGCTATATGCTGGCTGCAAGGCTGTAAGACTTGTGAGGAAAAAAGGCCCCAAACAGAGGGTTATGTGCAGGTCAAGGTGAATATCTTCTTCTCCGTTGTTCCCTCATTACTGAGGATCGTGGCCACTAGACGACAGTTGGCCTACGAGGCTCCTACACTTCGACCTGACTTCTGCATGGCGGGTCGCAGATGGTATAGACGCTTTTGTTACTTCTTTTATGAGGTCGTTCCATCTGGCCGGTGATCTGCCTCTGCTTCTTCTTCCTTCCACTAGACCCTAGGATAGCATTTTCTCCAGATTATCTGGGTTTCTCCTGGCAACATGACCGAAGTACTGCAGGACCCTTCTCATGCATACGGTGGAGAGCCTCACTTGGATGTCGAGTTCTTCAAGGACAGATTTATTGGTGTCGCGTGCTGTCCATGGGATTCCTAGCATTTTACACCAACACCACATCAAGGTGAATATAGTTCAATATTAAATCTAAAAAATGCAAGTACATAACAATAAAAGACGAACTGTCACTAGACCCCCATAAAAAAACTCAGCACTAACATTGGAACATTGAGAATGTTGTCGATGACTTCGCTGAGCCAGTTTAGAGGGTTTTCACTTCTGTGGTCTGCTGCGAGCTTGCATCGAATGTAAGTCGATTTTCTTATTAAGTCTCTGGAGAAGTCGAACCAGTTGGAAGCGCTCGTCAGCGTGTTGATGGTCTCAATCGGCAATTGAGTGCACAAGTCTCCGAATGGTTCCCATACCTTGAAAATAAAAAGAAATAACATGAAAACATTACACAATAATGAAATTGTAGACTATTGCGTTTTTTGGCATTATAAATAAAATAAAAACGAATTTACGTTCCAACCGCCGTTGTCCAGGGTAGACTGGACAACAGCAGTTCTTGCGGTAAATTCGTTTTTATCTTACCTGTAATTGCACAATTAGACTCCTATTATAATTAGTCATTTGACCATGCCTTCGGCGTGTCCGGCATCTGATGCTCAGGCCTGCGATCTTCAAGGACGGCTTTTTTCCTTCAGCACCTCCTTTATCTATATAATTATAAGGCGTACGGCCCTCATGGACGGGCCTTCAGCCCTTAAAATAACTGTTTGATGGTTTGATGATATTCAGAATAATCCATTTCTGTAGTACTTCTAGATAAAACAATGTTACGTAACGCGTTGTTGTAACCCCTCTCCCGCCCATGTAATGCTTCGTAACGTTTTACAAGACCCCCCTTCCCCCAAATTGCTTTACGTAGTACTTGAACGTCCCCAATATCAAATACATAATTACTTACTAGCTTACCGCGACCACCATGCGATGCAATCTAGTGGTCACTAAGTTGGCGCGAAACCGCAAGTGTGTTGGTAAAACAATTTGAAAGGGAGAGGGAGATATTTGATAGATGTTCTTATTTTCACGAACGCTAACTATCTAGGCTTAAAAAGTATATTTGGAACATCATTGAAATTATCCATTAAGCCTCTGCACTTCTAAAATGCAATATAAATATACAAACCTCACTATCGACCCCTATTTTCGGGTAAAGGTCTTGAATGAGCACTATAACAGCTGAGCAATTTTGCGGACTCATTTTCTCCGAAGCGAAAGCATTCGAAAGGTGTTTTAACAGCTTTGAAAATAACGCTTTCTGTTCGATGTATGCATATTTCAAGGATTTTTCAACTAAACCTACAATGTACTGTGGTGATATAGTTGAACCTAGTTGAGGTAAGGATTGCATTAGATCCAGCACCATTGATACCTGAAAAAAAAAGTATGGAAAATTATGCCACTTAATAATGTATGTTGCTTTTATAGTATGTTAATATAATACAGGATGAGTTTTTAATTAGTGACTTTCTTGAAATGGGTGAATCAGTACTAGCAAATAAGAAACTTTTGACAACAAATTGTTGAATCAAATAATATAATCAAATTATTTTAAAATTACATTTTATTTCAAATGATTTACAACAGTTTGAGAAACTAGCAGCTGTTTTGTTTGACCTTGCGTATAGCTCGAGATCGTTGAACTCGGCGGCATTGAATGGTGGTCAATAACACAATAGTTCAGAAGCAAGGCCACAGATGGCGCTTTTTGTAATGGCAGTGGTGTTATTTATTCTTTTTAATATATTTACTTGTTAACGCTAATTATTGATCATATTTTCAATAAATAGCAAAAACAAAAATCCCAGAATATTCACCATACATTTATATAGGAGTTTCATTAAAAAAAGACTAATAATGTTATCTACAAAAACGTAATTGTTTGTTGTTGTTGTTGTGTAAGAGAAGCGTACATAATTTAAATTTAACCCCTTGAGTATGATACGACCAAATCTGGTTCTGAAACAATTATCCGTTGAGTATGATACGACCAGATCTGGTTCCGCGTTTTTTTCACTTCTTTGACGTTCTCATATTTATTCATAATTATCTAATTGTTTTACAAAATGATATTTCAATATTCTATATTCGAAATTTCAATGCAATCATTGTGCAGTTGTTCTTTTTATGATTGGTGTAGTAGTTTCCTAGTTATAGTACTTTAAGGTCGATGTCGCCGAAAATCCTGCAAAAGAGACAGATGCATCCATGAAAATACCCATTTACTCCAAGGGTTAAAAATAAAGTGCACTTTATTGTCTAATAGTTTAAATAAACATGAATAATAAGATCGATTGTGTTTCTTCATGAACTAAAATCTGAAATTGGTTCGTGTGAACGAGACGGCAATACGCTAGAGCGGAGTGTGAAATGAACGGTTATCACTTTTTTGCATTAAAACTACCCACCAAAGCTAAAGCATCTGAATCTAACACCGCACGAAATGTGTTCAAATTTATTGGGACGAGTATAAGTTCAACAGGTAGTTTTTATCGAACGATCGTTCGTTTCATATTCCGCTCCAACGTATTGCTCTATCTCGTTCGCTTGAACTAATTTCAGTTTTAGTTCACAAATAAATGCAATCGGGCCTATTATTTGTCTTCCTATTTTTCAAATAGAAAATTTTTAAGAAACTACTGTTACAAATGTGTACTATGTAACAAATATAAGTGTGGTATCACTCCAGAACAGACTGTAGTCTAGTGGAGCTGATAAAATCCATCAAATCTGTACTTTTTTTGCTTCGCAAACAATGATGTATTTGCTCTTTTTTACACTGTGTTATTTATGTCAACATTGTAAATTTTTATTTTGGATTTAAAAAAAAAAAAAAAAAAAAAAAAAAATTGAGACAGCTTGTTTTTATACCTTTCTCTTCCTGACGCGATGGAAAGGTATTCCTGTCATCTCTCTCCATTCATTCGCCCGTCTGATGGGTAGAGGAAGCCAACCGGTCGGATGCGAACAATGCCTATAGGCATTTTGCGTCGTTTGTATATAAATATATAATATACATGACTACAAAAATGTATTACTAGGTAACAAGAAACAGGGAATTTATGAAAAAAACGATATTGTTAGTAATATTCACAATATCGACGTAAACAATATTGTTAGTACTTATTTACAAAATTGACCAAAAAGGAGCAGCGCAGTTCTTTGCGCGAGAAGGCTGGTTTTTGACCGGTTAACCGTTAGGGCGCCAAAAAGGCCAATTGGCCTTTTGCGGTTGTTAACAGATTTGCATGTAGCCGTTTGGGCTGGCCTATATATGTTATATAAATATATAATATACATGACTAGCAAGATTGATTAATAGATAACGAGAGAAAATTCTAAAAAAAAGAATTCAAAATTGACCAAAAAAGGTGCACCGCCATTTTTGCGCGCAAAGGTTGGCTTCCGAAAGGTTAACAAATTGTATCAAACATGATAGTAAAACATGGGTTTAATCTCACCGGGCCTCTTTTGTTAACTATTTACATTTGAAGATAATACCTGAGTTAATTGGAACTTCAGGTCGTCTCTTGATGGAAATAAACTAACCTCACTATTCATCAGTTCAAACTCGCTGAGAAAATTCTCAACGAATCTTTTCGCTGTGCCTGAAATAACAGCCTGTTTCGCTCCGATCAGCAAAGAGGGTAGCCTGAATATATCACTCCGATGGAACAGTTGCTGCAGGAAACACCAGTTGAACGGCGGCAGAGGCTTGGAGTAGGAAGCACTCAAACAATCCAGGACGGCCAGTATCACCACATCTTCATATTTGGGCGAAGGCGTAATTGTCTATTAAAAAATAAAAAAACTAAGTTGTTAGGTAGTTTAACAGACATAGATAAACTCTTTATAGGACATAAAATGCAACATAAAGGTATTAAAATAATTTTGTTTAAAAAATGTCATCGAAAAAATGGGGACATTTATTATTGACACTGTTTATTAATGCAGTTTATTCAAGCCATTTGCACAAAGATATTTTATGGCGCCAAAAATATTTAACAGCATCGACGACAAGTTGGAAAAAATACCCAAATTTAATATATGACATAAAAAATACAAAAAAAGAGATCTCTATCTATGTATATTTAGAAATATAGAATATGGTGGACCAATTTAGTATCTATGTACCTACGTACTTATTCTATGAATTAATTAAATTTCTATATAATACTAGTGGAATGTTACCCGGCGATGCTCCAGTATCCGCTTTTTTACCCTGCCACTCTTACCCCTCTCATCCCCCCCATATCCACGTAGCCTATGTTACTCATCGTTCCTTATACCTAATTCAAAAATTCACATCGGGTCAATGGTCTTTTTCAATTTCCTATTTTGCAACTTTCATTTATAACATTTTCATGGCGATCGGTTGAACGGTATAGTACTTGATGTGCTGCAGCGCCATATAGTGGCGAGTTACAACAGAGTGGATAGTGAGAAAATATTATCCGTGCACAAATACTTATGTATACCAATTTTCGTGGCGATCGGTTAAATGGTATAGAAGTTGATGTGCTGCAGCGCCATCTGGTGGCAAGTTACAACAAAGTGAATAGCGCAAAAATATTATACTCTCTC
The DNA here is from genome assembly GCA_944548615.1 of Micropterix aruncella. Classification (NCBI taxonomy): domain Eukaryota; kingdom Metazoa; phylum Arthropoda; class Insecta; order Lepidoptera; family Micropterigidae; genus Micropterix; species Micropterix aruncella. The sequence continues at coordinate 19,578,517 of OX155966.1, forward strand.
AAATACCAATGTATACCAATTTTCATGGCGATCAGTTCAATGGTTTAGAAGTTGATGCGCTGCAGCGCCATCTAGTGGCGAGTTACAGCAAAGCGGATACCATAAGATCATTCTCCATAAAAAATACATATATGGCCTACTTTCATGGTGATTGGTCAAACGGCGTCGGAGTCTATTAAGCTCCGACAGATATACCAACATCCATTTTTATATATCTATATATAGATGTTATGTGGTAAATATTGATTATTTATCTCTATACAAGCTTGATATGGGAATGTTTACTGCAATTTTCTCTCGCTAGAGATATTTGAATTTAGATATTTTAAAATATTCACTAGATTAGGATATTTTGAATTTAAGACAATGTGCTAGCGGATATCCCTTTAGGTATGAATGTATACATATTTGTCAGTACATACCTCTGTTTTTATAAATTCCATCAGGCCCTTTACGATACTATCGTTCCTGACCATTTTGACTGTATTTGGTTCACCGTCTTCTCTTTCAGTTTGATAGACTCCGCTTCTGTAATCGTTGACTTCTCGACGCACAAGGCTGGAGCACAGGCTTACAAGTCCTTTTAGTGCATTGTGATTCATGTATCGGAATATGGTGGACCAAATTTCACCTGGAGACGAAAGTGCAATATACAAAACCTACATTGTCTATAAAGGTGGACTTATCAACTAAAACAATTTCTTACGGCCAACCAACAAATTATAAAGCTAGTGAAGAGAGGGCGATGTACCCTCCTCCGCACATACAATATAAAATTATTGGTTAAAATTATAGAAATCCAATATGACATGTGCAATCACTCCCTTGAAACCTGAAATTCTTTAGTAGAATTCTGAACGTAGCGAGGGATTCAAAAAAGCGCCCGAGCCAAAAATATTTTGCGCCCGAGTGATACACTCTACTTTTCATCACCCTCTATGAGAAAATAACAACGACAATACAATTGACATTCGCGCGTTTTTAATTTCATTTGTTTTTTTTTATTCAGCCGGCGGCGCGACTAGGGGCCGTCGTACCAGCCAGTCTTTATTCAAACAATATTTGCGTTCGATTTCTTCGGCGCTGAAGACTAAGATGTTCCAAATTCAAAAAGTGCGCCGCAAAGATAAATTTCGGCGCACTTATAAAGTTTCTTATAGAAAACACCACTTTTGGGCGCACTTAAAGGCAAACCAAGTCGTCCTTTTCGAATAGATGGAATGAAAACGTATTTACCATTGGATAGATCTATTTATCTAGAAGATTTATGACTAATACAACTTACCTCAAATATGAGCAGTTTTGGAGTTTTAAAGCTTGCAATCTTCTTAAATATGGCTAATTACACGAAAACCTCAATACCAATTATTTAAAAAATATATATGTATTATTTGCAGGCAAGATCTAAAAAAGAAGGAATATTATGTTGTACGGTAACTGGGCACACTATGTTGGACAGCTGACCTTAGCATATTAAGTCAGTAAACAGAAAGGCAATGAAACCATGAGACACATTACAGAGTTCAAGCAACATAATCCAGTATTTCCCTTCTATATACTGCTGACAAACTCGAGCACTGCGATGGTTTTCATTTAAGAGCCCCTATCAATTTCGCAATGTGAAAACCGAAAATACACACTTTTTCAGGACGAATTTTACAATAACCATAAGATATATCTGATATTTTTTAATTCACAGTTATACAACACCTATTTATTTAGTATGTCTACGAAATTTTATTTTGATAACAACTTCGTATAAATTAGGAAAAAAAATATACAAAAATGGTTTTTTACATAAAGACGAAACACGAGGTTTTTCAATTCGTTTTTCTGCTAACTGGTAGCGAAAAACGTTCTGAAAAAAAATGTGCGTACTAAGCATATAATATATTAGTAAGTCTACGATATATATTTTTTAAATTTATTCAATTAACACTAATAAAAAATGTGTTGTACTATGAATAAACCCAGTAAAATCGTGTGTAAAAACGTCGTCTACGCGTAAGAATATAATAAAAATAATTACAAGATATAAACATTTCAATAATTGAGGCATTTACCCACCCAGTATTTTTATTTTTTTTATTTAATGTCTACATATTTCTCTGTAATAAATTATCGAAATCCATGCTTACGCGCTGTTCATTCGCGTTAGTCCGTGCATTCGCGCCCGAGGGCTACTGGACGGTGGACGTGCGTTGCGTTGATTTCCGGAGCTCGCGATATTCTCGCGTCCTGCGCGCGAATACTCGCGCCCGGCCGAGCGCTTTTCGACAGTGGATATGCGTCGATTAAGCGGTTTTGATACTGCAAGATTTATTAGGGGCTATCCATAAAATACGTCACGCTAAATTTTTGGCATTTTGACCCACTCCTCACCGTATCAGTATTTTTTATTGTAGATGTCAAAAAAATGTGTTTAATTTTTAGAAAATAGGTCAAAACATTAAACTTTACTATCAGGGCAAGATTAAAGTTAGAAAAAAAGCTGAAAAAACACGAAAGGCGTGTGAATTTCGTAGGCAAATTGTTTTCACCTTCCTAACTATATTTAACTAATTTTTTTTATAGTTTGTTACTTTCTTTAATCTATAAATACGGGTAAAAATGTTGTCCATCGCCAGCGTCGGCGTGGCAACGCTGCAAGCGTCATTGATACCTTTGGATCGTAAGCGAAAAAGAGTAGGGTTTTTGACTTAAAATAATTGTTCAAAAAAAATAAATTTCAAAAAATCTATAAATATATAATGTATATTTGCAGAAAATTAAATAACAAAAATAAGACATTGCCTGGATCGTCATCGATGGGTAAAAAAGATGGAGATATAAGGTATTTTTACTTGGTAATAATAACAGTAATTTATAATAATATCGCAAAGGTTTCTATTAACATCTTTAAGTTTCAGTGGGAAATTGTATATAACCATACACTGTGGAATATAAATAGCGCACAAAACTTTAAGGGTTATGTCTACCCGTAACATTTTTTTTATTCGACAAAAAAAGTTTTAAAAAAAACAAATAAAATAAAAAAGTATGGCACATGAATAGTTTTGGATTATTTTGAGACTATATTTATTCGTATAAAAAAAGCAATATTTTCACGATTTGATATGTTTATACTATTTTAGCATTTATTATTTATTAAAATCGTATTTACGTGTATGTGCAGGGTCGGACTGGGCCTAAGGGGCCCGGGTGGGATTATGACTTTAGGGGCCCGCCGCGCGCCTAGGATCAAGTGATACCATCAGGTCAACCAATAAACCAAATGATAATAATAATCAAATAGGCACGAATTTTAGGAAGTTTTTAATTTCAAAGACATACAGTTTTATGAAAAAAGTTTAGTTATTTATAACTATCCCATCAAAAACAAAAATAAAAGAGGAGAAGTTTCAGCTAGAGTGCCAATAACTTGTTAAAATAAGACATACATTTTTATATATTTTTATATAGAAAGTTCAATTAACTAATTGATAATGTATTATCCAATCAGCATTTTTTTTAAAAGAGGAGAAGTTTCAGCTAAATTGTCAATAACTCTTTCGTAAAAACTGATATCCTAGTCATCCTTGATAAGATCCGATTCAGTATTCAGAATAATCAATGAATCTAGCAGTTCTTGACCTAGTAGGGAACGAAGCCTGGTCTTAATGCGCTTCAGTGCTGAAAATCGTCTCTCGCGAGTCACTTGCGTAAATGACATTGTGAGTATTGTACAATAAGCTACGTATAAGTTGGAGTTCGTACTTATGTGCATATTATACTCAGACAAAAGTTTACATGCACATGGTATGCAACTTCGGCAAGCATCGGAACCTCTTCTTCCTCCTCTTCATCTTCTTTCTCAATCTGAGAATCTGAATCCTTTGTGTGATGCTCCCTAAGTGAAATGTGTTCGTCCCAAATAGTTTTAGAAAGTTCTTTAAAACTTTTTGCAAAAGATTCGAGTTCTTTTGAAAGTAATTCTCGATCAACATTGGCAATAGATGCGATTGACTTTAATGCATCATCAGGAATTCCGTTTTTGTCAATTTCGTGGAAGTTTTTCGGATCCAAACAAGCGACATCCTTCATTAAATGCTCATTGCAGTTGAATTTTTCATCTATTTTAACTAGAGTCGTGTTGATGATGACCTTGTATACGATAATAGAGAAAATTTATTTGGGTCCGCAGATAGCAGTCCAATTTCATCTTGACATAACTCATCTTTTTTCTTTTTTCATCATCGGTTTTCTAGATGTTCTCCGTAATGGCAGCGTGGTCTGTATTTCAACATCAACGTTTTCGACTTGAATTAATTCTTGGACCTGGGATTCAAACAAACTTGCAGCACTGAAAATGTCGTCAAAATGATTTAATTGTTTCCACAAATTCTTCTCCAAAGTTTTGATAAATCCCCAAGCTTTAAGGTAGTCTAGTGTAGGAGTTTGCAGGTATAAGCTTACAGGGGTTGATAAATCGAATATTTTCTTGAAGCGCAGGCTGTCAGAATTGTTTCAAATTTAAGAAAGGAATCCATCAATGCTTTGTATGAAATGAAACCTTTGGCTCGAACTCCGTGCTCAAAGATATGGCACTTAGAGTCTTTATCAACGCAACGTATCGAATTTTCTCCATGATGGTTGTCAATGCTTTGTCTTTGGCCCACCATCTCGTTTTTCCGATGTTCTGTAATCGTCTCAACTTGTCTCTACCAGCTGTTATTTCCGCGATTTTGTCCACCCACACGCGCTCGAATGATTCGTGAATAAATACACTTGTAGACTCCAAGATGCCGAATAAATTCTATGCTTCAGTACAACTTAACGTACAACTTCAGTACAACTTGGAAAGCCGAGCCTGTCAAAATGTTACTGTCGAATAAATTGAATGTAGCAATTATTTATTACGCAACTATAATGAAAAGAACTTGAATTTGACGAAAGATACATCGATGCCAATTGGTGAACGAAGACCGCTCAATAGTGATCGACTCAAACGTCTACGGATATCCGTTAAATCGGCAGTTTGATACAGGAAAGCGCAAAATCTTCCCTTGGTAGACAGATAAATAATCTACAAAACGACATTTTAAACAGTCCGAAGCATATATTTGAGAACACACAAAATTTGAAAACTATTTCTGCACAGCTGAAAAAAACTAGATCCAAGCAGTGTCCCCACAGTAAACACTTTACTGCGGAAATTAAATTCAAATACCTCCAACTTCGAATATCATGCTCGAAGTCTCCTATACAATTTAAACATCAACAGAGCTGGACAATTCAATGCTATCGTCGCAAAATTTATTGGAGTAAAACGCATTAATTTTGCTTTGAAAGATTCCTACAAACTAAGGTGTTACGTGGTAGTAGTGGTGTATAATACGGGAACATTGGTATATAAACTACATAAAACAATTTTCGATAAAAGCCCATCTACTAATGTGAAAAAAATTGAACAGCAGAAACTTATGCAGAATACTAGGACGAAGACAACAAAGCAAAAATACGTCTTTTATTCAACGCCGATAGTAGTGACTACGGGGAAGCATGTCAAAAGCCAGACATGTCATCGGATGAGTATGAAATAGCCAAGGAGCTATTTTTGGAAAATATGAAACAACAAATAAAGGACCGTCACGAAATTGAAAGAGATACGATATTACAAGCAAAAAGCGCTTTATGGCTGGAACTAAGAAGGTGTCTTTTAACAGCATCAAATTTCTCCAACACTTGCAAACGACGTGAAAATATTAGTTCAGCGCCTCTCGTAAAGAAGCGTGCTTGTTTTCATTCAACATGTATTCTGGTTGTATTATATTTTGTTTTATAGTTGCAACAATAACTTATACATACTTTGTAAATGCCAAACTCACTATTCGCTAGGTCATAAAAAAATATAACCGATTAATGGCGGTATTTTATATTTCTGATCTTACATTGTAAGGTCCCGGGTTCGATTCCCGACTGGGTCACCATTTTCCGTTAGGATCTAATTAACGGAATTGCATTTTCGATTCTGTCGATGGAATACAATAACAAGACACACACTTACAGACATGTTACACGCACACATACATATAACACGTCATAGTAGGGTTGGTTGTAAAAGATTGTCATATGACAATAAACCCGCCCATATTTTCACAATAAAGAGTATAAACAAGAAATGATAACCATAATATGTGACGAAATTTTTATTTTCTGTTATTATTATGTATGTCCAAAAAAAAAATATTCAAACTTTTAATGACAAATATATTTTTTTAGTAGGTAACAATTTATCGAGTCACATATAATAACGTTGAGATGTTATACAACATATTTTTTACTAATTTTACATACTACTTGAGTGCTGATAATCGGTCGCGGATCAAGATTGTTTGTTGCCGCTGCGCCCGTATCTCTTCATTTGACTACGATAGTTCGAACGGCGACACCTGCGCTGCTCTGAAAATACCTAAACTAAGCGTGCGGCGAAATTGATAGGGACTCTTAAACATTTATTAAAAAACAATGCCTGGATGTGTTAGGTGTCAGGTAATTAGCCATATTTGATAGGATATAACTCAGAAACTGCTCATAATTGAGATCAATCGTTCCAGCAATAAATGTTCTATATAAAGAGATCTTTCCATTGGTATATGATTTACAGTTATAGGAAAAGTGGGTCTAAAATGTCCATTCTCTTTTATATTACTGTGGAACATGATTTAGTTGTGTCCATAAATAAAAAAAAATAAAAAACCTTACAAGGAATATAGTCTAGAATATCTTCAGGCTTTGCATCAGGATCGGTTTTTGATGTATACACCAATTCACTCTTGTATAGATCCGGCATTTGTTTCAAATGTATATCTTCGAGCGGGAATTGCGATATAGCATCCAAAGATGCTATTATGACACTTTCATTGTCAGATTCGGCCCCCAAGTGCCATAGAGTTGTAAGAGCTTCAAATGAGAATGAGTCATATTCCGGCGTATTGCTCTTTAAGCTAGGTATGTTGCTCAGCAGTTTGCAAAGGCTGAAAAAAAGTTGACTGTTGAATTTTGCTTCTTTAAAAAAAATATTTATTTTATTTTTCACCTAGGAGGATAACAAACGAGTAAAACATTTGGTTTCTATGTTTAAATGTCTTAACCTGTTTAAAATGTGGGTTTCCTTGCTCATAGCATTGATTATGATATAAGATTGCTCAACTCTACAGTATGATTTGGCAACTGATAGCATTGACGGTCAAACTAATAGCAATTTATTTGGCCATCTATATAACATTGATAATGAATGATTTTTACAAGCTTTTATTAACCTTGAAATGTATGTTAGTATGTTTGATTAGGTCAAATCTTGCAAGCTGAATTAGAACCGCTTCCTCTTATCCTATCGAAGTTGAAATTTTACACATTGCATGACCTGATTCTACAACCAGGATCGGCTCTCAACACATCACGGTCAACAACACCGACACACGATTTTGTATAAGCATTCAATTAAGATAGCTCGTTTTAAATTTCACCATGACATGGGTTGGATCCCGGTGGGTTGGATCCCGGTGAGGGGACTCCTCAGTGGTCAACAGCACAGCCTGTTAAATTAAGATAGCCCGTTCTAAGTTTCACTGCACAGGATTGCTGCACCCAGGGTTGGCTCGAGACAGTTTTTTTTTATAAAAGCTTGTTTTTAAAAATTAGATTTTACTATTAACTTATTATAAAGGACTGATAAAAACCCAATAATTTAAACAATGATAACAATAATAACCTTGAATTGTTACTGTCATCTAATGATTTTTTTATTATTACATCACAGAAATAATACAGAGAGATAGAATTCCATCTATGAGTCTATTTAAACAAAAATGCCGATTGGCTTTTTTCGGTAATACAAATTCGAAAAGGTGCGGCATTTTTAACACGCTTTTATTAGGTCGACCTGTATGTAACTATGTAATGGAATCTAAGGTAACTCATTTAACCATCTTCCAAGGATCGTAGTGTCATAAAAATTGGCAGCTGTATGTAGTTCTGATGACAATACAATAATATGGTACTGTCGAACTGATCTGATGGGGTTGGAAGATATGAACTGGAACTTCATGATGGAACATCGTATCATAGCTGTGTTTGGACTTGTTAGAAAAGTCTTGGAATGAACTTTGACCACGATTAGGTTTCAAGGTCTGATGATGAAGCTGGAAGATAGGCACTGGCATTCCATGATGGAATATCGTATCATAGCCCAAAAGCATGTTTTTAGTGTTTTTTTTAAAACTAAAAATTTATTTTTAGTGTGCAAAGGCTGGCTTCCGAAAGGTTAAAGTGCGTAATTATTATGTATTGAAACCTGTATTAGAACTATGATTTAAAAACTTCTTTGTTATTATATTTTTATTTTATATCGTATGTTTAGAACGTCATCTACAGCAGCGTTCCGCAAACTTTTTGTGTTCAAAGTACACCTACCAAATAAAGAAATTTTAGAGGTACTCTAAAGAAAAAAAAACAATGTTTATTTAAAATATATTTATTATTAAAACCAATATAAGATGGAAAGATGTCTTAACTGAGCAAAGGCGATTGAAATTTGAAGCAATCGTTGATAATGCTGCTCTCATCTCTTCAGCGATCGTTCTCAGGCGTTCTTTTTTTAAAATTTTATCGTAGCGAGAGTTAAAAACCCCAATTAGCATAAGTAGGTCGTGGCAAATGGTAAGAGAATTGCAGTAGTACCATATGAAGTAGTGGATACTCGTTTTTTATATGCAGCCAAAAATGTGCTACCTCTGTTTCAGAAAATTTTAGTTTTAATGTCCGATCAGTTTTTAGCTCCATGAATTCCTCCTACTCGTTTAGTGGTAAGTCTCCAAGGGAAATTCTATCTGAGAATGGATTTCGTAAACAGGCCATAAGTTGCAGGTCGCACTTAGGAAAATGACAGTTATTTTTTTCTCCTAATTGCTCCAAGTGTTTCACTATAAAAGTATGCACTTTTTTCTGAATTACCTTCACAAAACTTGTAATTTTTTCGCGGCGCACCAACTAATGACCACGGTACACCAGTGTGTCGAAGCACACACTTTGCGGAACACTGATCTACAGTACCGCCATACTGTTATAACACAAAAGTCGCCATATTGAACATAATAAGAGAAGATCAAATAATTTTTGGAACTATGAGTGCTATCTACACATTGCGTTTTTGCCAAATCGTAATACAACATTGAGCAATCTAATACGCTATATAATCAACGGTGGAGGTAAGCGACAACGACCCTACGTGTAGGTAGCCATGTGTTGGGCCATTCCATCATCATCATCACCAACACCATCACCAATACTATTTCCTATGTAACAATACAGCTAGATAACTAACCTTACTTGCACCACTGGTCTCTTGTCTTTGGCAAGTTTGGGAGCCAGGGCTGACCAAGTACTAACCGGAGAGACGATATGCTCCATCCATAGTATACCCAAAGATTCTAGAACCAAGCCGCTGGCAACGTCTCCATTATCATCAGCGCAACGGTTCAATATTTGCGATAAGATGGAAATAAATTCTGGTCCATGTTCAGCAGCCCTGCAACAGATGTGATTTTAGTGGGGGAATCCTCGAAAGGTCCAAATATTGGAGAGTTTACATCTCTATAGTTTTCCAATAAGGGCGGATCAATGTTCACAGTCGTGGCCATGTTGTTTCGGCGGCGTCTGTCAAATCTGTTGTTTATTATTCAGTCGCTGATGCCAAATCACCATGACAAGTAACGCGATTGAGGAGAATTTATTATCAAAATTAGTATTCGTTAGTGCAGGGTTATCTCTCACGGACTCAGCTAGACTTTTTTTTGAGAAGTTTTCTGAAGTCACAGGTCTATGTCAATAAGCTGAAATCGACCGATTCACTAAAAGTCAACATAACCCAGGCCATCGCTGAAATTCAGCCGGATCTATGTGGCAGCCAATGAAAATTAGACCTCTCGGATCCATGCCACCATGCGAAGCCATGACAGATAGTTGAACTATGTTATATTTCATACACTATGGCATACATGGGCCTTTCAAATGAAAAAGAATTTCGTTATTACCTCACACACAGCTTGTTTTATTGCACAGACTGTCAACATCGACCCACCCTTATTGGAAAACTCTTTACATGTACATTTACCTTTTTTCGCAAACTGTTTTGATAGACGCAGCTTTTGCTATTTCAGTTTCCCACAATGCATCTGAATTTTCCTCCGTTTTCTTCTCGAGTAAGTATTCTTGAAGGTATGTGTACGTTCTCGGCTGTATATCTTCGAGAATTGTTAGAAGATGAATCATAGAAGCTAGATCTATCCCTCTATTCTTATAGAGATTTGTCAGTGTGAAAATTATGAGCGGAGTATTCACCTGTGAAAGAAAACCGAAATGAAGTCTGCGATTAACCCTTGGAGTAAATGGGTATTTTCATGGATGCATCTGTCTCTTTTGCAGGATTTTCGGCGACATCGACTTAAAGTACTATAACTACGAAACTACTACACCAATCATAAAAAGAACAACTGCACAATGATTGCATTGAAATTTCGAATATAGAATATTGAAATATCATTTTGTAAAACAATTAGATAATTATGAATAAATATGAGAACGTCAAAGAAGTGAAAAAAACGCACGACCAGATTTGGTCGACTCGTACTCAACGGATAATTGTTTCGCGACCAGATTTGGTTGACTCATACTCAACGGGTTAAATGACCCGGCCAAATTTCAGTCTCTCTTAACGGTTTAGGAATCGCGACCATAAATGAGACCAATTGACGGCAACCCACCAATCAGAATGACAAACAAAGAGAGGAAAAACAAATTAGTGTTGTCACCCCAAGACGTTCCCGGTAATTAGCCAAGGAGGTCATCTCATTCAATTTAAAAATTGAATTGCAAACGCGCGTCACCTTTAACCACTTAATTGCCAATACCACAGATCGGTGGTTTTCCTGTTGTGACGATTTACAGGCGGCCGAACTCCGTATTTATGCAATTATGCAACTGTATGCGGTAAAAGTCGCCTTCATTGAATAAGCCACCGGTATACATTAGTATGAGTGCACTACCACCCCCTCTACAAACAAATTCTCGAGGGTTAAAAACATGCCATCGTGAGTTTCATTCCCATGGCTGGCTCTCTAAGTGTTAAACATTTGAATTTTGAAGGAGCGAAATAATGCAATTAATATTTAAATTTAGAACATGCTCATGCAATAATCAAACGGGCAACGCCGCAAATTTTAATATTTGATTACCCCATACATTTGTGTTTGTGCAGCTTGTATATATATATGAGATATTCCAACCAAAATTTCACAATGTGATTTCGGTCCAAGGCATCTGCGTACCAAATTTTTAAGTCTAAGCTCAATATTTCGAGGATGATATACGACTAGTGCCCCGGTGGACCGATTTCAACCACAGACTTTTCAACTCTTGCCGTGACCAAATGATGCCTGCATACCAAATTTCAGCTTAATCGGATTAAGTGTTTGGGCGCTATCATGAAGGAATACACACAGACATACTTCAATCTGGAAATGGTCTTAATTGTCTCAAAATAGTGCTGTAATTTTTTGCCGCGTTAACAATATTTTCCCGTTTTATTGGATCGGTTGGGAAAGTAATTAAAATGAATCACGACTGGACAAAATACATGCAGAAAAGCTGAACACAGATTGATTGAGGTTGTTGGCGCTGTGAGCGAAATCGCCATCTTAGTATGTTATAATGATTGTTGTCATTCTGAGATATTTATGCAAAGACTTTGGGACATAACAATCTATTGGTGTCGTTACGCGACCGCCCAGCAAAGGCCTTCCTCAAACAGCGAGGGCATTGGCAAGCTAGTGAGGTTGCTGCCTCGCTCCATGATTACTAGTTTTGGAAAAACTTCTCTTCCAATAGACTGGTCACAGCTGGAGGTAGGTGACGACAGATCAACATCTACCCCACTGTCTTAGGAAACTACGTTTCCAGACTCACTCAGCTAGGGATGGACATCAAAGGAAAAACATCGATGTTACCATTGATACGAATACCGTAATGCAAACATCGATGGTCGAAAAATATCATTAGCAAATGATCGATATTTAGATCATCTAAACATCGATATTTTCTTTTAAAAAACATCGCTCGTTAGCCTTATTTTGCTGATCGTCCTTAAAAGTTTTCTTTTATTAACCCCTTGAGTATGATACGACCAAATCTGGTTCTGAAACAATTATCCGTTGAGTTTGATACGACCAGATCTGGTTCCGCGTTTTTTTCACTTCTTTGACGTTCTCATATTTATTCATAATTATCTAATTGTTTTACAAAATGATATTTCAATATTCTATATTCGAAAATTCAATGCAATCATTGTGCAGTTGTTCTTTTTATGATTGGTGTAGTAGTTTCGTAGTTATAGTACTTTAAGGTCGATGTCGCCGAAAATCCTGCAAAAGAGACAGATGCATCCATGAAAATACCCATTTACTCCAAGGGTTAAAATCAAAAATAGAGATCTAACACAGTTAAATCATGCATAATTCAATATAGGTGTTAAAAATAAAACAAAAAGTAATTAAATCTAAATTAAAAATAGGAAATAGCAGTGTTTAATCGATTAATTTCTAAAATTCGTCTTTTAAAGTGTTAAGAAATATCAACTTCGATAACATATTATTATTCATATATGAAACAGACGAAAACATAATAGATAGATGAACAATTTCGAAAGGAGGAACATTGATGGTGCCAGAACATCGATAAGGCACCATTGATGTAAATAACATTGAACATTAATCTCTAAACATCGATGTTTTCGATAAGACATTGATGTTCATCCTTACCCCCGGCACAGTTTACCAACCAGTAGCTTTACTCTCGAGCTACAGGGCATTGCGGGAAGAGGGTGCAAGGAATGTGGGCAGGGGGGTACGTCCCGACAAACGCCTTTAGTTAGCATTATGCGCAGGTCAAGACTGGTGATTTTTTCAAACGTTTGGATATCTGCGTAGGCCGAGTAGCGTGACATCTGGCGGCCATATCCGAGCCCTTATGACGTATTCGCTTCGATTTAAATTTTGTTTTAAGAGAAGCTACTGTCTGGTATACTGCCTCCCCGGCAGGGGCTGCTCTTCAGCTGTAAATGAATCAAATCATAGTGAGCATTAAATATTATTTACCTTGGAAATAGAAGTCTTAACAATGCCCTTAAGCCATTCCATCATAAACTGCGGTCGCCGTGTTTCCATTACACAGTTTAAAAGAACTGGTAACAGCATGGTCGCTTTCTGATTATCTTTCTCGATGATACTGAGTGCAATTTTCAATATGAGGACCGGCGGCTGATCCGTGTGTACGATGAGCATACCCAACAATGGTAGAAATGCATCGTTCTGTAGACTCAAATTGGATGAGAAAATTCCATCGAGCCAGGGCGTCAGTTTGTCGTAGCTGTGGCCGATGACTGACCACGATTTGTGGAGCTCCACGATATAGCTCGTTCGTTCATCGAAGTACTGGTATAGGTGAGAGGGTTCGGGAGAAACATAGTTTTTTGATGTGGATTGACACGCGATACAACCGTCGATCTGTTCTATGATACTCGCGGCCAGTTCCATCGCATCTAAAGTCATTGTAGTGCCATAACATAGCCACTGCAAGAGTGACGTTTTTAATATCGTAAGTGATAATAGATTACAAGTGGCTCTTGATAATATGGTTTTACCTGGAATTAGAAAATGAATTGGCTTTAAATAACCTGACCGATCGTTCTGCAGGCAAACAGTGAGCGTGTTCAGGTCACTTTGGAGTTGTCATCTACTATGGGCGAACCCGTCACTCCAGGAAGGTATATTGATATTGATCATTCTATAAACTGTGGGGTGATCGCAGACTTAGGAACTAGACAGTCCATCGTCTAACTACACCAACATGCCCGTGGGAATCCAACGCCTTACCGCAAAGTACTGGGAAGTAAACCCAGCGGGCCAGCCTCACACCCTCACTACTAGATTTTGTCAGATTTCTCCGTCCTCCTGTATGGTCTCAGGTTCAAGGTTGTTTATGTGGCCTTTACCTGACGTAAGCGGTAATTCAGTCTGAATATATCGCGGACTTCGGCTCCCTTTGTCCATCATGGTCTCTCGGGATCGGGGATGAGCAGAGTCTAGCAATTCCGACCACTAGGGTTGTCGACTACAGCGGGCGAGCCCGTCACCTCAGGAAGTTTTAATGATTAATCATTCTATCTGGAGTGGAGTGAGCGCAGAAGACTTGAGGACAAAACAGTCCACCATCTAGCTACGCCACAAGCCCATAAGAGGCCAACGCCTTAACCGCGAGATAGCCAGGAGTGTTATCCGGCGGGCTTACACTCACGCCCTTACTTCCAATTGTGACCAGATTACTCCAGTCTCTCAATTGGTTACGAGTTCGAGGTCGCTTGCGCGGTCCTCTCCCTTACGAAGCGGTGAAACGGTGTTTGCCGAATCTATCGTGGACCACAGCGTCCTTTGCCCGGGGCTGTTCACCCAGGATCGGATAGCCGATGGTCGTTTCAAGAGCAGTCGCCGTAAGGTCCGCAACCACCCCCGCTCTATAGGAAACAGTACTGCTTCCAGACTCCCCCAACTGTTAGTCAGAGTGCATAGGCGTGGAGACCGTCGGATAGCAATTCGGACAGTGAAGCAACCGCCCAGTTCCGCTCAAGGTGGTTCCCCGAGTCCGCAAAATTCTAATCCCAACCACCTCCACATGCACAGTCTTATTTATAAACGTAACTTAAAATTTGCGATGCGTCTCAGACACAGCCGAGCGAAAATCGTGATTTATAAACGTTGCCTAACGCTAGGACACGGCTCAGTCGCATCCTATCTCAAACGTCACTTTGCGCACCGGTGGGACCGTGTTTAGCGAATGAAGTACAGGTTTTGTGGCTGTGTTACTCAATAAAATGGACGATTTATCGGTTTATTCGGTATTTTCTGATAATCTGCAGATGTTAGGACAGAAGCGGCCTACCAAAACATACAAAAAACATTTTGACCCGTTCACCGAGTTGACGGAAGACGAATTTCGATATAAGTATCGATTTTCTAAAGTGAACTTTATGAAAATAGGCATTAAACAGTATTAAAAATAAAACTAATCAGTCATACAAATGACTTTTTATTTCTTTCAAATTCCTGATCTAAAATAGCCATTCTTTTTAAATAAATCGCCTCGTTATGCCGCATCATCTGCTCACGCAAAGCAATTTTCGCTCATACAAAGCAATTTCCCGCTTCTCTCTATTCTCCAACTGTTTCTTTTGCAGAAGAAACAGCTTGCTATTGCGAATTGCACCTCAACATACGCAACCGACGACCGAAAAGATCTGACAGTTCGATGAGCGTTGTGTACGCAAAACGCGAAAATAGCCGGTTACATCACTGTATTGCCAGGATTAAATTGACCGCCTAGTGCTCAGACACAGCGGAGCTACGTAACGCTTATGTATCGTTTATAAATAAGCATCGTATGCGCTGTGTCCTAAGGAGATAAGTAGTGCATAACTAAGACGGAGCTGAGACGTGTCCCAAGCAAATCTAATAAATAAGACTGGCAGTTTACAGCCATAGCAGAAGTTCACAGCGGCCCTAACGGGTTAAGTCCCTCTATGAGGAGGCTATCGGATGGGAGTTAAACCGTGATTTGGGCAGGCCAAGTTGGGCCGTAGCCTTCGTTCGAAATGAACCTTGCATCTGTGCTCTTTTGGGAAAATATTAAGGGTTCAAGTAAAGCAACGCATCAATGTGAAATCCAGCAGGGTGATTTTATAACTATAACGTTCTCTATTGGCTTCGCTATCGTGCCAATTTAGTGAACTATAACTGGCGGCCGATTTTATAACTTCTTTTTCGTATCAAAATTACGTCATTACGCTCCTCTTAATGCAAAGCGTATCGAATTGGCGAAACGTCCATTTTTATGAATGACTGACGTTTCTTATCTATGATCTCTCCGTTTGAGCTGTTTTCGAGCGATTTTGTAACTTTTACTAAAAACGTCCTCGGTATCTTCGCTTCGCAAACTTTTCGGCGGCTTTAGAGGGAATGATAACTATTGCATCTTTCAAATTTGATAAGTTAAAAATCACAAGTATGTTTAATTAAGTGTTTTGTGGCAAAAGCATATACGAAAAACATTTACTATCAAATAAAAGTTTACGTTTCTTCCAGAGATAGATCCATATTTTAGGTTAAGTACCTTTTCGACACCGCTTGACGTTTGACAGCAGGCCCTTGCTTTAATAATCAATGTTGCCAAATTTCTATTGCAAATAGTAACAATTGAGCGAAGCGAAATGTGTTTGTTACACAATCGGCCGATACGAGATATTATGTTTTGTTTCGCTAAAATCGGCTTTGAAGCGTAATGTTCCGGTTTATTTCGAGTTTTTAGCGAAGGAGATATAAAATCGCCCGGTTGACGTGTCCAATATATCCTGACTACACTTCGTCAATGAGTAACAAGACGACGACCCGAATTCTGGACTACCTGACGAAGTCATAAGTTCTTCATGAGGACAATGCTTCGAGCGCATCACTCCTATATCGAATTCAACCCACTTCCCGCTCTCCTATTCTCAAAAAAAATATTATTTAATACTTACACAGATTTAATAAGCTGATCAAATAAGATGAGGGGCTTTCGATCACGTTATAAGCCAGCGACGTTATGACCCAATCGATGGAAGAATTTAAATCGCAATTCTTTTGATCGATGCAGTGCCGCAATAAATCGTAAGTGCATCTTGGGTCGCAGCCGTGTAGGACTTGTAATCCAGAAATTCTCGATAATATGGGAAATAATATGGATAATTGATTATCATCATTGCGAAGGTACCACTGCGTGACGTACCGAAATATGTCAAACATTTTTGACAACTTTGGCGCATCTGAAATCTAATAGATTCATTTCTAGACATCGGCTATCTGCATTGCTGTAATATAAAGGATAGGCCGTAACTGTATAGGATTTTTGAATATTATTTAAAATCACAAGTTACAAAATTTTAATCGGTATTGTTACAAATTAGAAAGAATGCAACAAAAAGATCTTAGAGTAATAATTAGTGTTGATCTCAAATGTGAAAAACACATAGTAGCAATTGCTAAAAGAGCCAACTCTACTTTTTATATGATAAGGAAGGCTTTCCAACATTTGTTAACCCATTGACACACGAAGCCGGCGAAACGCCGGTCAACTATATTATGATATTCATCTCGTTTTATTCCATAATTTGAAAAATAGGAAAGTAAATGCAGTAGGAACAGTTCGAATAGTTTTGTGCGCTCCTCTTAAGTGGCGCTACCCGGCTGGTATTATACGACAAAATATAAACCCTTAACGGCGTAAACACATACTATTATTATTGTACTTCTGGGGGAGGTCGGATTAAGAACCGCATATAGCTCCGCATATAGCTCGATAGCTAAGATCTACAGAGATAAGAAAAGACCGCAGATAGTTCAAATATCAACAAAACACAGTCAACACAGTTAAGGCCCATCCTGTACAGTAGATAGACTATTTGGAGAATTTTTATTCGGAGAGACAACTAAAAGATATAACAAATGCAGTTTTATAAACCTTTATATTAAAACACAAACCTGTTGCCAACATAACACTTCTCTGAAAAGAGTGTTGGTCGAAATGTTTGAGTCGTGAAGCAAAAGCAGTTCGGTGGCATCATAGGAATAACGAAGTATGGTGCAATTGTCCGAGTAGCATAATATCCACATAAAAACCGGCCGTAGTAACTCTAAGCTCCACAATTTGATTCTGTATGAGAGAGTAATAAGAAAACATAGTTTCGTTCATACTACTTACACCAAACGATAAAACGCTTAAATTTATCAATAAGCAATCTTACCAATCGGTAAATAAAATGTATTTATAAGCTTAATGTGCTATCTTAAATTAGCCATTTTTATGAAAGTCTTCAATCTGACTTACAGCAAGTGTCATCTCCCTACTTGCCATTATCTCATTTGAATAGTTTTGTTTAGTTTCTGTTTGATTTCACTATTAAATTAATAACACACTTTTCGCACTGCCGAAATTGTCTCTTCTATAAGTCAATCAAGCAATTGGTGATAAAATGCTTCCTGGAAGTTTAAAAGAGGGTGCGAGTATTCTAAGTGAACATTTTATCTACATCGATACTGTTATAGAAATTAAGGAGTATTTTATAATGTTCCTACCTTTTTTGGAAATTACTGCACATTGCAGGTGAAAATGAGCTGGAAACATTGCCAAAATGAATTAAAATGACCACAAGTAAATATGAGACCGCAAGGCTGTCCACCTCTATGCTGGGCTATGATGTCAGATGACAAGGAGGATGAGACTGGATAAGGAGGGCTAATGATCGGTGAGCTTATGAGACATTTGGAGGAGACATTGGAATGGACCATACAAAGGACGTAATGATTAGGATGAAGATATTTTTTATCATATCTTCATGTCAACGTCAGTCCTCTAATGTTGTCAACTTGAAGAAATACAACCTTTCCTCACAGTTCAGATTCATAATAATTTCTTAGTGGACTTTCTCTTAAACAAGTTTATTGTCTCTGGCTGACTCAAACCTACTCCCGTCGAAAAGCTTTACCCGCTCATCGGCATCGGTCCCCCTGCAATACATCGTAATGTGCTGGCTGATTCTGAACACCTTAAGGTGATAGATGACCACGACTCTATATGGGCAAGAGCCACTTCACAATCGCCTCAAATTGCAAAAGCCATTATTGAGCCTCACACAGCCGCTCCAATCTTCGAGGCAGTTGATCTTTGAACCGCATCACTCATTGGAGGGTGCCACTTGGTGAAGATGTCAAGGAACAGATAGCACCGGAGACCTATCTCCGCTATACTACCTGGTGTAGTCTCAACAGACGGACTGTAGGTGTGACAAGATGCTGAGCCAATTTAACCGTTGAGGCTACAAAGAGAATCCAATATGCGACTGTAGAACACTGCAAAATGAAGACCACCTCCTATCCCTTTCGCAGTTGTCAAACCGCATCACACGCCAGGGGCGAATGACAAGGCCATCCAGGCCATATTTTTGGACACGCGTCCTAACCTTGCCCAGACTCGTTAACGAACGAACGACCCAGTTTATAACACCTAATACAGTTTAATAACCTTATGTCACGCCCTTGTGGACTCTATTATATCATACGGGCTAACAAGCTATGGTCGCACGTATAAGTCGTATATAGACTCAATCTATACACTGCAATTCCTTTTTTTAAAAATAATAGTCCCTAAAAAGATTAAAGAAAAATACAAGGGAAGTATCACAGAACTCTTTATATATTATAGAATATCTACTCCCTGCATGCTCCATAAAAAGGTGGAGCATGCTTTACTCGTCGAACAATTCTTTCATAATAATAATAAATAAATACAAACGGAGCTGCCATGGAATTCACCGACCGGAGTCGGGCCCATCATAATACTATTTTTTTACACTTCTGGGGGGTGAGCAGTGGATTCCGGACTTACGAACCGGCTGTGGTAGGTTTAGGACAGCTGTCTTGCCACATGTGAGCGTTCACCTTGCCACCCATTCACTCCCCCTTCGAAGCCATAGAATTTGAGATGCGCAAATCGCAGTTTTAGATAATTTTTCTAAGAAAGAGTTGATTATTTTTCTGGAAAGGCCAAGATCTTTAAAGAGGTGAAATAGAGATTTAGCTGGCAGGCCACGAGCGCCAACTTCCACCGCGTGAAGGTGAACAGTGAAGCCGTTCCGGGTTACGGCATTTGCGAGATCATGGTATTTATTTAATTTGTACTCGTGGTCTTTTGGGATATTTGATTCCCATGGAACAGTTAATTCTACGATAAGAGCCACCTTCCGAGATAGAGAGTAAAGAGTTATATCTGGACGGAGGGCTGTGCATCCGAGACTTTCAGGGAATTTATACTGCTTAGAGACCGAATCAACCTCCAGAATCCAATCTGTAGCT
The DNA here is from genome assembly GCA_944548615.1 of Micropterix aruncella. Classification (NCBI taxonomy): domain Eukaryota; kingdom Metazoa; phylum Arthropoda; class Insecta; order Lepidoptera; family Micropterigidae; genus Micropterix; species Micropterix aruncella. The sequence continues at coordinate 19,598,550 of OX155966.1, forward strand.
TTCTCGATTATTGAGAAAGGTTTTGTAGTTAAATGTTTTTTGCCTTTAGAGCCATCCCGCACAAACTGTATTGGGGGTTTGGAGGATACTGTCAAACCCTTGTTGGCACGAGCCACTGAGAGACTAATTACCTCGCGAATAACAGCGAGAACTTTGTCATGGCGGTAAGTGTACCGTCCTTGATCTAAGGCCACCTTGCAGCCAGCTAGAATGTGTCTAGCTGTGCAAGGGGTATTGCTACAGAGGGGACAAGAACTATCCTCGGCAAAGCTCCAACGAGCGAGGTTACTGGGGTCTGGAAGTGTATGCTGAAAGGCATTCAAATAAAATTTCAGCATCTCTGGCGTCCAGTCATAGAGCATTACCTTCCAGTGCATTGGAGGCGGAATGCAAAAGTCCCCAATTGTTGTCCAATCATTCTGGCATTGAAGGCCAATAGCATGAGCCATACTCTTGCTGTCGTAATCTCCCCGCAAAAGAGACTTCTTCAAGTCCACGTCGCTCGTGGTTGTACTGCCATACCCCAGACCAGTGCCATTCTGGCTGATTCCAGTAAGGAACTTTTTGTGGAAGTCTACGCGGGCTTGTAGATCATTTGAATCACTACGGCCACTTATTACGTGCTTCGATATTGCCGGATCTTTGGAATTGCAGAGAATCGAATTTTTGGTTATTCTGGAGTTGGCGTAGAGCAGAGAGGGCAGTTTAAGCGCTAGCCCAAAATTTTGTTTGGACCTGAAGAGAGTCGAGGGGTCAGCTGGTTTGGCTAAGGACAGCCAGGATTTTAAACTAGCTGTCACCAGCGCATCTAGACGGGACAGTTGGGTTTTGGTAAAATCGTAAATAAGAAAGGGCCATGACAAATGTGACGTTAGATAATTGTCATAGATCCAGGCCTTACGAGGGCCAGAAATTAGCAAGGCATCTATTTTCGCCAGGCAACTTTTGAAATGCTCTATAACATGATCGCCCGAGACGTCTTTTCCCTGATGGGTGATTTTTCTGCCGAGGAATTTGAAATGATTGTTTGGGTCTATAAGGGAGATATTAGAGCCCTTATAGACCAATTTGGGGTCATAGGATGTAAATTTTGTGCCCATGCGGGCGAGTCCAAGGCAAAAACATTTGGAGGGCTTCACTTTTATACAGCCTGACCAGTCGCAGAAAAGCTCCACTTTCTGTAATAGCAGGGAAAGCTGCTTGGGGCTTCTGGTGATGAAAGTTAGGTCGTCGGCAAAAGCGAGGCACGACGAGGTGTATTGGCCGTCTGTTTTAAAACGGTAGCCCCACTTCCTGTCAAACTGGGTCAGGCTTTCCAGCAGTATATTAAAAACTATATTAAAAATCGTCGGGGAGAGGCAACAGCCCTGAAATAGTCCAATTGAATATGGTATAGAGCGGGTAGTCCATTCTTGCGTTTTAACATGGAAAGTCAGACAGTTGTAGTAGGAGGCTACAATGTCACGCACGACTGGTGGGAAGTTGTACCAGCGGAGTGCAAAGTGGAGGAGACTGTGTCGGACTGACCCAAAGGCATTCTCTAGGTCGAGCCAGCATACATTGATTTGGCGTTCGTGCTGTCTCGCATCCTTGATGGCAGCAGCCAGGAGAGAATTGTGCTCGAGGCAGCCCGAGACGCCACGCATGAAGCCTTTTTGAACTGATACTCCAAGGTACTCATTCCGGTGCATGAATTCGCTCATCCTCGTGTGGACTATGCTAAAAAATATTTTGGCCACAGTGTCTGTGAGAGCAATGGGCCGAGCGTCCTTTGGTCCGGTGCAAACTGGGACCTTCGGAATTAAGATGACTGTCGCTCGGCCAAAATTCTGTGGGACTACACCGCTATTCCATATATTTCGGAAGATGGATCCTAAATATTGCAGAAGGCAGGGGCATTTTTTGTATACTAAATAGGGAATACCATCGGGACCCGGAGTAGAGCCCGACGGCTTCCTCTTTACTTGATTAAGAATCTCATCTAGAGATGGAGGTTGAGAAGCAAAAGCTACCGTAGGCAGGGGCGGAGGTGTAATGCCCGGCGGAGGGCTGTAATTATGGAGCCGCATTGGGTCCTCATACGTGGTCGAAAAATATTCCGTGGCCATTTCTTCCGGGATTTGGATTTTTCCCTTGGCGGCAGACAAAACCGTTTTGCTGTAGTTAAAACGGTTTTTGTCGAACCGGGCTTCCTCTTTGGATTTGAGAAATGCTGCCTTGCGCTTGTCGTTTTGCGTTGCTACGCTCTGTATGAGTTTTAGTATAGAGCGGTACGCGCGCGAGAAGTTGTGGCAGAGGGCTTTATCCCCGGCTTTCTTGGCTTCACGTAACTGGCGACGAAGTAGCCGCTTTTGCCTACGGAGCTTTGCCTTAAATGCGTTTTCTCTGTGAACCGGGTCGACATGGGTAGATTTTGGGTAAACACCCGAGAAGTATTCATGGACCGCCACCTGGAAGGATGACAGCTGGACGCTGGCAGGGGCATTACGGTTCACAGAGTGGTCAAGAATAGAAGTTAAATTATTATTATGAAATTCCCAGTCCTCTTTCGCAAGTGAAGGGAATTTTAGAGGAATATACAAATAGAAATAACCCGGGAAAAGTTATTGAAAACTCAAAGTGTAATAAATAAAAAAATATGTATAATTAAAACCATGAGTACCTATGGCAGACGCAGGACAGAATAAGTGATTCCTGAACTAATAAATAATATGTCTATCGAAATGAAACAATCATTAAATAAAAAAAAACATAAATTTGAAATTAAAATATCATTAAAAAAATATAAATTTAATACAAAGAAAATAATATAGAAACGTAACAATTAAATAAGAAGTAACCTGTATGCAGTGGCGGTCTCTTCATATAAGCCGAAAAGCCTGGCTTGCCTATAATTCCAAATTAACAATTAAATAAATGAATAACACAATTCGTAAAAAAACAACTAAACAATTTTTTTTGCTAGCGCTCCTACTGCTATCTAGCGCGCACAGCTCGCTCCACGCGAGAAAAAATCTGTTATCGACAGGGTGCGATAATTATAGACAGGGCGCGATTGCTGTCTCGCTCGCACATTATGGGCTTTCAATGCGGCTTTCAAAATCAGTGTTCCTCTCATTCGCACCTGTGGCAAATTACGCTAAACAATATATGTGTATATACAACTTTTGTATCGGGAGCTAAGCCGGGCTTGCTTAGCCATGACGTTGAATGCGAACTGCGAATGCGAACGTGTCAACAGAAAGCGCGACTTCATTATAATTAGTTTGGATTGCAATGTGCGAGTGACGTCGGGCTAATTTTTTATTGTGTAATTTCAATTGATTTGTGGTTTTAGTGCCTGATAAAAAAATGGAGGAAATTGTCCTTTGTGGTCAGTAATGTATTCTTATTACTTTGTTTTCTGACATATGTGACAACCCGCAGGACTAAGACGGGGATACGGTTTTAGCAGCGAAGAATTTTAAAAACTCGATGCGATCATTCCATTTAAATTTTTTCACCTTGTTTTCCGCCGAATTTTTAAAAAACTGAGCGTTTGTACAACATTCTTCAAAAATCACGAGTCGATGTGGGTTATAGGAATTAAGAAAGGAAAACAAAATAAAGGAATTTCAGACTTGGTTACGTGTTGAATTTCAATATGAATTTGATCAAATTTATGAAAACAATCTTTAAAATAACTCAGCACCTCGTTTGAGACGCAACGTACGCTGTGCTCATACTGAATACAAACGACTTTTTGTCCAGGTAATTAATTGACAACATATTTTGCGAAATTGACGATCGATATTCGCAAATTTTCAAATTGAAATTTTTCCAACTCTTCAACAACAAACTATACGAGAAATACCGTTTAGATTTTCCTACAAAGGCATTAGATTCATTATTTGACATTTATGCAAACCATTTTGACAGAAGGTTTTAAAGAACCAAATGATTTGTTTGTACTCCTCTCTTGAATTGAAAGATTGCAATGTTTTTGAACGAATTAGTCAGAATAGCCTCGAAGACACCTTTCCCCAATTGTTGAAGTTAGCGTATCTTGTCGTCACTATTCCTGCTACAAGTGCTTCCGCAGAACGTGCATTCTCATCTCTTAAGCTTATTCATACTTACCTAAGAAATACACAGGGTCAGGAACGTCTATCTGAGTTATGGTTGCTATTGAAAAACAGTTGTTAAAAGAATTAAAGCGTTCGCCATCATTTTACTCAGACGTAATAAAATCATTTTTGAAAAAAGGTAGACGCTTCGATTTAGAATATAAACGATGAAAATATGCCAGCGTGAGTTTCATTCCCATGGCTAGCTTTCTAAGGGTCACTTATTTTACTTTTTGTTCACTTTTTTATAAAATAGTCTTACAGCTCATACAAGCAAGGGTCAACTTATCAACTCAAGCAAGGGTCAACTCAAGCAAATAAAATGGCTTTTCTAAGGGGCTCTCTAGACGAAAAAGCATGCTTGACAAGCTTCGCGTCGCGGACAGGGAGGGGATCGTAAAACCGCAGGAAATATACAAATATTTTTTTGTAATATTTACCAAAAATGCATAATTTTGTAGTTTATACCAGGGAGTCACGTTAATTAGAAGTAATTGATTGATGAATGACGTGACTGGCATTTTTGGTAAATATTTTTAAAAAATGCATATTTTCTGCGGTTTACGATCCCCTCCCAGCCCGCGACGCGATTTTTGACAAGCATGCTTGATCGTCTAGCTAGAGAGTCCTTTAAAGCCACTAGAGGTATGCGACTGCTGATAAGTATATGTTAAATTCTGTCTTGCAGTAGCATGCCTTCAGTGTGCTTTATTGAATGTACGACCCAAGCAGTAAATTTCAAACTGAAGATTAAAGAGTAAAGAGGTACCACTTTTTTACTATAAAAAGCGTAAAAAAAAACACAAAGAGGTATGTCGGGCTTGCCCTATTTACGAACCCTGGGCACGCCACTGCCTGTATGTACGTGATTTGGCCAGCCATGATAGTAGGTATCACTCAGGAGCGGCCAAAAGTAATTCACTGCTCAACACAGCTTAAAATAGCTGTGTAAATTGCGGGTACAACTATAATATTATTATTTAAGTAATTTAATTAATTTGGTGTTAATTTCATTCACTGTAAACTCGATACTTATTCTAAGTGTAGAGGTTTTTTTATATCACAGTCAAACAGACCTGGTTTTAGTGATATATCTAATGTATTAATTATGTATTGTTTTTTTTTGTATTAATATATTTAAAAAATAATAATAAAAATAATATCCTTCTTTAAATTAAACCTTGCGGCTTTTTTTTCTTTATATATGAAGTGAAGGTACTCATTGCTAATACGCCGTGTATAAAGAAAGAGACTCACTGTTTATCCGCATCGTTGCATATCAAGCTCATTTCCGATAAAACGTTACCAATCGTTGCTGGATTTTTCTCTAAAATTGTAATGAGAGGGTGCTGTGGCTCCTTTATTGTGAATACACTCTCATAAGAGTTTTTTAAATCTATTTTTCGCTTCAAATCAAGACGTAGTAAATCAGATATTGATGATATCAACCCACCGTACGTTCTGAAAAAGTGTCATTAAATAAATAAATATAGGTAGTTATGCCAATAATAGAAGAGAAACAAATCATATCAGTTTGGGTTTCAGAAAAAAATACTACTCATACAAATTACTACTTCAGTACAAGTCAATCGGATCAAAATAGCCAATCTGATCCTATGGAATCTAACTCTGGCGCACTGCTACACATTGCATTGGAGATATTGCAGCAAGGAAGTTTGAAGTGGGAAGTTTGGCTCAAGTATAATAATCGACCTGCAGCTGTCTTGAAAATATAATCTTGGTTTACGAAAACAATCCATCAGTATGTACTCGAAAAGACTGGAAATGTATGTTTTAGGTACTTACTTCGCCTATTTAAAAAAAAAAGACACTACACAATTTGATCATTGTAATGCTAAATCTGATATCAAATAGCGGCGTCGGACATGTGATATTTCAAGACATAAAATTATCAAATTTACACACCAGAAATAAAAATTTTAGTTACTTTTTAGAGTAAAAAAAAAATTACTTATGCTACCGCCATATAGGTGTTTATAAATCGTTTAAAAAAACTAGCTCAACCTAACGCTCAACAGGATGAGTTTTTAATTAGTGACATCTTTGTAGTGGGTAAATCAGTACGAGCAAGTAAGCAACTTTTGATATTATATTATTAAAACAAATAAAATCGTTTTTTTTAATTATTATAACAGCGACAGTTTAAGAAGATGATCAGCTGTTCATGTTGACCTACTTATGCGTTGGGTTAACAACTGTAAGCAGTACCAAGGTCACTGGTCGCAGCGATGGAGGGGCGGTCGAATCGCGGGCCGATTTTTACGCATAATAATGTCTCTTGATCTGTCGTTTATTGTGAAATTGAAGAATAATTATTTTAAAAGTGATTAGTGATCACTGTGATGTGACACTTATCCCGCCAGGCGCAGTGCGTCTAAATATGCGATGGTGTGTTTTAACGCGCAATAATGCTCACGTTACTAAACGCATACTTTCAGTGCAAAATGAATGCTTATGCATCGGTAATATGGCATGATCGTTGCGTTTTTTGTTATTTTATTTTATTTTACTATTGCCAACTATTAATTACGCTTGCGACTATTGTGAAATGTTCTTTTTATTCAACGAAATTACTGATTTTTAACTATTTGGTATATTCTAGACCTTGTTTTATTTATAATATCTATTCTGTTTTAAAAAAGGTTTAATAACGGTGGAAAATATCTTAAGTATTCCAAATAATCTGTTGAGAAATAACAGTGTAACACCATCTATGACCTTGCCATGTGACTATTGTGTTTAACAGTACGCCGTACAAGGCCGTTAGCAATGTCAAGGTAACAGCTGATGGGTTCTCTAACTTTTTTTGATCATTTGTAATAAAATGTAATCTTAAAATGATCTTATTATATTATTTGTTTTAACAATTTAATATCAAAAGTTGGTTACTGGCTCGTACTGATTCACCCACTACAAGGATGCCACTATTTAAAAACTCACGGTGTAGATGTTTTATATGCAAACTTTAAATGTCTATATCTTGCTTATTTATTGAGGCCTTATAAACAATAGTGCAGTTTCAGAATCAGCATGTTAAATAGTTAGTAATGTGACGGTTGAAGTTTGATCAGTAAAGCTATGTTCGTGACACAAAGATCAAAGAGTGAAGAGTGTCCCCACGCATGACTAAGGCATTCATCATTTCGCAACACATTATGACATCTGGCCCTTGAATTTGCATGAAACCAGACACTCTTATTTCACGCAACGTTGCGTGGGATAGTGATAATCTACTAATCTACGAAGCGACGCTCGGGGGTGGCGTCATCCGCCTGCTTTCCTAGCCTCCGATTCCTCGGAGTTGTTGTGTTTTCAAACCGCCAAAATGCGTCGGGGAATGAGATACGCAGTCGTGTCGCCGGCATCCGATATCTGACACGGTAACAGCGTTAACTGACTATAGCCATAAAAGATAAACGTAGATTGTTGTCTACTGTAACCCAATAGGTCCTAATATATAAAAAAATATCGTATCTGTGATCTATCATTAATGTAAGCATATCATTGAGAATTAGAAAAAAGATACACTAACCGGGTATTGGGCAAAAGCGATATCAGCGTGGACATAGCAAAGCCCAACTCCATAGCATCGCTGTCCACTAGATACACGATACTCTTGCACGCCGCTTGGCTTATCAAATGCGACTCCGAATTGCATTTTTCTTTCAGTAGTTTCAGCTCGCGCAAATCTTTCAAATCCGTGCCCTTTTTGTCGATCACAGACTTAACTATTTTGCCCAGCGCTTCGGCAATTATCGCGGGGTTATTTGACGAGAGCCTGTATTCGATTTCCTCCATGATTTATACAATAAAGGTTCTTTGTTAACGAACCAGAAGAAAACCGCGCAATACAAAACTCACGAAACGACAGTTTGAAAACGAAAGGTAAACATCGTTCGACATTTGTTTTTTAGGTTAGGACGAATTTTGCCAGTTGCCAGACATGGCCGTGCACGAAGACTACTAACAATCTCAAGCGGAATGTTTTGAACTACTTGTCTAAAATATGTGACTTTATGTATAATATGTATACTTCTGAGGTTATTTAAAATATACGTAATCCGCTATCTGGTGATTTTTTTGTGATATTAGGATTTTATAATGAAGTTTTAATACCTGTTATAATGCTTAAAAAACGTAGGGAGTTAATTGCTGTGTTATATTTTTGTGGTTTACACTTTTTCAATCCAGTTTTTCGTTTGTTTTGGATAGGTCGTTCAAGGGATAATAATATGACCGATAATAAAACAACTAATCACTTCACACCGCTATCTAGCAAATGCCTAATGTCACCCTACGCACTAATTAAATATTGAAATTCATTACGGACAATATTGCACCTGAGACCTTGTTTTAATATCCAATATAGCCCTTAAGCACTGATGTATGTTTTTTTAACCTTACCACTAATACATATAAGTCTCAGAGCTTCCCAAAGATTAAACTAGATAAAAATATTCATAGTATTTTTTCATGCAATACACAGCTCGAGGAGCACTAACCAACTCAAAGCTACCTAAGCGTACAACGCCCTCACCCGCAGCAGTGCGAGACAGCAATACTTTTTACGATGGGAGTCTGTCAGACCTATATCAGTGCTTTTAAGGGTTATATAATATAAAACTATTCATTTTATTCATTTTTCACTAAATTGTAACTACAAAGTTGAGCTATAGACTTTAGGCAGTAGCAAGGACGTATCTAGGGGGGGGCGGGGGGGGGAGGGGCGGACACAGGGGACGCATCCCCCCGATTTTTTTTGAGTAAAAAATATAGTCGAGAAAAATTGAAAATCAAGCAGGATCCGCGACTTCTGAACATCACGTATACGGGGGGGGGGGGGGGTAGTTGGGATTTAACCACTTGTTACAAACTGGTATAGCTTGCAATCGCATTTGCAGTTGTAACAAGTAGGAATACCAAAGAACATACCTGTGTTTTAATTGCCGAAGAAACTAATTTATGTAAACCACATAATTATGTTTAATGCGGGGTCAAATATTGGATAACGACACCCTCATTTCCTCATCAACTGAAAACATCTTTTCCCGTTTAATACATTTTGTATTTGTTAGCGCTGGAAACCCTAGCTCGCAAAGGTAAGACGTCGAAAGAGGCAATGCAAACTATCCATGTATATTTTTCTATATATAAAGTTATAGATACTAATATATTAATTCTAATATATTAAAGTTATAGATACCATTTGTTTCTTAAAAAAATAGCTTTCCGCAAAATTAATTCCTTGATCTTGCGATGTTTGAAAGTGCCTTTTTTCATTTCTTTCGTCTTTTCGAATTTTTAACGTCTAAAACGGTAATTTCCAAAAAACACGACAAATTTAGTTTAAAAACTGATTCGTCTCACCGAAAGCCTTTTTATGGTATATTTTCTTAGTGGATAAATGTTATCAATAACTGTAACATATTCCAAACGTATGAGAAAGTATAAACATGAGTCGTTATGAACAGACTTATAGCACAGTATACAGAGTCGTAGCTACCGCCGTATCTGCCGTATCAATTATACAGGGGCCCCCAACGTGCGGTGCGTAAGCAAAATTTTTTTTTATTTCAGCAATGACAAAAGACAAAAGTCAGACCTGTCACTATTGTCCATAGAGGCAGAAACTTCAGAAAAACTAAAGTCATCATCAGCTATAAATGATTTAATAAATCAGTTTGCCGAAAAAAAGGCTAGAAGTGTGTATATTTCATTTGAATTGTATGTAAAAATTTTGGAAAAAGTAACAGATTGATAATTATGATGAATAATATTTCTTTTAATATTATGCACACATTTTTGTTCTTTTGTGAGAAATCTTTACCCTTCCTAAGGGCCCCCAAACAAATTTTTATACGGGGCCCCGCCAAGGCACGCTACGACACTGACAGTATACCAACCAGTAGCTTTACTATCGAGCTACAGGGCATTGCAGGAAGAGGGTGCGAGGAATGTGGGCAGAGGCAGAGCCGGATTAAACCATGCAAAGGCCCTTAGGCCATCGAAGTCTTGGGGCCCCTTTGCACTTTGCAAATTATATCCTAATACGTATTGAACAACAAAATCTTGACAAACCAATTTCATTAAACAAAACAAACATTGATAAACAATACATTGTAATATTATTAAACAAACATTAAGCTTTATAAAACTGCATAAACTGATAAGACTTCACATATTCACTGTTTTTATGTCATTTTGTGTGTTAGAAACAAATTTAAAAAAATCATAGTAAGGATTACTTGTTCGGGGGCCCGAGGGCCCCCTAAAGGGCGTGGGCCCATAGGCCAGGGACTACTCGGCCTTATGGCTAGTCCGGCACTGGGCAGAGAGTAGGTCCCGACGAACGCCCTTAGTTAGCATTATGCGCAGGTAAAGGCTGGCGACGTTATCGAACGTTGTATATCTGGCCGAGTAGCGGGACATCTGGCAGCCATATCCAAGCCCGTACGACTCGTGACGTTGCAATACATTACATTTTCGTCGTGTCCAATTGACGGCTAAAGACCGCTCTTGGACGTGTCAAAATAATTGGGTTTAGTAGTAAGTTTCGTTACTACTCTTTACTGAACATATATAGGTAGTCAAGATTTAACTACTAGATTGTCAAACTATAAATATAAATAATGAAAATAGAAGCCTTAATATTTGAAGTAGTTAGTAATTCGAAAAGATACGTAGTAAAATTATTCATCGTAATATTCAAATTGTCAGTAAAATGTTAAATAATCAAATTAAATCTATGTTATGCATTTTAAACTAAAAGTATAGTTATAAGACCATATAAAATAATCAGACAATAAGGCTCTACTTTTTAAAGTAATTTAAATAAGCAATATTGGAAAAATCATGGCCCTCAAATTCGGCCAGATTATAGAAAGGGAGGCCTATCAGCATCTCCATGATGTTTTTTTTTTATTTTATGTCCTCCAGCTGTTTAAATTTGTAGGGAGTAGATTATAGATTTTAATGCTAAGGTACAAGTAGCTTCTCTGTACTTTTGCCAGTCGTATTCGGGGTACGCATAAAAGGGAGCTACCGCGTCTGCATTAATTGATGTTTCTGTTAAGTGCTGACTAGCATACATTAAACACTGGTATATGAACGCCGAACACATAGTCATTACCCTTGCCTTGCTGAAATATTCCTTGCATGAGGTCCTAGTCATTACCTGATACATGCTGCGCATTCTCTCTTTTGCAAAAGAAAGATTCTTTTACTGGTTGCGGCATTTCCCCAAAATAGTAGTCCATAAGTCATTAATGAGTTAAAATACGCAAAGTATACTGATTTGGCTGCCGCAAAACCACAAAGACTTCTGATTTTTTAAATAGAGTATATCGAGCTACATAGCTTACTAGCTACTAGTTGGATATGCGCATTCCAATGTAATTTACTGTCAATTCTTAATCCTAGAAAATTTATATCTTCTGTAATGTCGATTTCAAAATAGTCGTGTAATTCATTTAAATAGTCAACATTGGCAGGTCTTAAGCGAAAAGGACGTATTTGCTTTGATTTCAATTTTGTTCTAATAGAAGCTACTGTATGGTATACTGTTCTTATAGTCACCGTTTTGGAGTCTACATCTCGCCTTTCATTTCGCCTATTCATTTTGCCTATCCACACAATAAATTTATCGACAAAACCTTTTATTTCATCAGATGATGTCAGCATATTCTCATTTCGCCTTGCATTTAATTTATTATGATGCTCAAACAAGTCCGTCACGAAAGCCAACTTCTTGCACTAACTTTCATTGCTGAGTCCATAAATGTTAAAGTTGTTTCCTAACCTGATAAAGAATAACCCAAAAATCTGGACCATCACACCAGGAGGATACTCGCGGCACGTAATTGTGCCGCGGCATACTGGTGAATAAAAACCACTGCCTTAGACTAGAATCATTTATTTGTAATTTATAAAGTTACATTTAGTAAAAGCAGACATTTTATTTTTTTAACAATGTTGAACCGTGCTCAATTGTGAATCATAAAACAGCCCAGAATAATATGTTATTCTTTATCTCTTTTCTAACATAATATTAATGCCGGATTGTGGTCTCAAAATTAATTCAGAAACAAGCGTTATGTCTTCCGGTTTATCAACAGATGTTATTTTGAATTTTCGCAAGATGGACGCTAGCACCGTCTTCTCCTCCATCACGGCGAATTTTTGACCTGTAATAAAATCAGCATTTAAAGGCTATACTTATATTAGGGGATATTGAAACGAATTTTAATAGCGGACACTGGATTGCACCAACAGGATTCAAGAAAAATGCGAGCGTGCTCTGTCGCCCGAGGGCTGTCGAACTGAGGCCTCCTTTAGCCGCGTGTTATCCTGATACATTTTTTAAAGTGGCAAACAATAAAACGTATAATTACGCGTAGTGAGATTTTGGGACCAATTTGAATGGCCGCTACTGTTGCACTAATATGATTCAAGAAAAGGAAGCGACCGTGCCCTGTCGCCCGAGGACTGTCGAATTTAAGCCTTATTTAGCCGCGTGTTATCCTAATACATTTTTTAAAAGTGGTAAACTAAAACGCATTATTGTGTTTGGTGGATTTCTAAATAAATTTTAATTGCGGTTACTGAATCACACTAATTAATACATTCAAGAAAAAACGCGAGTGTGCTTTAATTTGTCGCTCGAGGGCTGTCGAACAGAGGCCTCCTTTAGACGCCTGTTATCCTGATATATATTTTTTAAAGTGGTAAACGATTAAATTGTGGAATTTTGAGAAGAATGTTAATAGCGCATACTGGATTGCATCAATTAGGAATCAATAAAAAATGCGAGCGTCCTCTGTCGCCCGACGGCTGTCGAACTGAGGCCTCCTTTAGCCGCATGTTATCCTGATACAAACGCTTTGTGATTGGGGGATTTTGAGACGAATTTTAATGGCGGCTACTGGATTACGCCAATAGGATTCGAGAAAAATGCTCTGTGCTCGAGGACTGTTGAACTCTGGCCTCATTTAGCCGCGTGTTATCCTAATACATTTTTCAAAAAGAGCCGAATGAATTGGCACCCCTCGCGCAGTAAACGGGTTAATTAGAGCGAGGAAGCTCTCCGTGGTCTATTTAGTGGATCTAATTCCACTAAAACTCTTGAGAAATGGCAGCTGAAATCCCGGGTTCTAGAATAGTCATTAGAATAGTCATAACGGTGCAGCGGAATCCACGGTCGCGGGCGTTCAAAGGGTCGCTTGACCGTCCACACACGTTTTTTTTTGCCGTGAACATCTACGCTTACCGCTGGAATGCCAATACCACCGATCGGTGGTTTTTCTAGTGTGATAATTCACTGGCTGCTGATCTCCCTATTTATGCAATTATGCAATTATATGCGAAAAAAGTCGCCATTATTGAAAAAGTCGCCGTTATAAATTAGAAGGCGTGCACTACATCCCAATGCACTACAAACAAATTTCCGAGGACTGAAAACATGCCGTCGTGAGTTTCATTCCCATGGCTGGCTTTCTAAGGGTTAGTTCGCAGTGTCTAGACACGCTCGTCAGTGTTGTATGGATCATTAGGAAGCTTGTCGACGGACAAGACTGAAAAACGGACGACGCCGCCGCCCTGTCCGTGGACAAGCTTTCATTATGATCCACAGAACACTGACGATCGTGCTTAGACAAGGCGAATTAACGTAGGTTTTCACGGCGAAAAGCGTGTGTGGACAAGAGGGCTAACAGTGGTTTGGAAGTCGAGCTATAGCTACGAAGATAGCTCGGTAGATATTACCAGTGTACTGTATTATAGATTATATACTGTATTAGATTGCTCTCGATTTGACAACTAGGATGTTACAATTACGAAACGCAACTTATAGATGGCGTTCAGTTCCATTAATTGATTAATCTTCTCTTATTTTATTCAATATGGCGACTTTCGTGATATAATATGACGGCGGCGGCGCACTGAAGATAGGACTCTAAACATGCCTGTATAGTATAAAATTTATAAACGAATTTTAACTCACAGGTCTTATTATTTTAGCATTATTAACATAAAGATATACATTTAAATGTTTGGTACACAGGTTTCAATACATAATAACTTAGACTAATAGATGGATTCTATCTCTCAGTATTATTTACAAAAAGGGATGTTGTGACAACATGACTAATTATCGCCCTATATCGCTTTTGCCAGTTTTTAGCAAGATTCTTGAAAAAATTATTCTCACGAGATTGACCAATTTCTTTTCAGAAAATAATATTCTCAGCATTAAGCAATTTGGTTTCCAAAAAAATCTTTCAACCCAAGATACCATTGCTAATCTCATAAAGAAAACACTACTAAGCCTTGACAATAGCAAAAAAACAGTTGGCATTTTCTGTTATCTCTATAAGGCTTTTGATTGTGTAGAATATTCAGTTCTACTAGAGAAACTAGAACACTACGGGATTAGGAATAGGGAACTAGCGCTCATACAGTCCTACTTACAAGGTCGTACCCAGATTACGCAAGTGGGAAGTAGCAAAAGTACCCCACAAAGTATCTCCAAAGGTGTCCCTCAAGGCTCTATACTTGGCCCCTTCTTTTTCTGGTTTATATAAACGACATCCCTGATTGCATTAGGTCAGTGGATGATGAGATTATCCTATTCGCCGATGACACATCCCTTCTTTTTAGCGATAAAAATAGAGACGAGCTTGAAATAAGGATTAATGAAACGATAAATAGACTTGCTGTCTGGTTCCAAGTTAATAAACTCTCGTTAAATGTTTCAAAATCTAAAACAATGTGTTTTTCTTTACGGCCGTCCGACTCTAATAATCTAGCCTTATTATTTGGAACAGATGAATTGGAAAATGTCTCTTCTACTAAATTTCTAGGTTTGCAGATCGACCAAAAATTGCAATAGTCCGATCACTTAGAAGCAGTGATGGGTGTGATCACGAATAGCAATAACAATAACGTGTGATATTTGCAATCACGAAGAACGCGTTACGAGAATTTGAAAGAACATGCTATTTGAATCACGGCTACGAACAGCACCGCGTTGCCATCACTCGGAGCCGCTACGACGCGACCGATCACTGATCAGTGATTGGCCGTTCTCACTGATCGCCGTCGAACGACCGCACGGCGCGCCACTGAACGATGATCGGTGAGCGCCTAATTGAACCGTTCACTTGGTTTCGTTCATTCTTAGATCACTAATGATCGGCGATCAGTGGATCAGTGAATATGATCAGTGGATCAGTGATATGATCAGTGGATCAGTGGTCCGCCGTTCGTTCTGGCGGACGCCCGCGCCGACTGGACGATGACTGATGAGTGGGCGATCATTTCGTACGTAACGTGAATTTGGACACTGTTATCGTATGAATTTGGACACTGTTATCGCTCGCGTCGTAATCGTTCGTGTAAATGAGTTTGCTCATGATTTGTTAAAGCAATAAAATAACTTTTGGGGACAAGTGGCTTACATTATTTCAGAAAGACGAACTCGGCTTAGCACCAAAAGAGCGAGAGAGTTAATCTTTCTGAACGCTAATTCTTCTAATTACTAATAAATATTAAGCAAATATAATGCGCGTTTCTGTTATTAGTTATCACATTGACGAAACTTTGTTACTTAAAACGTTTCACAGTACATTTCAGTACAATCACGAAAATCACGAGTAGCAGTTATTATCACGCGTGATAAAATACCAGTAACGTGATCGTCGCTTGATTTAAAATTGAGAATCACGCCCATCACTACTTAGAAGAGCTTAGTAAAAAGCTGTGTAGGGCTGTTTACGCAATAAAAAAGATTAGAAATTTATGCGGCTTTGAGGCTGCTAAATCTGTATATTTTGCTTATTTTCATTCTTTGATGACATATGGTCTAATGTTTTGGGGAATGGCAGCAAATTCGAAGAGGATTCTTATCCTTCAGAAAAGGGCTTTACGCAGTCTTTACAGAGCTTCTCCAAGAACTTCGTGTAAGCCGTTTTTCACCGAGTCGGGAATCATGACGACTCGTGCTATATCCAACAAAATATTATGTTCGCTCGTAAGCACATATCGGATGTCCCGGCGAATAGCGATTTCCATCAACACAATACAAGAAATAAATTTGATCTACATCTAAATCGGCACAGGCTTAGTAAAGTGCGCAACAGTTTCCTTCACCAAAGCCTGTGTTATTTAACAAGGTCCCAACACATATCAGAAGTCTTGGAGAGAACCAATTTAAAAAAGTCTTATTTAATGGCCTAGTCAAGAATCCCGTATATGACTTAAGAGATTTGGATAATGCTGAATTCTTATTCCAAGAGCATCCTAATGTAAAATAACGGAAAATTCATGATAATCAACTTTGCCAAAGAGCGTAATTTTTATTTTTATTGTTATCGACGACGGCTATATTGCTAGATTTGACAATTAGCTTAAATTTAGATATTTTTAATATACCCTTATCTATTTTCATGACCATCATATTATTGCCTTGATAATTATGACTACAGACATTGAGCTCTTTTTTTGATCAGCAATTTTGATTATTAGATTATTTTCTATTTATCAATGATTTTCAAACCAATTACAATTTACTAAAATTAATTTATATTGCCATAACTATATCATGATAGTTAATATTCTTTAATTAATTACATTATTTAAAATTTTAGAGGCAAAGACGCATCCAAGTGTAGGAAAGCCTACCTACTGGAGAAGAAATAAATTGAAATTGAATTGAAATTGAAATTTATGTGATGTATTCGCTGACATTTCGCATTTCGCTGACACAGAAGGGTTGCCAATTCGTACTATGGAGTTGAGCAATTTAATTACCATATATTCATATTCATATTCATTTTATTAGTATACTGGTATACAAGTCAGATACAGATTGGCAAACATCCATACATATTAGCAAACAAACATTTTATTTTATCGTAAAGAAAAAATAACAATAAACAAAAAAATATAAGAATAATGTTAAAGACGAAATACAAGACAAAATGCAAAGAAATCAATAAACACTTTAGCCACCAAAGCATTTTAGACTTCACTGGAGTGAGTGAGTAAAACGCCTTATCTGTGAGGTACCTTTTAAGGCGTCTCTTAAATACGTCAAGAGATTGCGCCTGTCTAATGTGCTCACTGAGTTTGTTGTGAACCGCTGGGCCGGCGATATAGGCTCGCCTCTCCGACTTGGATAATGCATGACTTACCGAACGTAGCATGCTACGGGATCTTGTTGGATAGTGGTGATGCACACCATTCACTTCGAAATTGGCTAGATTTCTGCGAACGAACAGCGCTACTTCCATTATATAAATGGACGGCAGCGTCATGATGCAGAGATCTCTAAACAAATGCCTAGCTGGCGTATCAAGCGCCACACGCGCTATTGTGCGGACATCACGCTTCTGCATAACGAAGGCCCTCTGCCTGTCGGCTGCTCGCCCCCATAACTCGGCGCCGTACGTTAGCAGTGACTGAAAATATGCAAAGTAACAC
This sequence comes from Micropterix aruncella, assembly GCA_944548615.1. Taxonomy (NCBI): domain Eukaryota; kingdom Metazoa; phylum Arthropoda; class Insecta; order Lepidoptera; family Micropterigidae; genus Micropterix; species Micropterix aruncella. Next base: position 19,616,153 of record OX155966.1, read on the forward strand.
ATGCGATGCGATGGAGTGCATAGCACGCTCTTCCCAATTTATCACATAAAGCATCAATATGTAGGTGCCATCGTAACTCATTATCGATTACGAATCCTAAGAACTTTGTTGAGGATACTTGAGTTAGCTCTTCGTTATTGACGGTCACATGTATTTCGGTTCTAGTAGGTCTAAGGCTGAAATACGTAACATTAGTTTTGTTAATGTTGAGTATCAGGCCTTTAGCGTCAAACCATGCACCTAACTCATTCAACACAAGTTGGGTATTGCTGGTTAACGATGGTACACTCTCGCTCTCTATTACTGCGCATGTGTCATCTGCATATAGAATCAGTTCAGCTCGCGATGTGGCAGATGTAATATCATTCATATATAATAGGACCAGAGTGTTACCCAAACAAGATCCCTGCGGTATGCCTATCGCTATCTCGCCCGCTATGGAGCGTCTTGCTGCCTGTTGCATATACAGGTGTATCTACTGCTAGATGGCGCACCGCGCTCAACGCTTGTCAAACTTTTATTTACAAATTAGATTGTTAAAATTTACAAAAAAAGAAGTGCATTTTTTATTTTTTTATTTTGATTAAAGTGGCTTATTTGCTCAAACTGATTTACCCACTTTAAGAATGCCGGTTACTTAAAAATTATCCTGTATAAGCAATGCTATATATTATCTACATACTTGAATTTTCAAATTCAGCTTACCGATACAATTTCTTGGCCCAGCGGAAAACGGAAGATATGCATATGGATGTCTCCCTTTCGCTACTTCCGGTAGAAAATTATCTGGATTGAAGACTTCCGGATTTGGGAAATGTTTTGGATTCCTGTGTATTGCATATGGGTGAACCATGGCATACGTGCCGGCGGGAATTGTGTAACCATCTGAAAAATAATAATGGAATTAAAATTGGAAATAGATTCACAAATAGAAGCCATTCGACGGATATAGTTACGGATGTCAAATTGTTCATCAGTTTTCCGGCCAAACTTCGGAACTGGAGGATATAGCCTTAAAGATTCTTTCATAACTCTTTCCAAGTACTTCATTTCGTTGACGTCTTGGAAGGTTATTGGCCGGTCTTCGCCGTTGAAGATTTCTTTAAGTTCTTCGTGTGCTCTTTCCTATTGAGAAAATAATAGAATTGATAGAATTATTTGTCATTCTATCAAACAACGAATGTACACACACAAGGTACATACTTGAATTTCGGGATACCGTCCCAGGAGGTATATCGTCCATGATATTCCAGCTGTAGTCGTATCATGTCCCTGAAATATAAAAAAATAATATTTGTATGTAAGCTGAAGATCTTCGAATAGATACCAAGAAAACATCAATCGATAATGTGTTCCATGAGAAACTAGCGAATAGGGCTTATAGCCTATACATATTATAGCCTGTATACATACATATCATATTATAGCCTGTATACATACAGGATATTATAGCCTAAACAATCCATTGATTAATTCGTTGATATTAAATGAAACCATTATGACAGCAGGCGATGTTGAAATAAGACAGGTATACCGTCCATCATTGCTGCAAACCCTGAAAAACCTATAATACCCAGTTGAATATTTTGTGGTTGTCGACTACAACAGGCAAACCCGTCACCCCAGGAAGTTTTAACGATAAAGCTCGATCTTCCGTGAGGTGAGCGTGGAGGACTTTGTGGACGATACAAATTACAGTCCAGCAAAAACCACGAACCCGCCAGAGGCTAACACCTTACGGCGAGGCACCCTTCTGTATATGTAGAGTAAGTCTAAAATAGAGTATGTAAGGGCAAAAATTGTGTAGGTATGAGACAGTGGTGTTTTGTAATCTACAACTGCCGAAACCGTCACTCAAGGTTGGTATAACGATATATAATCGTTCTTTCAGTCTGGAGTGAGCGTAGAGACTTGGACATGAATACAGTCCACCATTCAGCCAACTAACCCGCGAGAGACCAACTAGCACCGGATAGTTAAACCAGCAAGCAGCCTCGCGCCTTCGCTACCAGTTATGGCCGCATTTTTTCGGCCTGCCGACTGTTCGCGAGTCCGAAGTCGTTTGCGCGGCCTCTACCTGTTGTTTTTTCCGCGGTAATTCGGTATGAATTTATCGCGGACCATGGCTTCCTTTGCCTGTCACTGGAATTACGTTCGGGTGGTCAATTGGTCTTCTCAAGAGTAACTGACAACAGGTCAGCATACAACCCCGCTGCTTAGGAGACAATAAATTATTTCCAGAACCCTTTAGTTATAAGACGGACTGCACAGTCGATTGGTTGACGCCGCAGGGTGCGCAAACCGCCCAATAGCGAACGTAGGTCATTCCCATGGGGAAACTGATCCACCTCGCATACAATGAGGCTACTGGATGGAACCGTGAGTTGAGCCGACCCTTAGAACGAGATGGGTCTTAGTAGCCCAACTACACGGAACCATTAGCTATCTAAAGTCCATTAGCTATTAAAGGTCGATTATCTATATAAGCCACCTGCCTAAGGAGAGTGAGATTTAAGCTATTATGCGCGTATATTGATTTGTGTCTAAAAATAAGTGAACCCACCTCAAACATAAAAGTATCAACCTCATCCCGAATATCCAGATCGGTAAGAGAGGAATCTTTTTCAGCAACTTCGAGCAATAGGTCCAGGAAAGCAATCCGTTTCTTCTTACCTGTAACCAATTTATATCACTTTATACTTCACACAGACAGACAAATACTTGTCTTCCATTTAAAATGTTGATAATATTAAGTAATCTAATCAAGAATGTTTTTTGCCGTATTTATTGGCTTTATATAGAAAAAATTCGTAGTCGAAATATAAATGTATGGTACTTTCAAAAGTGGATCAAATCTAGGTCGGGCATATGAGATTTTAATTTGATTTTGAACAGTAGTTACTACGAGGACCACACTAAAACTTTCCGGAATTAATAAGAAAAAAAAAACGGTTGTATCACCTCAAGACTTTCCAGGCAAAGCAGCGACCCCCTTCCCGCGCTAAACCCCTAAACCCCCAATCCCCCAAACCCTCAGCCCCTCCCTCTACAACCCGCCGTCCACCTCTACATCCTCCCGCTCTTCCAACGTTCCCTCGACCCCCTTAAAACCCCTCCCCAACCCCCATCCTGAGTTCCCCCCTCCCTCCCCAACGCTAAACCCCGCAACGCCCTAATTTTCCCCTAACACCTCCTAAAATCAACCCCCCCAACCCCCCCTCCCTAACAGCACCTCCCCTAAAACCCCTTTGCTTCCTAAGTACTTTGGTATCTCTCGCCAAATCACTCTAGTACCCTTGAGCACGTGTGAACAGGTTTGCTTATTATGAGCATGCTAGTATCAATTTTCTCCTCGTGGCGGTGTGCACGGCTTCACAAAAAATAATAAAAGACATGGCCCGTTGGGAAGTCTATAAAACATTGCTTTTCGTGACTCATTATCGGAGTCACGAATGTCTTTGGAATACCCGGTAACTTCAGTATAAAAATAATATAGCAAGAAATAATGATTATGAAGATTTATACATGAACGACCCGACTTTGAGTAACATAAAAGACCCAACTTTGTATGATACTCTCAATTTTAAAAAGTATCTCATCAAATTTCTCCGGAAGCATGCGTTAATGATTTCTATAGCCGCTGACATCTTATTCTCGCATCTCCACCAATAATCGATTACATGCTCCAAGATTTCTCTCTATTTATCCAATTACAGACCCAAAACATCCTTTTTTTCAATACTTTCCTAAAGAATTTCGTTTCAAGCATTAGAATTATTATGTTGAGTTCTGTGGGGATGAAACTGACGGAACTAGCTCCATTTTGGCCGAGAGCCAGTGTTTAACTAGCACGTGTGTACAATTGTTTGCTTTGAGCACACTCGTTCAAGAGTATGCGTAAAACGAGTAATAACGCTTGAAATAAGCAAATGTGTACATTTGAGGAGCATGCTAATTTTGAGCATACTCATAAGCATGCTCATTTATGAGCATGTGTGTCAGTACCTTAAAACGAGTATGCTTGAAATAAGCAAATATGTACAGTTGAGGAGCATGCTAATTTTGAGCATACTCATAAGCATGCTCATCTATGAGCATGTGTTTCCGTACCTTAAGTGGCAATTGTTCAATAGTAGCATGCTCTTGCGCTATTATTGAGCTTGTGTGTCAGTAACTACCATTCGAGCGTAGAATGTTTTTGTAGTATTTCCGTGGCATTAAAATTGCATTTTTCCAAAAAATATGTAGTGTTTACGTAAATACGGCGGTATTTAAAATTTGGGGGGGGGGGGTGGGGTTCAAACGTATATATTCGTCCTCATCTCAGAAAAGTAAGTAAAAATGTTTATGTAAGTAGCCACTTCCGGAAACTTTCTTGTGTCCTAGGGGAAAGTACCCTAACGCCGGACGACACCTAGCGTCGGACACTAATAGTATCTCGGTAAGTCGCGGCGCGATCGATACAAAGACGTAGGAAAAGTAAAAGCGTACGCTTCCCCGCACCCTTTTCACCCGTCTTTGTATCGATCGCGCCGCGACTTGTCGAGATACTATTAGTGTCCGATGCTAGGTGCCGTCCGGCGTTAGGGGACTTACCCCTACCTATATAATTATGTTATTATAATGATAAGCTTGTTCTGAGAGGATGAAGCGCACTTACTAAAATTACATTAAAACAGACCTAAATCCAAATCCATGTCGATAGCTTTTGAGGAGGGATCATTTATGGCGATCTTCTTCTCTTTCCGTCTCTCTCGGATTATGTGCTCTGTGAATCCGTGCAGCTGGGCCAACGCTTTCACCCATTCCTTCCCCATTGCTGTTCGGTGGAAAATGAAGTCTATCAATAGTAACACATTGTTAGCCCGTTTTACTACTAGTTCTGATAGCCTGAATAAAACAAGAAAAACAGTATAGTAGGTATAGATACCATCTTGACAATAGTTAATAATTCCCTGGATAACAACATTTTGATTTTTGTTTGTTACAAGAATAATAATAGCTGAATGTCATAGCTAGAGCTGTCGACTACAACGGGCGAACCCGTCACCTCAGGAAGTTTTAATTATATTGGATCGTTTTGTCTACGGTGAGGTGAGAAGACTTAGGATTAAAACAGTACACTGTCTATTACGCCACTCGCCTGTCAGAGGCCAACGCCTTACGGCAAGGCACCGGGAAAGGTAACTAGCGCGCAGCCTCGCCCCCTGACTACCAGTTTGGTAGGATATCTCCGTCTGGAATTAACCATGAAGATACCTCCTATCTCCTGACTGGTTACAGGATCGAGATAGCTTTCAAGGCACTCTCCCTTACGTTGCGGTGTTACGGTGTCTACCGAATCTATCGCGGACCACGGCATCCTTTGTCCGGCTGTTTACCCGGTATCGAGCAGCTGATTGGTCGTTTCAAGAGCAGTTGCCGTAAGGTGAACAACTACCCTCGCTCTATAGAAGACAACTAGGGTTGTCAACTACAGCGGGCGAGCCCGTCACCTCAAGAAGTTTTTACGATTAGTCGTTCTATCTCCCTGGAGTGAGCGCAGAAGACTTGGACAAAACAGTCCACCATCTAGCTCCGCCACAAGCCCGTAAGAGGTCAACGCCTTAACCGCGAGATAGACAGGAGTGTTACCCGGCGGGCTTACACTCACGCCCTTACTTCCAATTGTGACCAGATTAATCCAGTCTCTCGATTGGTTTGGTGTTCGAGGTCGCTAGCGCGGTCCTCTCCCTTACGAAGCGGTGAAACGGTGTATACCGAATCTATCTATCGCGGACCACAGCGTCCTTTGCCCGGTTGTTCACCCAGGATCGGATAGCCGATGGTCGTTTCAAGAGCAGTCGCCGTAAGGTCCGCAACCACCCCCGCTCTATAGGAAACAGTACTGCTTCCGGACTCCCCCGACTGTTAGTCAGAGTGGAGCCTCGAACTCGGAACCAATCGAGAGACCGGAGAAATCTGGTCACAATTGGAAGCAAGGGCGCGAGGGTCGGCCCGCCAGGTACCTAACACTGTCTATCTCGCGGTAAGGCGTTGGCTTCTTGCGGGTTGTGACGTAGCTGGACGTTGGATTTGTTTCTGTCCAAAGTCTTCTACGTTCACTGCAGGGCGACAGAACGAGAAAATCGTTAAAACGTCCTGTGGTGACGGGCTCGCCCGTTGTAGTTGACACCGCAAGTTGTTAGTCAGAGTGCACAGAAGATTGGCTTACGCCGCACGGTGCGCAGATCATCCAGGAGCGCCAGAAGGTTGATTCCCAGGGGAAACAAACCAAGGCCAGAGTCCTACCCAGGCTCGCACTTCATGCGTGGAGGTCGTCGTATAGATGTTGACCCGTGAGTGTGACCAACCCTGAACAGAATGGGTCTTCGTGGCCAACTCAGCAAGGGCAACTATAGAAGACAATACTGTTTCCAGACTCCCCCGGCTGTAGGTCAGAATTCACAAACGATTGGCTGACGCCGCACGGTGCCAAACCGTCAGGGAGCAACCGAAGGTTGACTTCAAGGGGTAACTGGCCAGCGGGCCAGAGCCCTACCCTGGCTCTCACTTCTGCGTGGAGGTTGCCGGATGGTTGTTGACCCTTGAGTTTGACCGACCTTGAACACATGAGAAAAATGCAACAGTACCCATTTGCTTCCTAGCTGAATGTCATAGAATTTTTGATGCTAATTTTAAATATGCATTTATTTTCTGTCGGGCATAGTTTTATTGTAATTACCATTTATCACATGAGTGCACAACAAAAAACGAGTGTAATGTGTTCAGGGTTCATCTATGTATGTTCTCCGTTTTTTACTCCATATTTCATCCTTTCCGCTTATTTGCCAATGTCTTGTCATACGCTGAAGGTCTGCAACGCTATGGTTTAGAGACATTGGAGGACCGGCGAGTAGTATCAGATATGTCGTTTCAACAAAAAATTGTTGATACTGGGTTGGACATTCCATATCTCGTTTTTTACTCCATATTCCATCCTTTCCGCTTATTTTCCAATGGCTTGTCATACATTTAAGGTCTGCAACGCTATGGTTTAGAGTTTAGAGACATTGGAGGACCGGTGAGTAGTATCAGATATGTCGTTTCTACATAAAATTGTTCATACTGGGTTGGACAGTCCATATCTCCTGAGTAGCGTGAGCATACGAGCGCTTGCTTTTCATTAGTGGACGAAGGTAAACTTTTTCAGGTTTCACTAGTGCTGAGCACACAAAGTTCTTCTCTCCTACAGCCAATGTTTCTCTTTTTTCACGACTGCCCAACAAAAAGGAGTGTAATATGTTCAGGGATATATGTATATTTTCCGTTTCTTTATTCCACCATAACTTCTAAACGCTTTGGCCAATTTAGAAGATTGCAATAATGTTATAATCGTTATGTTATCCAGAGTATCATGGGGTACCTTAGCTTCACATTTCTATAATTTAGCATAAATATATCGTGTTTAGTGTCAAATGAAAGGTATGATTAAATAAAATGATGCAAATATACATCTATCTATATGGGTAATCACATAAATCAAACATATTTCATAATAAACCGTAGCAAAAGTTCTCTTTCTATAACGGCAGTCGTGTTTTATCCTTTTTAATATGTTTAGTTGTTGGCCACTGTTTCTGAAGATAACGATTCTGTTTAGTTTGTACCCATGTACTTTTTAAAGAAGTAAGAAGGGCATTTGCAAAAAAAACTGAGGCCAATTGGGAATTTCTGACTTCTTATTCGGAATCAGCGGTCAGCAGTACCCACATAACATTAAGTAAATATTAACCGTGTAACAAAGTCATTGTTGTCAATGTAATGGAAAAAATACATATAAATAATGTTTCATTAGTGCTTACATATTTTTACTTTATTCCATTCATATTAAAAGTAAATTTTGCTAATTGTTCAAACAATTTATTTGTTTTATATCAGCAAAATCTTATCTTCTTCATTTGCTCTCTGCGAAGCCATGCAAGGTACAAAGTTTACGGTTCAATGTTTATACAAACAAAACAAAGTTCACTTTTTTATCTTGGTAAAAGACAGGTGATATTTATATGTACTAACTATTTTATCTCTTTCTAGTTCGCAATTATTTTTAACAGATATTTTGACAGTCATTGCTTTTAATTTTCATCGTGATGAAATTTATTTAATTTATTATTTCCATTACATTATTTACATGTTTAGGAATTAGTATCATTATTAAGTATATAAATTTAATAACGTCGATAAGTATATAAAAGTAGAATAAAGAAAATTATAAGCATAAAATACTTTCTCTTGATATTAAAATTTATTTAATATATAATATTTATTTAATATATAATATGGAATAACATCAAAATTAGACATATTAAAAAAAAAAACAACAAAATTAAAAATAAATAAAACATGGTGAAAGCTTATGCTTATTAAAACAGATAATAAAACTATCAGAAATATATAATAAACAATCCTTCAAAATTAAAAAAAAAAACAAATCTAAAATGATAATCAAATTAAAAATAATAATATCAATTAAAGAAGGGTACGACTACACAATAGGTTTACAAACATTTCATATTTGGAATTTATGAATATAATGACATTATTTTTTTTTGTATTTTTGCAAGTATGTTTTGATGGATTTTTTCAACATTTATTTACGTTCATATCCATATTATTATGTTAACTAAATTTTACAAATGGAACAGCTTGTAGAATAATTTGAACTTCAGTTTTATTTTTCTTATTGCTATTAGTGAGTTTCAAAACTTTCGTTTTTATGTAAATTGAAAACGTATTTTGAATGGGCTACAGTAGTAGCTTTTGCAGTAACAAAAGCTAGTATTATATAGCTCTGGTTGTGTTTGAGGGTGATAGTGATACAATGATAATGGGCCCGATTGCGTTTCTTCGTCAACTAAAATTAAAATTAGTTCAAGCGAACAAGACAGAGCAATACGTTAAAGCGGAATAATCGACGATCGTCGATTTTTCCTGTTTAAAACCACCTGTCGGACTTACAGCCATCCGAATAAGTTTGAACACATTTCGTGCGGTCATATTCAGTTGCATTAGTTTTAACGCAGAAAAGTGACAGCTGTTCATTTCACATTCCGCTTTAATGTATTAACCTGTCTCGTTCACATGAACTAATTTCCGATTTTAGTTCACGAAGAAACGCAATCGATTCCCATATTATGTATCGGGTAGGCCTAATAGTATCAATAGCTCAAGAGGCTAATACGATAATAGAATATGTGCCCATTATTAGAAACTATAAAACAAATTAATTGGTACTACTCACGAGTAAATAGCCGCAACGTAGTCATTTTCGAGCACTTCCTGTGCTTTCACGTTTGTTCCCATTGCAGTTTCTAAAAGAGTTATAATGGTAATATTAAAATAAATTTCTTCTAAATATATTTAAAAAAATTATTAACTTCTACATAAATTGAATATTTCTTCATTACTATTTATTATTATTGGAGAATAATAAATAGTCATAGAGAAATATAACATGAGAAAAAAGCATAGAAACGATAATATAAGTGAGCCGAGAAATGTTTTTGTTACAGATGAACAATAAAATCAAAAAGTGGGAATGAGACGATCTTCAATGCATTTATGTTTGTAAATTTCAAGAATGTGGCCACAAAAAATTTCACTGCTTATAAACTATCTAAAGTCATTCTTAAAAGCAGTCTAAAATTCTAGTGTGCTTGTGTACATCTAGCAGATTATATTTTCAAAAATATGCCTAAGATATTTACCACATATTATATCGAGGGTGGCATTGGTGACCAGTGGAAATACATTAAAGACTTTGCCGCCAGAAGACGCCCTCTCCAGGACCTCCAGGAGAATGTTACTCTTGTCCACCATGACGTCCAGGAAGTTTTCCAGGATTTTGAAGTGAAATGTCGGTGTGATCATTTTGCGGTGTTTGTGCCACTTCAGACCTGGACAGAGTAAAGTATGAAACTGCATAAAACATGATCTGAATTTACGTCTTACACAATAAAGAGTAGTATTTATCTAACGTTTCACTGCTGATTTTTTGTAAACGTATTGGGACCGATTGCGTTTATTCGTGAACTAAAATCGGAATAAGTTCATGCAAGCAAGACAGGCCAATATGTCGGAGCGGAATATGAAATGAGTGATTGTCACGTTTCCAGAATAAAACTACCAATCGAACATATAACCGCATAATCTAAGTCCGGACGAAATATTTTAAAACTAAATTAGGGATACCATACAAAAGCTATAAAAGCGTTTTGAAAGAAAACATTCCAAAACATTAATTCCAAATAATCAACCATTTCAACTAGCGATAGATCGTTTTGAACGAAATTGTTGATTTCTGCCTCATTTTTAAAAGGTTTCTAGGTCGTTTTAATAGTAAATAGTTTTACCAATCGATAGAATGGCTCAAGGCGTTCCGATTAAAAAAAAACTTGTTTGAGTGTAAAACCGATTTAGATAGTTTTGTTCGCCGACTCCTCACATATTATCGCATAGTGTTCACAATAAAGAGTTGAAACGAATAAACGCATATTTCAAATCACCTTTGGAAGTAAGAAGCCCATCACCAAGCCAATGGCTCAGGATTTCATAAGTTCTTGATTTTTCCAAATGCTTTATACCGCCTAGTAAAACCTGAAACAATAAGAAGAATGAAGTTAAATATTACAAGAAGTAAATATTGACCAAGTAAATAATCTTAGTAAGTCTGTTCTTATAGGAGGTGGTGAATCGATTCGTGCAGTCTAGGCCATCAAGATCCAATTTGTTCTAGGATTAGCCTAACTCACGAGTCAACTCCTATTCAGCAGCCTCCATGAGTGAGGGACTACACTGGGAAGGACACTCGCGTCCGAGGCCTCACGACCGTTGGATCGGTAACCCCTAGGGGATTGCCTTACGGTGGCACTGGACGGTTTGGAATCCGTACGGCGTCATCCAATCGATTGTGCACTCCGACTAATTGCCGAAGGAGTCCGGAGAGTATGAAAATATACTGTTTTCTTAGTTGGCATGTCACTCTGGAAATCACTTATTGGCCACACGATCCCGGGTAGCTATAAAAACGATCTCGTATAGACTGGTTCGCCCGTTGTAGTTGACAGCTATACTTGATGCTATACCTAGACACCGTGCCAGATTATCCAATAGGCCAAGTAGGCACCGGCCTATGGGCCCCATGCCTTTTAGGGCCCCCTCGACAGGGGACTAATACAATCATTTTATTAAAAAATGTTTCTAATAGATAGAAAAATAAATCATTAAATTTAAAATCTAATGCTTTTGATCCGTCTAATAACATAGTTATTTAAAATTATCGACAGTTGGCTACTGCCAGTCTGTGCGATCGTATTTTGATTATATGCGCGTCTTTGCTGCGCGACATAAGCGTCGTCAGAAATGCTTAACGATCAACTTTGCCGGTGCTATCGTGTTTTGTTTGTACACGTCTATTTTACACTATATCGTCGTCAGAAGGTTCGACAGACCTTTTTGCCGGTACTAATCGTACAAGATCGTACCGTACAATCGTGGTTTGTTTAGATGCGCGCGTTTATGCTATGAGGTATCGTTATGAGCATTTAGAGCAATCGAGGAGAGCCCGAGAATTGCAAAGGGGGGTACAAAATTTCGCCGGCCTAAGAGTCTTTACATGTGTTAATCTGGCATTGCCTAGACGAGTGTTTTTCAACCGCGGGTTTTTCAAAGTGGGTCGCGGCTCAGGCGGTCACAGGCTATCAAAAAATAAAAATAAAAAATAATAAATGTCTTTGTTATGGTTGGCCAATGGTTGACTGTAAGATATCGCTATAGCGATAAGTCCGCCATTTGTGCATAAATTGTCTTTTTTATAAAACCAGTGTAATATTCATTAAGTTATGTTTTTATAGCACAATAAAGTTATTCTATTCTATTCTATTCTATTCTATTGTGAAGCAAGTGCTATTGATATTTCATAAATTCAAACTCTTACAGCCTATGGACCAACAAGTAAAAACTACTAGAAGTTCTGGGGTGGGGCAGTTTTTGGTACCGCATGTGAGAACTTCATTCGTACAAAGATACTTCAAATACTTAGCTCCAAGGCTCTATAATAATATAGAAATTACGATACAAAATTTAGTTAACATGGTAGCATTTAAAAAAGCAATAAAAAAGTGCTTGATTGTTAAAGGACCACTCTATGACAAAACGGAATTTAACAGAATTTTTGATTAGGTAAAATTAATAAATAAAAATCAAATACTAAGATTTTGTGAGGTAAAAACAAATACTTGTGAGGTTTAAGACTAGAGATATTTCAATTAAATTTATTTGTGTACATTTTGTGTATATTAGTATTGTATATTAGTATGTATATTTATTTTAAATATGTATTTATTGTATTTATGTATTACTATATATTGGTGTTGGGTTTAATAATAATTTCTTACTACTATATTTTTTTTTGTATGTTGGTATAACTCTTTGCGCTTGTGTATTTGTATTATACAAGAATGGATGTTGTGAACTTTATACCAATAATAATTATATAACAGAACGTCATACATGTCAGCTCGCAATATGCTAAGTCAAATATCAGCATCCCTAGATACGGGCGTTCTTACTTAGTTAGGTATGCGATGAGCCAACGGCTATGGGTTCAACTTGTTTTTTCTGCATGTTTTATTGTACTGTATACCGAATATCATAGCCATTCGTCTGTAAATCATGTTTTTTTTTTAAATAAATAAAATAAATTGTTATATTATATGCAAACATAGCTTTGGAACAGAAACATATTTATTATGTGTTTTTTGCTATTTCTTGCACAAAACTTTATGTTGATCTGAGATGAAGAACAATTGTCAATTAATGTGGTTTTCGCTGTTGGTTTTACAAAAAAAAATATTTATTGAATGCTTTCAGTTACAGCTGTGGGAGAGACTAAGGGTGGTTGAAATAACTAAGCTACAGTCTAAGGGGGGGGGGGGGGTCGCCTAAGAGTGTTTTTACCAAAATGGGGGTCGCGATCTAAAAAAGGTTGAAAAGCCCTGGCCTAGACAAACCCTTCACAAGCCCTTTTCTAAATTTCTACACCAAAGTTATTCTGAGACACGTTGGTTACTTTCAGCCCCAGGTCTATGAATTTTCTTATCCGAGGCAAAAACTTGATATTAGCGCCCTTCCTCCTCCAGAATTTGAGATTAATGATTTGAAAAAACTCTCAAAACAAATATACTGGGTGGGAAATAACTTTTCCTTATGTGTGACCTTAATATAGAATACATATAACCAGTGCAGATAACGCACAAACCAGACTGTACACACACATTTAATCTTTAGGTTCCAGCAAATTTTACTATGTAATCTTGCTACAGCTTTACACGTCCAGCATTCCTTTCCGCAAAATAATAATCCATTACCACACCAACTAATTATTATAGTGGCACGTTTGAAAGAGTAGTTGTTAACGAAGAAAACTAACGTGAATTATTCGCACAGCTAGTCAGCCACATAAATTGGTGATTCCATTCACATATATAGGCTCCGCTCGTGTAGCCCCGTCCCCTTCTGTCTGTGAGGAGATTTTTTTAGGCGCGAGAAGGATTCACCTGGCAGAGACATCAAACACACTGCTCAAGCATTCAATATTCAACTTAGGATGCGTTCCAAAATCAAATGAACAATCGATAGTACGACGCGCTAGATACTATTAGTAGTGAAACAGGGTGTTTTCAAACACGAATTTGGCGCCAACTTATATTGTCGCCCAGGGCAGGTACCCCGGTTTCCTCCCCCCTAGATCCGGGGCTGGTTCCTTTAGTGTTAACTGGTGTACAGACAGGTAGAAGGGAGAGGGATGGAGAGGACCGCGCAAGCGACCTCGATCCTGTAACAGTCAGGAGGCAGGAGGTATCCTGAAGGTTAATTCCAGACGGAGATATCCTTTCAAACTGGTAGTCAGGGGGCGAGGCTGCCCGCTGGGTACCTTTCCCGTTGCCTCGCCGTAAGGCGTAGGCTTCTAACAGGCAGGTAGCATAACTAGACATTGAATTGTTTTTCGTCCCAAGTCTTCTGCGCTCACCTCACGGGAGACAGAACGATCCAATATCTTTAAAACTTCCTGAGGTGACGGGATCACCCGTTGTAGTTGACATCTCTAGTTGGTATATAGACAACATTTTATTTTTATTATGATATTATATATATATATACCTCGCATGCTTCAGCCGAGTAGACATGAATGACCGCAGTATTCACAAGCCAAGTTCTGCTTATCGGACCATATCTTTTGAACCTTTCGTAGTCCTTATGGATTATTTCTGCGAAAAAAAACTATTTATTGTTACAATACGTATTTGTTGTATCTCTATATATAAAAAAAACGGTTGGGTCACCCAAAGACTTTCCCGGCAAATAGATAAGGCCTTCCCCCCTCCCCATCCATGTAACATAAAAGACAATAGCAACGTCAGAACGTTCCAAAAACTTTTAAAGGATTTTTTTACGACAAATACGTTTTACTCTATTGAGGAATTTATAAATTTTACAAATGACTTTTTTTACAGCCCCTTTATTTTAATGTAATGCGTATGCTGATTATTTTATTTGTTGATTGTTTTAGCTTGAATTAATTATTTTATTGATTGTTTTAGTTATATGGTATCTTATATTTAAATGTAATTAAAATGTATTTAGATTCTTCTTGGACAAAACATTATAAAAATTAGTTCGATTGATTATATGATTATTGATGATTATTGCTTTTGTTTGATCATTTCTGATATTGATTATTTTAATTGTTGATGGTTTTAGTTTTACTGCTTGTTGATTGCGCCTTATATAGCTTCTACTTTATTAGGTTTCTTCTAAAACGAAATGTTGTATGCTCTCTGGGCAGTTTGTTACTTAAACATTGTATGTTTTTTTTAATAATTCACACAATAAAGAACTTGAACTTGAACTTGAACATCCATCTCCTGCCCCTTGCCAAACTCTCCCTTGTCCCCCTCCCTCCGAAAGTGTATATGTTTCATTAAAATCACCAATGTATTTCTAAGATTTTTGTATTTTTTTTAGTATATATAGTATTTTCGTATTTTTTTAGTAATATTATTTGTAGTATTTCTCGTGGTAACAAAAAAAGGTTTGTTTCGTACTATTTTTACGATATCGGTCACATACTCTATTTGCGGAGCCGTCCTCGCGAACCGACCTTAGTCGATGGAGTTTTCTTACGCTTGCCTTGCGACACATAAATGCGCTATGTTCGGCAGCGTCAGACCTGGACATTTTAACAGCGAGCCCACATCTCTTCAAGGTATGGGCATTGCACTACCTGTTTATGCTAGAATGAGATCGATTGTTTTGTTATTGTTTTTTAATTAATTTTGCTACTCTTACTATTTTTAATGCTTCTTCTTGCATATTTAATGATTTTTATATTTATGTATATTATATCTTAACCCTTCGAGCAGCGGCATAATTTCATGGCAGACCGCTGCAATTTATTGGAATTTTTTGAAATATCGCCGCGACAAAAAGTACTATAACTACGGAACTACTATAGCAATTATAAAAAGAATAACTGTGCAATAATCGAATTGAAATTTCGTATATAGAAAATTGAAATCTCATTTTGTAAAACAATTAGATAATTATGAATAAATATGAGAAAATCGAAAAAGTGAAAAAAATACCATCGTGATCTTTATTAGATTCTCTATCAAAGGAAATATTTTGTTTTGCTTATTTACGTACAAAAATATTTAGATATTAGCTTATAAAACCAATATTTTTTTTGATGATTTCTCGAAAAAAATGGTGTAGTAGCTTTTGCAGTAACAAAAGCTAGTATTGTATAGGTCTGGTTGTGTTTAAGGGAAAGTCGCTCAGTGTACAGTGATAAAATGATAATGATAAAATGATTGCGTTTCTTCGCGAACTAAAATTAAAAATATTTTTTTATTTATTTATTTAAGAATAAATTACTACAAAACATTGATTTGTTTACGAAAATTACAGGAACCAAATGGCAAAACCTTAACCTTTTGCTTATTTGATTCTGTCACCCAACTGGGACTAGCCCGTTCTAGGGTGGATAGGACTCTAATATTACAATCAAGCTTGCTTGGTTGGTTGATTGCTTACAAACGTACAAGTTTTAGTAAAAAGTTAATAACACTAAATTGCCCTAAAATGTGGTCTTCAAAATAAAGTAATAATAATAAAAATTATTAAAACACAATATAATAAATAAAATGCAATTCCATTATATAATCGGCAATAAATATAATATAAAATTCGATTACATAATATAAATAAAGTTATATGTGAGAAAGGAAAGTAACAGTCATTAATATTTAGTATATGTTAAGTAATATAGGATTTAAAATAAAAATACCTAGTTAAAAAAGTATAATTCATTGTCAAAATAATATGTAACAACAAAGTCAAATAATTTTTGGTAGTTGGTTAAAATATACTCAACATACATGTTTAAAAATATGTTATTAATTTGTGCACCTAAGTTTTATTAAACTATTATTTCTAACATTTGATGTTTGGTTAGTCTGTCATGATTCGATAACCATTTCTTTAATTTATTTTTGAATTCCCTAAATGTCAAATTCATTTTTATTTCCATATTGATCAGATTGTAAATTCTCGGCGCAATGAAAGACTTAACTAATTACATTAAATAAATTGCCTAAATAAACATATTTTGGATAAAATAATATCATAATTATAATAACGTAAGATAATAATAAAATATAACATGTAGGTATAGGAAACATTGTTGTTATATATTGTTTTGATAATAAATTGCATTTTTTTGTCTAGGTATTCTTATATTAAATTTTATATTACTTAACTTAAATTAAATAATAATGAATTTTCTTACTTATAATATTATTTTAGTTTTAAGACTATTATGTTTGTCATTCTCTATTTAATCGAATATTATATTGATTTTTTTCTGAATATATAATTGAATTGCATTTTATTTATTATATTATGTTATTTTTTTTGAGGACCACAATTTAGGGCAATTTATTGTTAGTAGCATTTTACTAAAACTTTTACTTAATTTATAGTTATGTTAGAGTCATGTCCACCCTAGAACGGGCTAGTCCCAGTTGGGTGATAGAATCAAATTCAGAAAGCAAAAGGTTTTGCCATTCGGTTCCTGTTATTTTTGTAAGCAAAATCTATGTTTTATAGTAATTAAGTAATAAATAAATAAATAAATGTAATACATATAATAATATATTTATATTGTTAAAGAGTAATAAAGTATTGAGTATTTATAATGTTAAAGAGTATTAAATAGTGTAAATCAGTACGTAAATGCGGGATGAGCCTATTAATGTGGCCAAGTACTATAACCTAGACAAAATATATAATAAAAGTCGAATGACCTGAGTTAGGAGTTCTCGCGAATTCCAAGGCATTGCCCAATAAGGGCTGGGTCTTTGGACCTGGTAATTGATCAATTAGACGAATATCTTTGCTAGATCTCTCGGTCAATTTTAGCAAAAGTAACGGCAAGGCAAATATTGCAATTATCAGTAAAATTGCAACTGGCCACATTGTGTACCTGAAAGAAGAATATTAAACATTTTTGTACTTGAACTTTATAAAATGGAATTAAAGATATTTCTTTTGCTAACTTGTATATTTATTTATGTAGGACTCTGGCCTTATGGTTAGCTTCCCCTGGGAATCAACCTTCTGGCGCTCCTGGACGGTCTGCGCACCGTGCGGCTTAAGCCAATCGATTGCGCACTCTGACTAACAGGTTAAGAGTTTCAAGGCGATAGGTGAGGGCAGCAAACCCCGCCCACCGCCCGGGCAGTTATAACGACGAGGGTCGTCTTGTCTGCCCGGGATGTCGTGCTACGACAACCCTGCGCGTACCAGAACGGGTAAAACGCGCAGGGGGTGAAATAGGGTAAACCACCCCCCCGTACCGCCCCGAGAACCCATTTATTCGAAAAATAAAAGGTATTTACAAAACAAAATAAAAATTTACAAAATATTACAAAATTTACCGAAGAATAAAAAAAAAAAAAAAAAAAAAAAAAAAACTCTGACTAACAGTCGGGGGAGTCTGGAAGCAGTACTGTTTCCTATAGAGCGGGGGTGGTTGCGGACCTTACGGCGACTGCTCTTGAATCGACCATCGGCTACCCGATCCTGGGTGAACAGCCGGGCAAAGGACGCTGTGGTCCGCGATCGATTCGGTATACACCGTTTCACCGCTTCGTAAGGGAGAGGACCGCGCAAGCGACCTCGAACTCGCAACCAATCGAGAGACTGGAGTAATCTGGTGGCAATTGGAAGTAAGGGCGTGAGTGTAAGCCCGCTGGGTAACACTCCGCGGTTAAGGCGTTGGCCTCTTACGGGTTTGTGGCGGAGCTAGACGGTGGACTGTTTGTCCAAGTCTTCTGCGCTCACTCCAGGAAGATAGAACGACTAATCGTTAAAACTTCCTGAGGTGACGGGCTCGCCCGCTGTAGTCGACAACCAAACTTGTATATTTATTCCAATTTTCAAAATATGCATATCAATCGAAAATACAGGGTTTGTTTTTATTAAAGAGAACCCGTCCTGTGGATGATTATAAACATGATAATAATATATATTTTAAAATACTCAAATTTATTCTAGATGTAATGCCTTTTTGTTCCTTATGAAAAATAAGACTTGCCTTTTAATAACTTCGATAAGAAATTTAAACTGGTACTTACAGATGAATTTAACACAGCAAATATTATAAAAATGTATGATTTTACACGATTTACATAATAAATACAACACGTTCAACCTGCGAAATTAAATTGCTTGCGAAATGAGAAGAGATAATGCAAAATGCAATGAGACACGTGCGTCAAGTGATACTGATCACTCCGATACGGATGTTGGTTGTTTTAACCTGTGCGTACAACTGATTAGTGATCCAACCGGCAAGAGATAATTAAGCAGGTGTTGGTAACCTTTTAATAGGGAGAGAGAGAAAGAGGGAGAGTGAGATGAAGAAGGAAATATTTATGTTGAGCCCCCCATTTCCAGAATAAAGTCTGTCTATGTGCTGTGTGCGTGTCTGTGTGTGGGTGTGTGTGTGTGTGTCTGTGTGTGTCTGTATGTATCGATTTCCCCACGATGGCGCTCAAACCTTTAACCCCATTGAGCTGAAATTTGGTATGCAAGCATCATCAGGTCATGGCAAGAGTTGAAAATATTTTCTCTCTCTCTAAATCCGTCTACCAGAGGGTGCAATAGTCATATTTGTCGCGGCAAAAACGCATTTCGACATTTAATATTATACTTTCACAAAATCCACATATCGGTTTTTCGATTACAAAACGGCATTAATTTTACCTTTCACTAAAAGCACTTAGCTAACTTGAAACTCGCGATTATAATCTGCACTTTCGCAATAATATCCGGCAGGAATGTGGTTTTCAGGATTCCCTCATTAAGCGTGTGAAAATCAATTATGCCTATGACAGCCGGTCTAACCACGAAACATTGCAACATACAGAACCAAATGCGAATATTAAAATTCTTTACAGCTTAATCAAAGGGTTGCTACCCTTAGGAATGATAAAACTCGGTTAGATTTAGGATATATATAAAATTATCTTTAATTTGATATATTACACATAATTGTAAAGTAATCTGTTTAATAGATAAGTAAATATCAATTTAATATAATCGTAAGATACCTATGTATACTCTAAAATATAATTATAACATATTCAGTTAATCTTATTTAATAATAAGTTAGATTAAGTGTAATATTTTGATAAATTCGTTATAATTAATATAAAATAGTGTCTAAAATAACTAACGTCGCCATCTATCGACAAGAAAGCTGAACTATGAGACGGAGGTGGGAGTAACGTCGCCCGTGCGTCTAAGCCAATCAGGCCTCTTCAGGCGATTTACCCCACCTTCGAGCTTAGTACTACAGCTGAGAGGCGATTTTCGACAATATGACACAGTCTTTTTACAGCAGCGCAGCCAACAAACTCGCCTTAATATGGACACCGGGCCATCAAGGCACGCTCGGCAACGAAGAATCCGATAGACTGGCAAAACTGGGCACACTGGAATGCCCGGTGGAGCCAGTTGCTGGGGTCCCCTTCGAGGGAAATTATGAGGGACTTCTTGGAGCAGGAACATCGGGCATCCTGGAAAGAGAGCCAAGGATGTCGCCAGGCAAAAGCCATGATGGAGCAACCACTTCAAAAGAAAACAAAGACCAAGGACTGCCGAATATATTGCGAAGAACCTGAAGATAGCATACACATCGTTAGTTGCTGCCCAGGCCTCCTTGCAAAAAGAAATTGTTTACTGGGATGAGCCTTTCGCGAACCCAGCGATCTGCCCAACTTGATGGTCAGTGATCTGGTAAGCGTATGGATCTGGTAAAAGTGGACTGGTAAGCAGTACCAGGCTTCTAGAAGACCACTGACCCAACCACAAAGTGGGTAGTTACAAAGATCTTATAGATCCAGATGACATCAAGGGCTGGAGACGTATAGTGGAATGCAAACATTTTGAGCTCTACAACTACATGCTTAGGTCACACGTATTGCATTTATTGCACTGCACTGCACACCAATGCACTGAAACCAAAAAAGGGATAGGCATATTTTATACCTGTGAGAATGACGGAGAGAGGTTGAGTTTACGCGTGACTGTAATGATTCTCGTCGAAGCCAGCCGTTTAACGGTACAGTCAGACGATTACATAACTAATAGATTCGTTTAGTGTCGAGTTGAATTGGGCTGTGATAATTTTTCAGTATATACGTGATTGTCTCAGCGGCCCGTCGTTTAGCCCGTCGGTACAATCAGAAAAGTAACAAATAAATACGTTTTGTGTTGTATTTTGTCTTCGTGTTCTGTGTTGTGATCGTGCGTTCGACTGTGCTGAATCCCAGGAGGTACAGTAGGTAAATAACTTTATTTTCTATTATTTCTTGTCGTGATCGTCGTTTAATATGCCGTTAAAAACAAAATTGGGAAATAAGACGCTGAAATCCCAGACAAGGGGAATTGTACTGTAAAATTGGCACATATAATTATAATAATAGTTTGGACAGTGAAAGGTGATCGTATTGTGTTGTAAGCAGAGTCTATAAAAGTATTGTGTTTGAGATGTACTGTTATAATTGAGGCTCCTAATATAAAAGTGGTAATAGTTTGGAAAGTGAAACATGATTGTTTTGTGTTTTTGTGTCACAATCCTAATGTTATTTTCCACATAATTATATATCACACCGTATTATAAACCAAACTAATTATCGATATTACATCATGGACGGTTATGCATGTAATGCATGTGTTAATCGCTAATGAACATTTAAATTATAGTACAGTCATTCTCTAAAACAATACTGTTAGGATGGCTAGTCGATTTTGTACGTCGAAATTAAGTTTTTTTTATTTTGTATTCATCACTTCAATATTTATAAATTTTTTTATTTTATTTGATTAAAAAAATTACACCGTTTGTAGTAACAAATGCTTGCGTCGCTCCTAACTAGGCATAGCCGATCTATTTTGAATATTTATATTTTATTGTGAAATTACTTGTTTTCTGCCTGCCTTTTTTCTTTCTGTTTCATGTCTTCAATTCACGGGGACATCGATAAAGTAAATACATGGACCGGGGACATGAAATATTTTTGAATTATTGATTATATATAAATTATGGATAATAATAGTACCAAAAAAGTGGTCACTGGTTTTCTTTGGCGGTTCTTTCCAGTGGAATCTTACTTGTAGAACTCGCCGGAAAAAATAGGAAAAAGTACAATTACTGTCTTTTGACGTTCAGTATGTGTATATTATGTATTTACATTGAATAAAAATATTTGAAATTGAATTTGAATTTGTTAATTAGACTATAAAAGCCAATTTTAAATTTTCAATACATCATCACGATATCAAATATTCTGTCGTTGGCTGTACATGCCTTGGTTTTAAGGAAGACGGCGAAGTCCGTTACATATAGCGGCTCTAGTCTAGCACGAGGCCATTTGATTTTCTTTCTCATGTGCAGTTTTGACGAGGTTGTGTTTAATCTGTGTAAGCATTTTTGAGACTGTGGTCGAGAGCTCAAAAAGAATGCAGCGGACTATACTTGCTTCGGCAGTACATATACTAAAATTGGAACTAAAAAAGGGCTGGAGATAAGCCCCCCACTCCTTTTACTACTACTAATACTAAATTAACAAATCGATCCTAAAATTTACGCGAAGCGAAGCCGCGGGAAACAGCTAGTTATCTAATAAGGTGCAAACAATCTTGCCAACATAATATCGATTTGGTCTGGGCTAACTTCACGAGCGTTTAATAAACACTTACAAGATAATATATTTTTTGACACGGACAGAAAAAGATCATTATTTAATATTTATCTATAAAATGGATGTTTTGTTTTTAATTGGTATAGAGGCCGGTTGGTTTATAAAGGGTTCAAGAAAATTAACGAAAGTTACGGCTGTAGTAACTGAACAACTATGCCCATACAGAAAATATGAATGATTTAATTAAACATATAATCGATGTTTTGTTTATGCTGTTATTCGGAATGGTAAAACAGTAGAATTGCTATTTTTCGAATCTCGCTGCTCTGCAAACCAACGCACAAACATATATACAAACAGAATTACTCAAACCTTATGAAGTAGTATTCTCGTTATACGAGGGCAGATTGAAAAGTTTCCGGAATGGGCAAGAGATAGCGCGGGCATCGTGAAATGGTTGTGATGATTGGCAACACCAACCTATTTTAGGAAAGCTGGCAAATTCTGAGACAGATACGTCGCACAGTTCTTGTTTACCGGTGGGGAACGGTTTCGTGTAGCTTGAGCCACAAGATCCATTTTGTTCTCGGATCGGCTCAACTCACAATTCAGCTCCTATTCAGAAGCCTCCTAGAGTGGAAGGCTACCCCGGGTAAGACTCCCGTGTCTCAGGCCACAGAGCTGGTGGACCGGTTTCTCCCGGCGGGATTGCATCCCGGCGCCACTGGACGGTTTGCGCACCAGTCGGCGAAGACAATCGGCTGTGCATTCTGACTAATTTCTGAAGGGGTCTGGATACTATGGAAATATACTGTTTCCTAAGCAACGGGGGTGGATGTTGACCTGTTGTTATGCCACTCTTGAAATGACCTTGGGCCACTCCATCCCGTGTGGCACTACGGGTAAAGAACGCCCAGGTCCGTGATAAATTCAAACTCAATTACCGCTGTAATACAACAGGTAGAGGTCGTGTAAGCGACTTCGGACACGTAACCAGTCGGGAGGACGGAGGTATCCTGAAGGTTAATTCCAGACGGAGATATCCTGCCAAAACTGGTAGTCAGGTGGCGAGGCTGCCGCTTGTTACCTTTTCCGGTGCCTCGCCGTAAGGCGTTGGCCTCTGACGGGCAGGTGGCGGAGCTTGACGGTTGATTGTTTTGTCTCGCGGTGAAGTCTTCTGCGCTCACCTCACGGGAGACAGAACGTTACATTTCGTTAAAACTTCCTGAGGTGACGGGTTCGCCCGTTGTAGTTGACAACTGTTATTCTTGTTTACTAGGCAGTTTTGTGAAGCAAAACTTTCTTTTTGTGAAGCCAACCGAAGTTTTGTGAAGCAAATATTTCTGGATGGATGGGATAACGGCGACGAAGATACGAGATATTATTTCGGAAAGTTCATGGCACCTCCACACCTTCATTTTCGGCTATCAGTTTCTGGGTGAGCGAGTTCAAACGTGGCCGTACGAGCACCAAGTTTTTACGAGCACCAAGTTTTTTAGATGTTGGCTAAAGTCGTTTCTGAAAAAAAAAAAGAATAAATTTTGCCTAATAATCAACAATAATTTCGGTTCAAGGTTTTTAATGATTACAGTGAAAACTTCATGTTTTAATTAATTGTTAGCAAATACAAATAAACGAATTCCCTTGGCCGTAGAGACAGAACAATCTTATTAAATTTATAACTACTGGGTAAGTTCCCTTGATTTAAGATGAGCATGACATTGAAAGAATTCTAAGTACTTGTGCTAGCATACATGTAAAGGGAAATTTGTTATAGGGACGTAAATTACGTCAATAGGAAAGTTTTTTTTAATAATACGTATGTCTTTTTTTTTATAGAACCCTCCTAGTAGTAATCTTACTGGTACTAAAGAATCGCGAGGTGAAAGTCCAGACGGACACCCATTCTCACATTAGTCTTGTCCAACGTGTTGATTTCAGAGTATTTGCTTGTGGTTCAATCTCCCTGGAAGTATGGAATCTTCTGTATTTTCCCAAAACTATAAAGTCATCATTCGTGGACCTTTGGACATCGAAAAAATCATGAATCCATCGGAATTTGAAAACCCAAAAATTTCATATTATGTACTCAGTATAAGTACTAGCCCAAATAAAAAAAACAGTAATACTAAAAAAGTGGCCCTGAAGCTAATTATATTATATCTTATCGCTATATACGATAACGCCGAAGAAAATAATGATATAATAAGGTTTGAATACCACTTGGAATGGGATGGGACATTTTTTTGTGTATCATCGCTGTTTAATTTAAAAACAAAACACGGAAAAGGTAAGCCATTATCTTTCTGTCATTTTGTCCCTACATTTGTAGGTTTAAAGCATGCAGTGTTTATTATAATAAACTATATACATTGTGTTATGGATGGTAGGGCCATTATGGTGATAGGGACGGTAGGGTCGATGTGATTCTGTACAATGTACATCAAGCTGAACTAGATCAATGTATCACCGTGTACTTCGTAGTTTTCTAGATTAGACTTTGCATAAATCAAGCTCTGCAGTATTTTATGAGGCTAAACTTAGTATTATTTCTTTTAAAAATAGGGAGCAGTGTGTGTTTTCCTGTTTTCGTTCTCGTAGCGTTTTACGCTACTACTCGTTTTACGTCAATAAATACACGGTTAAAGTGATGATCGTTTCCCCACAGTAATATTCCTCAGGATAATTTTATATGGAAACAAGAGAGATATAAGGAAATTACTGCTCGTTGCCTTGCCAAATACCTCACTTTCATAATAGCAAAAACGGCTGATGCTATTCTGTTGCAAAAGTCTTCAATGTGTGCATTCCAGTTTAAAATATAGTCTTTAATTTTGACAACGCAAAAAAAAACAACATTTTTCAATATTTACAAAAGCACCTGATTCCATTTTTATATTTATGTATACGTTCATTTCTTTAAACTATTGTGATTGTTTTAATGGATCCAGCGATTTTAAATTTCAAAGAGAATTTGTAAAATATAGTTATAAAGTAAAATATGGTTTTTGCTTCCAATATCCCACCACCTACCAAATAGTATATAAATCAAAATTGCAAATATTTTTATGAAAATGTTTTAAAGTTTTAAAATAGTTTTCTTTATAGTTAATTTATTTGACTAAAAATAAGGTTATTTATTTCACAGGGTTCTGAAATCTATATAAAAATATATACAAACACATTGAATTGAATATATTCTATATATTCAATTCAATGTGTATTCGAAATATATTCTACATAGCCCCAAAATTATATAATTCCCTTAGTGAAGACATGAAAAATTATCCTAACATAAAAATATTTAAAGCAAACCTTAATAGATGGCTACTTAACAAGGGATATGTAAAATCTGATCAACTTCTTTGCAACGCACGACAATTTATTTAGTATCACTTATCTATTTTTCTTAATTAAATTTTATTTAATTAAAACTATAAATGTATATATATATATATATATTACATAGCTATATTTTTTATAAAATTGGTATATTTATGTGTATATACAGGTGGTGGGTCCAAATAATTTATTAAAAAAAAAAACACTTCATTTCTTAAAATTGCATAAAAATATGCACATCTAGAGACGGGCCAAATTATCGCCTAGTTAGATGTGCTATTGGTAGTAAAGGTCATGTAAGATGTGTTAAACCTCCCTATATTAATTATTAAATAATTTATATAATTATTATAAGATTACATGACCTATGAATGAACTGTATACCTAATCCTATGTACCTAAATAAATAAATAAAATAAATAATATAATTAAAAACATTATAATGAATGCTATTTAAATTTCAAGATATTATAGAACCCGCCGACTACGTTACCCAAACACATCACTAAATCATTTTTATTTTTTTTGGTAATTTACAATTATCTACAGTAAATGGACATAAATATACCCGGAAGAAAATGACGTGGTTAATTTTACGAAACGGCCGTTGTTAAAATACGTTTTGTAATGTTAACGTATGTTCTTGTAAACTATACAAAAATCGCTACCAAACAAGAATGTTAAAATTGCCATAAAGATATTGTTAACTTAATTACAAAGGCAAGTGTTGAAATTACTTAAAGTAATGGTAGATTTATACATTTTTATTATTTATGTAATTTACTTATTCCAACAAGTACAATGAATCGTATAGTATAGTAAAGTTAAACAACGTGTGACAAAAATGAAATATATCTTAATTTAGCAACAACTACTGACAATAACGTATAGGTTTTGTAAAATATGCAAGGAATTTCGTAATATTAATCAATATTTTTACCGTGTACAATTACAATGTCATATACGAAAATCCAGTAGAAAAAAACCGAAAACATGTTATGTCAGAAACTGTAACCAGTGACCCTATTTTAATGTCGCCTAACTAGCAATAGCCTGTTCTAAGGCGGACATTTAAATTGTTGTAAGAAATAAACTGATTGAGAGAGAGACAAAAAAACATATTAAAAAGTTTTGTTGAACGCCATTACTAATCTATTACTTTTTTTCAGTAACAATGGATATTTTGACATTATTTATCGTCTTAGTAACAACGGTTGCAGCACTGATCATTATTCAGCAATTTTGGTTTCCTAGCAGATATGTAAGAATGATTGAGGAATTACCCGGACCTAAACCTATCCCTTTTTTGGGAAATGTGATGGATTTAACCAGTGTTCCACATAAAGGTCTTAATTATTTCAAAATTTAATAATCATAAGTCGTTTTTTTTAATATTTAGTATTTGTAACAAACTCCAGATGTTATTGCTCACGAATACGAACGATTTAGAAAATACGGACCTATAAGCAAGATGTGGATTCTGTTTAATATGTCTGTTGTATGGCTTCATGAAGCTGAGGCAATTGAGGTTAGTTTGCTTGTAATATTTTTATTTGAAGAGTTACGATTCAATTTTAAAAAAAGTGTTTTGTCATTCTTTTAAAAAAAATTGAGTCAGTTTTTGTTTGAATGAGAACGAAATATATATTTTGTCTGTAAACCAAATATAGTTGAGTTTCTAAAAAAAATACAGTTTACCTAAATTTATACCCTATCAACTCTATCTCATGTTAAAAACTCAAATAGACTATAATCTTTCTTCCCCGTAACCCTTCAATTGTTATCGTGTTGTTTATTCTTAGGTGAAGCTTTTTATGTTGAACTTTCGGATATTCAGTATTTTTTTCTAGGAAGGAAGGCCTAAATAAAAAGCTTGCGATTATTTTCGACACAATTATTAGTCTTGAATATACACGTCTAAAAGAAATTACATAATATTTGAAAACGTTCACAAAGGTTAAAATTTATTTAAAACCACTAGTTAAAACCATATTTAAAAAAGCTCACATGTTCACAACATTCATTCCATGTACCTACATAGTTTAACCTGTGTCGTGAGAAATGGGAGTGGATGTGACTATGGATACCAGCTGCTTCCAGGTACGTATTTAGACTTTGGGTTCGGCCATTCGGGGGGGGGGGGGGGGGGTTACAACACGCGAGGCACCCATATTGCCTGTAAAATGAAATGAAAATACTCCGGATTTCGGGGGACGGGGTGGATAGATCCCAACCATCTCCTAAAGATATGAATTTCAACTACTCCCTCCTGCTTTATTGACAAAAAAGAGGAAAATGACTAGCAATCACGTGTCTGTGTTAGATTCAGTATAGCTTTCACTCTTCGTTTCTGCAGAAGGAACATATTAACAATATGAGGCTCTCTTCCCTATGCGAGTATGCTTTATCTCAGATGCTGATCTATCAGGGCATAGTAGGCCAACACCACACTTTTCTGTCTATTCAATGTCGTCATTGTTTGTATCCGAAATAAAGCATAGGCCACTGAAGAGAGTTTATATTCCAGTTGAATGTGCCAACCCAGTTTTTAGTCTATTTGAACACCCAGAAAGTTACTGCTGGTAGTGACATTGGGCTCGATTGCGTTTCTTCGTGAACTAAAATCGGAAATTAGTCCGTGTGAACGAGACAGGGCAATACGCTAGAGCGGAGTGTGAGATGACCGGTTGTCACTTTTTCGCATTTAAACTGCCCGCGAAGGTCAAATCTTACACCGCACGAAATATGCTCGAATTTATTCGAACGAGTATAAGTTCGGCAAGTAGTATTTATCGACGATCGTTTGTTTTATATTCCACTCTAAGGTAGGTATTGCCATTGATTTATAAAATCAATGGTATTTCTCTGTCTCGTTCGCTTGGACTATAGTATCCGCAGTACAAACTGGCGACTGGGGCAATTAGAGACAGTTAACATAGGAATGGTACCATGTCGATAAAATATTTATCTATACTAATATTATAAAGAGATAAAGTTTGTGATGTTGTAGGAAGTAATCTCTGGATCTACTGAACCGATTTTGAAAATTCTTTTACCAATAGAAAGCCACATTATCTATGAGTGTCATGAGTTATATACTAAACCGAAAAATGGAAAGACTTCTTCGTGGTAGTCGGATTTGCAAAGTAAGTCGGAGAATAAGCGGTCCATCAAAAATGTTTCTAACTAACACTGCCTTAACGATGAAAGATATATGATTAAGTTCTAGAGAAAAGTTGTAGAGCTTGATAATGACTACAAAAAAGTCAGCGACAGCATATGTCTAACTTTTATATTTTATTAATTATGAATTCTTATCAAAATAAGTAAATTTATCGTCTCAAGTGTTTAAAACAAAGGACTTTTTTCTTTTACTGCATAAATAGTTAAAGAGATAATAAGACATAGGTATGGAACCGCGACCGTATCGCAATCTATACTTCTATACTAATATTATAAAGAGGTAAAGTTTGTGACGTTGTAGGAAGTAATCTCTGGATCTACTGAACATTTGAAAATTCTTTTACCAATAGAAAGCCACATTATTTGTGAGTGTCATAGGCTATATATTAATCCGAAAAATGAAAAGACTTTTGCCTGCTAAAATTAGATAGATAGATAAAATTCCTAGATTTAGCCAAAAGCGGTGAGTAAATACCGTAATAGGTGGTAAGTAGCTAACCGATTAGGACTATTAATTGTGGTAACCGTAACAGTTCGATTTCGACATTTTATGACATTTTAAAGACACTTTTGCCAAATTGGTTTTCGTCTACTATAATTATTGTGCGTATTATGTAGGCCATTATGCATTATTGATAACAAAATATTCTGCTATAAAAGGCTTAATGTCCAAAGAGCATAACTCATTCGTTATACGAACTCTGTTTGTGAATCTACATCATGTTGGAAGATTTTTGCAAAACTAATTTGACCAAGTTAAGAAGTGATGTTAACCAGCAAAGCTGGCATGTCATTCTCAATATTTTTAAGTGGTTGCATAAGTTGAAAGAAGACCCTGATGTCATAAGGAAAATTGATTTTCAACAACCAAGAAAGAGCGAACAAACTCTAGATCGAATTCGGAATCGAATTCAAAAATCTCCAGAACGAAGACCTGGCCAAAGCACATATAATTGACACCCATTGTCATTTTATTAATCTACAAGACGATAGTGACAGTGAAGACGAATATGAATAGCTTGCTGACTTTCTTTGTTTAGCTTTTTTTTTTTTTTTTGTATAACAATTATTTTATTGTCAACTATATTTTTATTTTAATAATTCAATATCAATATTTATATTTTTAACTTATTTAATATTTATCGTAATGAACAATACTGAAATAATATTTATTTCCCTCGTTTCATTATTTTATCGACATTCCTTTTGTACGCGTAAGACTACCTACACTAGGGTTACAGGTACCGCTCCATAAGGCCGTGCAAGTGCGAAAGAGATAGCACGATTTCGATGATAAATTACCTGACTCGCCACTTTGTATTGCGGATGGTATAATTTTAGTTAATTTTAGTAAACGCAATCGGCCCCATTATGTCACAATCATCTGTTGTGCTAGCAAAAAATAAATCAATAAATTTGTTTGTTATGTTAAGCCATATTTTGTTCACTATGAACCATTCATGGATACCATCTAGCGTATGGTATTTTTTTAACAATTACATAACTTTGCCATTGTGTCACTATAGCATAACTAGTTTTGTCAGTAAATTGAGCGATATTAGATTTTGTTGTGGCGTTGCTTAGTTTATCCGCGTATATAATAAAAAGAAGAGGACATATAATTGATCCTTGCAGAGCTCCCATCTCAAGCGGAATTCAAGATCCAAACTGTTTGAGGAATATTTCATATTTAGTTTTAATGTACAATTATCTATATTATTTCAGCCTTTACGTGGTTAATAGTAGTATGCATATATAAAGTTATACATTTTCAGGTGTTAATCAGTGGTACGAAGCATACTGAGAAGTCTGCAGTTTACGATTATGTGAAACCGTGGCTTGGTCAAGGTCTTTTAACTTCAAAGGGTAAGCTTTAACATAATAGTATGTTTTAGTCCATCTCAATATACGTATTTACGAATTAGTCTATTTTTGATACTATAAACCTAATATTCTATATACATAGCCTTTACACTTGCTTCCAAAGAAGACCTAAGAGTTGGAAACTAGGTTGTTTGATTTATTTTTAATTATTTTATTTATTTGTTACAACTTGGTAGAGAGTTAACAATGAGATCGTACAGATATGATTTGTAACTATTTATATAAGCAATAAGAAAATGAACACAACCCATACGATCATTCTAGACGAATGCCCAACTAGACCGAACAGCCTGGATCTGGGCATACGAAAATATATAGCCTTTGTTTTTGAGTAGTACTGACGTTTGAGTAATACTGACTAATAGACTACTTTCAATACTAACACTAAGATAATGGCATAAAATAGTACACATATTAATACAAATATATAGGTATGATAAAGGGTTAGCTACATACATATATACACATATACACATACAAACATACATACATATATAATAACACACACACACACATATACACACATATTTTAAATTATTGTATGAAGCAATTCTTTTTCAGTCTTTGTACGACCTACTTCGTAAAGGAGCCATTTTTTTACTTTCATCTTAAATTGGTGTACATTTTGAACATCTTTTACTGACTCTTCTAAAGTATTAAAAATTTTTGGGGCAATGAAATACAACTGTCTTTGGGCAAAGGTTGTATGTACGTGAGGAATTACATAGTTCGTCCCTTCAGCCATTCTAGTTGGTCTTTTCTGCTGGCTTCGGGAACGTTTATCTAAAGTCTTGTAAAAATGTATTAGGCATTGTTTGACGAACAACTGACGAATATCCAAAACACTTGCTTCGCTGAACAGCAGGTCAGAGTCATGGCGGGGATGTTGATAATAACATGTTAGTTTCAACTCTCTTTACTATAAGTGATCGCCGATCTATAAAGTGACTTTCGATTCAGTATCAGTATCAGTATCAAATTATTCATTCAGAATATCCAATAAAATCATGTCGTAATAATTATTTAAAGCTAGGTATCGCATATAAGAATTTGTAAGTTGGTAATAATATATATAGACATAAAGTGAGTCAAATAGAATATTCATTCAATTAAAATATTATTATTAAAAATCATAAAAACGAATTTCTAGTAGTATGTGTCTACCGAAACCGTATAAAGTAAAATTTATACGATCACAAATTAGGTAGCTACTAAATTACGTGAGACTAGCATTAACTAAAGTCGGATTTACACCGTAGATAAATTGAAATCAAATAAAAATATTACAAAGAATAAAAAACACGACTGCCATTGCAGAAAGTGAAGTAATGTATTTATAATTTTTTTATTACGTTTTTTTAAATAAAATAATTGTAGTTTATGTACCTATCCATATAGAGACATGTATATTTCCGGAATGTAGTAAATCAGGCCTTTCATTTGACACTAAACACGATATATCTCTGCTAATTTATTGACAAAAGGACATTTATACAACTATTTACTTAATATTTGGACAGTGAAAGCATGACACTCAGAAAGACATAACGATTCTAACAATATCACAGACTTCTAAATCGGTTCAAGCGTTCAGAAGTTATGGTTGATTAAAGATACGGAAAATATACATGGATGAACCCGGAACACATTACACTCCTTTTTTGTTGGGCAGTCGTGTAAAAATAATCCTGTACTATTTACATGTACATGGGAATACATATAAAATAAATATTTCACAAAAAAAATATGAATATACAAAAATAATCACATTATACAATAAAAAGCAACAATAGAATATATTAAATAAATCGTTATATTGCCAACCTATAGACTGGCATATATAGACTGACTAATGTATCAAATACCTGCACTTCACTTCTGGAAGTAGGTACGAATAACATGTTCTTAGGGACATGAAATGCTTTTTCAGAGACACTTGAAAGGTAGAAACTGTTGGTGCGTTTCTGATGATTGACGGGAGCTGGTTCCACAGTCTAGCTGCATGTACGGTGAAGGAATAAGTAAAAAAATAAGAATTATGAGTGGGAATCGCAATTTTACTAGACTGACTGAAACGGAGTGGAAGACCATGACTTCCTAAGTGTTTGCATTTTTCGGTTAGGTAGGAGGGAGCGGTAGGATTGTTGAGGACGTTATAAAGAAGGAAAAGAATATGCAAGGTTCTATGTTCAAATCACAAACTCTGGTGTTTTTAAATGAATAGATAAAATATTTATGGCGGCATTTTCAATATCTGTTTTTTGTTTTAGTACGTTTTTTATTACGTATGATTTTGAGTTGAATAAAAAAAAAAACAAATTTTGGAAAATGTTGTAACTTTGCATCTTTATGAGCCACAGGGACACTTTTGTCCAATCAATTTATACAAAATCTATTGAACCAATTTTCACAAAACTTGACATGCATGTTATTTACATCGGTAACAGTTTTAACAGTTTTATGTATCAAACTATTAAAGCTTATGGTCCTCAAAGGGTTAAACACCATTTAGAATGTATAACATGATTATTTCTTTTTTTAGGGGGAAGATGGCGAAAACATCGCAAAATGATCACCCCTACGTTTCATTTCAAAATTTTGGAGTCTTTCATGGATGTTATAGTAGACAAAAGTAATATACTTGTAGAAATATTAGATAAAGTGGCCGAAAGGGGACAAGGCATTCAATATTTTTCCGTATATTACAAATGCTACTCTTGATATTATATGCGGTGAGGGTTTTTTCAATTTATTGTGTGTAAAATTGTATCCCTAATGAATGCGCTACTATGTAGAAAGGTTGATTTCTGAAAGGGAGGCCATACGACTGAGAGAAAATATTGAACGGTATAGCAGTTCATTGGCTGCAATGCTATCTAGTGACGAGTTACAACAAAGTGGACAGCGGAAAAATATTATCAGGTCTCAAATACCTATGCATACGAATTTTCATGACGATCGGTTAAACGGTATAGAAGTTGATGTGATGCAGCACCACCTAGGCGCGAGAGAGAGAGAGAGAGAGAGAGAAAGAGAGAGGGAGAGAGAGAGAGAGAGAGAGAGAGAGAGAGAGAGAGAGAGAGAGAGAGAGAGAGAGAGAGAGAGAGAGAGAGAGAGAGAGAGAGAGAGAGAGAGAGAGAGAGAGAGAGAGAGAGAGAGAGAGAGAGAGAGAGAGAGAGAGATTGTATGAGAAAGATGTATACACTAAATACTATGATTATTGCATTGTCAATATTTTTGTTTTTTTTAGAAACGGCAATGGGTACAAATATCAATGCCCAACATATAGCAGAGAATGATTATGTCGCTGCAATACATTTGTAAGTGATTCTATCTAGAGCCTAAATAGCAGCCGTTACATCTCTTTTGATATTCAACAGGTTATCAGAGTTAGTGATCAAACGTCTCCTCAGTCCATGGTTGTTGTTCGACTGTACCTATAGGTTATCAACAATGGGAAAACAGTGGGACAATGCTCTGAAAATTGTTCATGGATTCACGGATCGAGTAATTAAAGAGAGGAGGGAGGCCAGAAAATCCGGAGCAGCTTCTACGCCGATCACAGATGATGAAATTACT
The DNA here is from genome assembly GCA_944548615.1 of Micropterix aruncella. NCBI lineage: Eukaryota > Metazoa > Arthropoda > Insecta > Lepidoptera > Micropterigidae > Micropterix > Micropterix aruncella. The sequence continues at coordinate 19,650,451 of OX155966.1, forward strand.
GATTTAGGTAAGAGAAATTATGGAAATCATTGCTTAAAATGACAAGGCTTGTATCCAAAATTATCTACGAGTACCTATATAAAAAATACTAGTAGGTGAATTACACAATCGTTTTGGCAGGGCGTGTCCCTAAAATATAATACATTACTACATTTCTACATATTATAAAATGCAATATATGTCTGTCTATGTATATAAATGCAATGTATGTAGCAAAGTGCGATACAGTTTTATACACCAAAATTTGTCCTTCTATAATAAGGACAAGCATTGGAGAGGACCAATTTAAAGACAATTAAAAATAATTTGGTAAGAAACCCAATTTATAGTATAAGGGAGTTTGAAAATTCCGAGTTTATTTACCATGTTGATAATTAGCAAAATTTGTAAAATTTTAAACATAACGGAATTATGATAGCTGTCATTTTAATTCTCATATAATTTAGTATACATCTATTTATGTTTAAAAAATACGAAGGCATATTGCTGGATTGACAATAAAATTATTTTACGTTGATTATTCAACATAGAATTTGCATTTCTATTTTAATATATTATTCTCTCTTACTATTTAATGATATTAGTATATTTTGGTTACTTTTAGGTAGGTAATATTGAATATAGTATTACAGCCATGACAACTATTTATGTGAATTTAAGGGCGACGCGCGTTTGCAATTCGATTTTTAGATATAATGAGATGTTGTCCTTGGCTGTTTTGTTTTGAGGAATGTTTTGGGGTGGCACAATCGATTTTTTTTAAATTACAGGGCACAAAAAACGGGAAGCTTTTTTGGACCTACTACTAGATGTAGCTGATAAAGATCCAACACTGACAGATGTGGATATTCGAGATGAAGTTGACACTTTCATGTTTGAGGTATGATATTCTGGAGGGATCATATTTTATTTGGAATAGAACTAGGTAGGAATAGGACGAATCAGTTTTTAAAAACTTGAAAAATTTACAGGGTCATGACACTATAACATCAGGAATATCATGGGCTCTTTATCTTCTTGGCCGCCATCCTGAAATACAGGTAAAATCAATTGTATTCTATAATGAACCAAAATCCTGAAATATTATTCGACTGCTAATTAGCATATGGGGGGTTTCTCAGAAAAAAATCCGAAAGATTTTTCTCAAAGGGTATATGTATTTTTGGTTGCTGTATCAGATTGTCAACTTTGCACCTCGCCAGAGGGGACCTAACTTCAGGAATCGCAAAAAATCGTATTTTTTCCTTTATTTTAGATTTTACACGACTGCAAAAAAAAAGGAAAATAATGTATTCAGATTTCATCTATGTATGTTTTCCGTTTTTTATTCCACCTTTTGCATCCCGGAAGGGACGTTACACATTCCCCCTAGAATGTGTAACGTCCCTTCCGGGATGCAAAAGGTACGGCCAAGTTTTACTTCACAAGTTTAGGGGTATCGCATTGTTAGGTCGTACTCCCGCGGTCTTTTCTGGTATACTTACTAAGGGATAGACTAGTCACTGCTTTGCATTCTCGACTCTCTCGTATCTACGTTATTTAATTTTACGTTGGTAGGTATCGGGCGAATGAACAGTGTATTATTACGAGATTTTTTCAGTTTTTATTTTTGCTAGGCAAATGAAAGATTCAATGAACTGCGACCAAAAATACCGAGTACCTACATATAAAACCGTTGAGAAAAACGCTTCCAGATTATTTTCCTGGAAACGTCAAGTTTGGATCTCATATGCTTGGACGAAATGTTTTACCTTAATAGGAAAGAGTCTATAGCGAAATCAAGGACATACTAAATGGCAGAGACAGGCCAATAACGTTCCAGGATCTCAACGAAATGAAATATCTGGAAAGAGTAATCAAAGAATCTCTGAGGTTATACCCTTCAGTGCCTATTATAGGCAGGAAAATAGAAGAGGATATGACAGTACGTAAGTATCTTTTTCTTGTATGTGACAGATAGAGAGAGAATTATTATGACGTCAGTTTTAATGTGAGTTAGAATTAATGAAAACGGTTATATTAAAGTTGATATTATTGATGCCCTAGGAATGACATATTACTTTCCCGGCAGATGGAAAGTATTGTGAACGCACTTCAGTGTCTTTCTCTCTCTCTCTCTCTCTCTCTCTCTCTCTCTCTCTCTCTCTCTCTCTATCTCTCTCTCTCTCTCTCTCTGTGCGTGCTTGTGTGTGTGTGTATCCTACACGATAGCGTCATCTGATTGAGATGAAATATGGCATGCAGGCATCATTTGGTCATGGCAAGAGTTGAAAAGATTGTGATTGAAATCGGTTCACCAGTCGACGCGCTAGTCATACTTCAATCCCGATACATTAGGCTTAGAGACTTGAAATTCGGTACACACATGCGTCTTTAGGCCGAAATCACATTGTGAAATTTTGGTTGAAATATCTGTTATGCAAATGACACAAATAATTTTCATATTCCGCCTTGTTTAAGAAAATACTACATTTTATTAAAAAACAGACATTTTAATACCACGGAAATATTACAAAGATACTACATTTGCGATCATACTCACTTGAAACACTCACCATTGAGGTGGGGGGGGGGGGGGGGAGAGGGTATGGCGTTTGGGAATAGGGGGGAGGGGGCTTGTCCGCTTACCAGGAAAGTATTGAGGTGAAACAACCGATTTTTTGACGACAACAGTTTATTTTAATACTGACAATAATTATTATTACCAAATTATATAATTATGATTACTATTGACAGATGGATACACGATTCCAGCAGGCACTCAAATCACAGTGCAGATATACATATTGCACAAAAATCCAGAACATTTTCCCAATCCTGATGAATTCAACCCTGATAACTTCCTCCCAGAAGTGGTAAAGGAGAGGCATCCCTATGCGTACTTGCCGTTTTCGGCTGGGCCACGGAATTGTATCGGTGAGTAGAAAAAATACTGTCGTATATCAGTCGACGAGCCTTAAGAGGCGAACATATTATCGGACTTATGGACGCGCCTGATAGTATGCACAGTCGTTTGGGACGCAGCTTGCGGATCTCTATCGGACCTCCGAAGCCTCCAGGTCACGTCCGCGACTTACGTCCGATAATTTATAATGTGCACGGCTCAGTAGACATTCATTACACAGATACCTTTGAAGGGGCAAACATATACATATTATCGGACGCGTCCGTAAGCTGCGGCTTTTCGTCCGTAAGCCGCGGCACAGTTGTTTGGGACGCGGCTTGCGGATCTCTATCGGACGTCCAAAGCCTCAAGGTCACGTCCTCGACTTACGTCCGATAATGCGCACGGCTCAATAGATATTCATTACCCAGATACCTTTAACCCCTAGAGCCCCGATTAGCCGATATCGGCCACAACACGATTCAGCGTGACGGCCCCGTTTTAATTTAATTTGTTTTTTTTTTAAAATTATGTTAATGTTTTATTTTCATTATGGGTACAGTGGTTTGGCAGTAATTAATGTTTTGGTGAGACAGTGTCATAATTATTTTTACTAACATTTTTTGGGACATCAATTTGTCCATCAACTGCATGAGGGGCCGAGGCCTGAAGAGTTAGGTCGCGTCCGTAAGCCGCGGCTGACGGACGCGTCCAATAAATATGTTCGCCCCTTTATGCTTATCGTATGCTGAGACGCAGATGACGCAGTTCCGAGCAACACAGGGCAGAGCAGATTTTGTAATGCATGAACATGCTGAGAGCTGCGTACGCTGCGCCGCAGGCACGGGAAACGCAGACATGTATCTATCCTGCTCTGATCGTTGTAGTGCCAGCACAACTTTCTGCGCGACGCGCGCACATAGAAACGTGTTTTAGCTAGATTTTATATTTTGCCGCATAAATGGAGAATAGTCAGATAACTCCCTCTAAAGTACCAGTTCTCCATAAGTAGAGCTTTTTTTTCAGACCTTTCAAAATAGTTGTGACAAACTGTAAAGTAGCAACAATTCATTAATTAACACGCTTTTATTAGGTCGACATGTATGTAACTAACTATGTAATGGAATCTAAGGTAACTAATTTAACCATCTTCCAAAGATCGTAGCGTCTGAAAATTGGCAGCTGTATGTAGTTCTGATGACAATACAATAAGATGAAGATATGAACTGGAAATTCATGATGGAACATCGTATCATAGCTGTTTTTGGACTTGTTAGAAAAGTCTTGGAATAAACTTTGACCACGATTAGGAACAACTCCATCAAAGTTAATTTCGGAAACGACAGTGAGCACCTAATTCAGCCGATACAAAATTTCCAGTAATGTGTGCGTATAAAGCGTGTTTTTAGTGTTTTTATTACGCTTTTATTTTATTTTCTAATCAGGCTCTGACTCTGAAATCATTTTAAGCGCTAAGCTCAAACTGTATCTCTTTGTACTAGCTAGGACGCGAATGAGTGTATTTGTGTCGCTTAGCTGCGTCGCAGCAAGCGACGTACACGTAGTGTATACTTTACGCATAATAAAGAACTGAAAATTACACAAACAGCAAGCCAAAAAACGAGAACCCGAATACGGAAAAATATCAGACATCTGTTCAATATTTAAGTTTGTTTTATTGATTTATTGATTTTTTAATTCCAGGTCAAAAATTCGCAATGATCGAGGAGAAGACGATTCTGGCGTCAATCGTAAGGAAATTCAAAATAAAATCGGTTGATAAGCCTGAAGATATACAACTCGTCGCCGAGCTCGTTCTTAGGCCTCTTAATGGTATTAATATCACACTGGAGAGGCGATGATATAACAGTCATGACTGTTTATAAAAATAACATATGTTGAAAATCTGAAGGGATATCGATACTTGAGAAGCGGTTGGGGCTAATTATGCATTAAGTATTGGATAGCGATATGTCGTTTTACATTAACGGTAGAATTAAAATAGAAATAGAAAAACAAAATTACTAATGAGCTAATGAACATATTTTATAACGGAACCATTGAAGTTTTGCATTTTCCGAAAAAAAAACATTGTGATATAGTTAAGCAATCGATTTAAAAGGATGGTTAAGAATACGTTTAATTTATTGTGCTGTCTTCTCCTTTACAGAACCTCCCTGTATTTTTAACGGATTAAATACATGGCTTGTTAGTGAAATGCTCGTTTTACTCCTCCGGATAAAAGTTAATAAAACACAAACGGAACTGCCATGGAATCCACAGATCGAAGTCGGGCCCATAATAATACTATTACTATTACTACACTTCTAGGAGCTGAGGGGTGGACACCGGACAGGCTGTGGTGGGTTTAAAATAGCTGACTTGCCACATTTGAGCATCCACCTAACAACCAATTCGCCCCCCCCCCCATCGAAGCCATAGAATTTGATTCGCGGAAATTGCGGTTTTAGATATTATTTATAGGAAGAAGTTGATTATTTTCCTGGAGAGACCAAGGTCTTTAAAGAGGTGAACAGAGGTGGCATGCCACGGGCGCCAACTTCCACCGCGCGAAGGTGAACAGTGAAGCCGTTCCGGGTGATAGCATTTGAAAGATTGTGCTCATGGTCTTTTGGAATATTTGATTCTCATGAAACAGTTAATTCTGCATTAAGGGCCATATTGCAAGAGTGAAGAGTTATATCTGGACGGAGGGCTGTGCATTTGGTCTTTGTCGACCTTCAGGTAGGTCATACTATTTAGAGACCGAATCGACCTCTAGAATCCAATCTGAAGCTTTTTCGATTATTAGGTAAGGTTTTGTAGTGTTTTCTTTTGCTTTTAGAGTCATCCCGCACAAATGAGTATTGGGTTTGGAGGGTACTGTCAACTCTGGCAGAATGAAAAATAAATTATTTCTGAAAAATATGTCTAAGAATCTTAGGTGACTTAATAAGAAATATTATAGGAGGTAAAAGCTTTTTAAACACCTATAATTAGGTAAACAAATCGACATTTCTTATTGTGATTTCAGCCAAACATTTTCAGCCTAATATTTCGAGATTGTTATAAACTGCTAAACAGCTAGACCTCTTTTCAACTCATGCCATAACCAAATGATTTCAGCTCAGTCGGATTAAGCGTTTGGGCTCTATTCAGGAGAAATACACACACACACACAGATACACAGACAGACAAAGAGACACACAGACAGACTTCAATCTGGAAATTGTCTAATTCGTCTCAGGGGGACTCAAATGGATGTTTCCGTCTTCATCTCGATTTTTTTGCGCGTTTCCAATACTTTCCCTCCTTGTCGGTTGGTGGGCCGGTAAAGTAAAAGAACAAATATTAAATAATGAAACATGAATGTGTTTTCCTAATCGGCTACATCCCTGTAACAAAAACATGTGTTCATTTAATCTGTTTATCGTAATATCTATTATATCAACATCTGATTGCTATTTTATCAACAAAAAAAACATTTCCAGTAACATTGAAAAAGGGATTAATATGATAAAATTTTATATCAGATAAAACACTTTTTTCTTTATTTGTTTTCATTCAAATTCAAATATTTTTTTTTAAAAATCTTATTTACACTTATTAATAAGACATAACCTAACTGGATCGCACGAGACGTCCTATGCGATAGGCTCGGATACCCAACATAAAATACAAAACTGACGATATGAATACTTATCTTAAAATCAATCATATAGGTGTACTAATATACGTCGACTTAAAACTATCAACTCTATAGAAATATTCATGGAAAAGAAATCCAATAATAAATAAAATTAAAATATCCTAAAAGGTGCAAATGATAATAAAAATTAATATTGCTAATAAACAAAACGAATGCCAATAATCAAGGTATGCTTGGTTAATAATAATAATCATTATAGTAATAATGCGAAGAGATTGAAATGAAAGAAATAAGTCCCTCAGTTTTTTTCTTCGCTGAGTGACAAACTAGAGGGTTAATTTATTTTTTTTGTAATTAATTGTTTTGCCTTGGGCATTAATACCAGGTATACAATTTAATTTATTTGAATAGTGATGGTAATGACTAAGTATAACAAATGTTTGTGCATGAGTGCTATTAATTTTGGGTACCTTGTGGTTTCTGTTTGTTATCGATGCAATAGGGCAATACCACATATTTTTGATAATAAAGTATTGTCGATTTAGCAAATGTTTGCGTAATATCTAGAACAGAGAAGTAACGACGAAGTTGTTCGGACAGGTATCTCAACGGTTTTCTTTGATGACACTTAACAGCATCCTCTGAGCTTTAATAAGCGAATGCAGGAGCGATAGTGTTGCACCATCCCAACCAATAATCCCATATACTATAATGATCAACAACTTTTATGATCGGTTTCGACTTTCCATTACGTAAGAGCTTAAATGGATGCATGAGCCTACGAAATTATGCCGCTGTGTTGTATGTCTGAAAAGACCAGGTCAGTCCAAGGTCAAACGTATCAGTGATAAAAGCATTTAATCGTGCTCACCTTGTCCAGAGCAGAGCAAGAATAGAGAGCTGATGGTCTGTCTTTACATGTGTGTACTATTAGGGATAGTTTAGAAGTTAGATGCATTCCCTTGCTGGTTTTGGAAGGTCATATATTTAGTTTTTCTCGACTTTTAATGATAATCGGTTTCAGTCAAGCCATTCTTTCATTTGCTTGAGACCCATTTGAAAATTATCAATGACTCCCTGCCAGGATCTTTCTCTGAAACTTGAATTCTTATTTTACTCAAAAAAACAAAAATGTAGTCTTAGTCTACTAATGAGTTATTTCTCGAAGCGAAAATACTTAATATTAGGCACTTGTATTTGTATTAACAGCTTTATTTTTCAACAATTTCAATCGCGCGCAAGCAGAGACATCGTTCCCTGATAAAAAAACAAGATCGGCGCAGGTAACATAATATATAGTGCCCAGAAGATTTACATCGTTTGGACAACACCAATATTGCTCAGAGAATAATTAATATTTTAGGAAAACTTCGATATTTCAATGTTGACACAGTTGGTTTTTAAAAAAAGTCTCATTCGGTGGTTAATTATTAACCCATGGGTGGCCACGCCCGCCGCTTGGCGTTTTTCGTATTATCCGTATTATATCTGTATTTATGCAATTATTGGCTCTATTTCTATCGCCACTGCGCTAAAACCTGTCATTGAAGCCTGCAATTGAATAAGCCACCTGTATATATAAGTATGCTTGCACACACCTTCTACAAACAAATTTTCGAGGGCGTCGAAAATTTTGCTGGGAATAACTGGCTTCCGAAAGGTTAAAGGAAGAACGGAAACTGAAAGTATCATGACATTTCAAAAATATGATATTTCAAAAATAGCAACACATTTACACACACACACACACACAATTTACACACCCGTACAACTCTAACAATATAAATGTAAACTACTATGTAAACAAGAGTGTATATGAGTTTTTTTATTTTATAACATAATATTTGTACTTAAATTTATTTAATAATTATTTTTTTCTAATTTTGTTATTTAATGATTATTCTGATTTTAATGATTATCTTATTTGATTTAATTTTATTTATATTTTTTTGATTACCAATAACAATTTCCTAACATTTCAAGAAACTAAACTTTAAAATTTGAAATTTAAAGTAATATCATATCAAATTGGCGTTCTGTAAAAATAATTCCTAAATATTTATTTTGTGAATAAATAAATACAATAAAAAAATTATTACTAGCAAGTTACCTTGAGGTACACCAAACTGTATGCCTAATCGGCTATATGCTTGATCGAGCTAGACGTCTCCCCCAGTAAAAGTTCGCAGAGACGTATGGTGAATACCTACTAAATGTAATGTTGTAAGCAAAATACGATGGCAGAGAGTACCAAATGCCTTAGCAAGATCTAAAAATACTGTTACATATTTGTCCTCATGGTCTTAACTATTTTTCCAAAGACGGCAGCAATCGCGTTTTGGGTGCCTCTAGCTAATGGGATTCCAAACTGCATAGGCGTAAGGAGGTTGTTGTCCGCTAGGAATGCTTAGTCGTTGCTTGACTATGTTTTCAAACATTTTAGATAGGTAATTGCGAAGACTAATAGGACAATAGCAACTACAATCGTCCCTGGCAATACCTTTGAATATTAAGCAGATAACAGCTTGTTTTAAATGTGCAGGAAACATCCAGTTGTAAGGCCTATGTAGCAAATTGGCGTCATTAAAACTCTCTTGTTAGCCTCTATAATCTGAGTTGTAATAAATTTGGTACCAATAGATTTACCATTGATCGAAAATATTTTTTGTTCATATGGACCTGCCACTTGTACTCTTTCATATTTTTTAGAATAATCTCTCTTTTGCATTTAACGCTAAGTTCACAAAACAAGCGCCGAATAAGTTCAAATATTATCAAGAGTGTTGACACGAAAACGAAAACCTTGTATCCATCCAATGAAATAAACATCATATATCTTTATTGTTGAAATTGTTATTGTTAACACCTTCATTGTTAACATTGTTATTGTTAACAACTTTATTTGTTGAAGGTGCTCTTCAAAGGTGTCTCTTTCGTATTCATGCTAATTTTCTTCTTTTTACACGACTGCCCAAAAGGAATGTTATGTGTTCAGGATTCATTTATATATGTTTTCCGTTTCTTTATTCAACTATAACTTCTAAACGCTGGAACCGATTTAGAATTGTATCGTATCGTTAGAATCGTTTTGTCCTCCCAGCGTCTTTAATATAAATCATCGTGTTACGTGGTGCGTGTTGACAGTCATCATTTGACAGTTTAGTAGTTTTTTCGTTCTTCCTCTTTGCGGCCGTCAGGCATAGATCCGGTAGGCCCAGTAACGAAGAGAAATATTTGAAATATTAATTAAGCAAAATAAATTATACAAAGTGTTTAATTATTACACTCCACAAAATATTATCGATTTTGAAACAACCGTTTTTTTTTCTTACGAATTTATTCGAATCCAAAATTTTGTAATACTATAAAACTACGCAATGGTACTCGGAAAAAATCCAGTATGTATTAATGATGAAACCCTGACTTTTTTCATTATAACTTCTAAACGCTTGAACCCATTTAGAAATGGGTGATATTGTTAGAATCGTTATGTCATTTCGAGACTCATAGCATACCTAAACTGTCTAAATATTAAAAATACTCCTCTAAATTTCCAAATGTCAATAAATTTACATAAGTCTATCGTGATTAGTGTCAAATGAAAGGTCTGATTGAGTACATTCTGGAAATACATGTACATATATTTATCTATCTATAAACCACCAATATTTCATATAAAACCCGTAATAAAAAAAATATATATAAAATACTTCACTTTCTTTAACGGCAGTCGTGTTTTATATTCTTTTTAATATATTTATTTGTATTGTTTGTTTCATTATTCCAAATCTGTCTTAGTAATGTAGCCCTAAAGCTTCTAGCAAAATCTGCCGGAAATGGAGTCTCACTTTGCCGACGGAATGTTGGGACTTATGTTTAATCACGATCGAACTAGCCAAAATATTATGTTTAATCACGATCGAACTAGTCAAAATATTATGTTTAATCACGATCGAACTAGTCAAAATATTATGTTTAATCACGATCGAACTAGTTAAAATATTATGTTTAATCACGATCGAACTAGTCAAAATATTATGTTTAATGACGATCGAACTAGTCAAAATATTATGTTTAAACACGATCGAACTAGTCAAAATATTATGTTTAATCACGATCGAACTAGTCAAAATATTATGTTTAATCACGATCGAACTAGTCAAAATTGTGACAAAATCAGGAAAGAAACCATGAAATATTTACTTGAGAAATGCTTATATGATCGTAATGTTTTTTTAAGATAAATAATAGATTATATTTCCCGGTAGAGTTTCAAATTTTTCTGATATTAGTCTTATTTGTGATTAGCAAATTTAATAATAATTCATAAATTTACTTTTTGACTCCTTTGCAACGCTTTGATTTTGATTACTTATGATTAATTTAGTTTTTTTTTCAGTTTTTTTTAAATGAATTGTTTTAATTAGATTTTTTTTATCAATTGAGAATCCCAACGGAGAAAGCAATCTAGAGTGATGCCTAGATATTTCCAAGATATTTCTCTTTGTATAGGCTGACAGTTACAAGACTCTACGATATCGCACTATTGTAATACACGAGTGCGATTACGTAGAGTCTTGTAACTGTCAGCCTATACAAAGAGAAATATCTTGGAAATATCTAGGCATCACTCTAGATTGCTTTCTCCGTTGGGATTCTCATATACATAAAGTGGCTACGAAGGTGCGAATTCTTGGATATGTTTTCAAAGAACTGAGGAATATTCTGGATTCCAAAACACTAAAAACTGTTTATTATGCTTTATGTGAATCGCTTATTACTTACGGCATAATTGGATGGGGTGGATGTGGTAAAACCCTGCTAGAGCCATTGCAAGTTGCGCAGAAATTTATATTAAAAATTATTCTACGTAGACCATATCGCCATCCCACTAATGAACTTTATAAGGAAGCTAAAGTTCTTGACTGTAGGCAACTTTTTCTAAAAACTTCCCTCTTAAGGCTATTTTTGGACAGTAACTCAAATTTAGGAATAATTCAGAACCGGCGACCAACGAGACAAGTTTTAGAAAATAGCTCAATAATACCCAGAAGGAAAACATCATTTGGACAAAGACATTACTCTTTCATTGCGCCGAGATTTTACAATCTGATCAATATGGAAATAAAAATGAACTTGACATTTAGGGAATTCAAAAATAAACTAAAGAAATGGTTATCGAATCATGACAGACTAACCATACATCAAATGTTAGAAATAATAGTATAATAAAACTTAGGTGCACTAATTATTAACATATTTTTAAACATATATGTTAAGTATATTTTAACATTGAACTAACTACCAAAAATTATTTGACTTTGACAATGAAGTATACTTTTTAGACTAGGTAATTTTATATTAATAAATATTAATGACTGTTTCTTCCTTTTCTCACATATAACTTTATTTATTTTATTTAATCGAATTTTATATGATATTTATTGCAGATTAAATAATGGAATTGCATTTTATTTATTATATTATCTTTTATTATTTTTTTATTATTATTATTTTTTTATTTTATTCTGAAGACCACATTTTAGGGTAATTTAGTGTCATTAGCTTTTTACTAAAACTTGTATATTTGTAAGCAACCAAGCAATCAAGCAATCTTGATTGTAATATTGGAGTCCTGTCCACCCTAGAACGGGCTAGTCCCAGTTGGGTGACAGAAACAAATAAGCAAAAGGTTAAGGGTTTGCCATTCGGTTCCTGTTATTTTTATAAGCTAATCAATGTTTCATAGTAATTAATTCTTAAATAAATAAATAAATAAATAAATTCCATTTTTTTAAATTAAATAATTTTATTCGTGTTGTTTTCTTAAAATGTTAGTTTTTTCCTTAATAAATGTGTTTTCTTACTCTAGAACTCTCTTTGGATGCTTTCTATTTTGTGTTCTATTTTTATAGCTTTCTTTTTTCTAGTTTTTTATATTTTTCTACTGAAATAGTAAATGTTTACTATTTTCATTAATTACGTTTTTAAGGTTTATTTTTATAAACCTTTTTAAGTTATAGTATTATTGGAAATATAATTTCTAAACCCAGATCGGGTCACTGAAAATAAAAATACTTACTTATTATTAAAACAAAATAATTTTTTGTCGAAAGAACTTTTATCGAAAGGAAAAGAGACACGAGTGTATAAACCAGGCAGAAGCTGGTTTTGCCTTTGTAATCTATACTAATATTATAAAGAGGTAAAGTTTGTGAGGTTGTAGTAAGTAATCTCTGGATCTATTGAACCGATTTTAAAATAGAAAGCCACGTTATTTGTGAGTGTATATATAGGCTATATATGAATCCGAAAAATGAAAAGACTTTTTCGTGGTAGTCGGATTTTCAAAGTAAGTCGGAGAAAAAACGGTCTAACGAAAACGTTTCTAACTAACTCTGCCTTAACGATGAGAGATTTATGATTAAGTTCTAGAGAAAGTTGTAGAGTTTGGCAATGCCTACAAAAAAGTCAGCGACAGCATATGTCTAAATTTTATAAGTAGTCAGTAGTAGTAGTAGTAAGTAGTCACAAAAAGTAGTTTTTTATAATAAAAAAAATATGTAAATCGTTAGGTCATCTTTATTGGTCATATTATCAACAATAATAAATTCATATCAAAATAAGTAAATTTATCGTCTCAAGTCTTTAAAACAAAAGACTTTTCCGTTTTACTGCATATAATTTCCCTTTTACTGCATAAATGGTTAAAGACACTCACAAATAACGGTTATATAGTCAAATTGGCGTGCTAATATATACATACATAAAGTAAAAATATAACCCTCCTTCTGGCAGTCAGGAAATACATCATAGCACTCAGTACTAACCGAACCACACTCATAATTTCATCACAAGAAAACAGTTTTACCGCCCAACGAAGTGGGCACGGGTCAGCTAGTTTTAAATAAAGGTCATTCATATGTTTAGTAAAATTTCTATAATATGATAACTACTAAATGTTTTGTAAATCAGCCAGAGGACAATTACTTTCATTCAAGAAAATTTCGATTATTGCTCATTGTTTAAAAAATGCGTTAGACTTTTCCGCAGCTCGGCCAGTGGAATGGAGTATAAAAGGTAAATCATTTCCTTCAACTTCTTTAAATCGCAGAATTGACGATGACTAAGCGCATGTGATCTGTTATATTCAACAGCTGACATGGCTGCCTTTAAAACTTCTGACACATCCAGACATTTTAGGCGCAAAGAGGTTAAAAGTTTAGAACCACCCTCATTTTCTACGCTCTTTGATAAGAGAGCAGCGATAGCTTTATTTTTGGAGTTTACTCCTTCAGAATCGATTCTATTAAAAGCCCCCGGTATGAGAATTTGATGGAGACTTAACAGCAGGCGTTACGTTTAATGTCAGTAAAGTTCGAAAATTGAAAAGTTGGCACTAATACCCAACAGGAGACCATAACTTCGATGAAATTGGCCTGCATCCAAGCCAACCCGTACTGACCATACATTTGTCGAATGATGCAATGAGAGAGATAGCAAATCAGCAGATTGCAATCTGAGAGATTCACACTCCAGTCGTGCGTCGGAGCTGACACGCAGATTTTTTTTTCCACGCATTTTTTTGTCAGCATTAGTAGCAATACAATTTAGGTTTTCCATTTAAGGTTGTTTTTCCGAAGACCATTTTCAACTCCTTTAAAAACATTTTCCCCATTGGCCGTGCCGTGAATGCTCAAATTTCGAATGCTACCAACATTTAAAATATGATACAATTGGCTGAGTTTGTTATCAACGAGCCATTAAATCGAAATAAAATAAAAAAACCTCCATATGCTCCATGAAATGAAAGAAGAAACTTCAATCTTAATTTCTGGCAGAGGAGTTTATAATAAAGATTGTATAATGTTATCAAAATAGAGTAAACCTATATAAAATTGTATAATATTAAAAAATTGTAAAGAAATATTGTAGAAAACAGTATAATATTGTTATATTTGATAGGGTTTGTAAAGAAATCCGTTTATAGGATGATGTTTTTATTTAAAATAAAATTAGTAAAAGCTACTTAAAAAGTAGCGAAGGAAATCCCAGCTTGTATTGGGAAATGCTTATGTTTGAATGAGATATACTTACGGATGTGCACGACTTTCGACTATTTATGAGATATATGGATGAATAGTGATCGTTAGTCGACTGCAAAAGGACCTTTAAACTTACATTGCACCGTCGAAAGTAGCTCGTTTTATATATATATATATATATATATATATATATATATATATATATATATATATATATATATATATATACATATATATATATATATATATATATATATATATATATATATATATATATATATATATATAAATATATATATATATATATATATATATATATATATATATATATATATATATATATATATATATATTTATATATATATATATATATATATATATATATATATATATATATATATATATATATATATATATATATATATATATATATATATATATATATATATATATATATATATATATATATATATATATATATATATATATATATATATATATATATATATATATATATATATATATATATATATATATATATATATATATATTGTGACATAGATAGTTGGGGAATACCTTTGGTGACCTATAGAATCTATAGTAACCTGTAGAAACTAGAATCCCCTTAGTAAAAGTCACTTGTTTTTATTAGAATTCGATTTATTGGGATCTTAGTCCCCATTAGGAGAATATAAAGAAAGTAGAAACTAGAATCATCGAAAGAAGAGCAAAAGACGTGCGATCCTTATCCAGGGTCGGCTTACAAAGTATTGGATTTTAGAACACTTATTGGATTGTAGCACGTGGGGACACGGGAATGTAGGATGTGACGATCTTCGACGGAGTCGCGTTTCTTTTCGGCTGGCCGATCCCCGTTCTTCCTCTTCCCGCTCTACGCCGTGCTTTCCCACGGGAGACGGCGGCTGATGTACATGCGACGGGCGGCACTCTCGTACGTGCGATGATGTTTACGTTGGTCGCGGTCGACCGTCTTGCGATTCGGTAGGTAGATCGGCAGGAATGGTCCAACGGAGAAGATTAATCCGATAGGAGAATCCCTGTAATTACACAGGAGCAATAAGTGGGAGAGAAGGAAAATGAGGAGTCAGTTTGCCCAATCCTAGGGAGTCGGCTCACTCTTCAATCCATCCCTTCCCAACCGAACGGATAAGGATTCATCCTGTATCTAAATATTGAACAACCGCTTCAAAACTCACCGGGTTAATTTATCTGATTACGTGCACCACGGGATTCTCAATTAATATCGACCGCACCAGCTGAATTGCGAATTCGAAAAAGAAAGGGCGGAAACATGGCCGTCTAATGATGGATTCTTACTCGACTCGTTTAGGCTTCCGGTGCTTAATTTACATTTATTTTATTAATTTGAATAATTGTTACAGTATTTTTATAAAATACTAGATTTAATTTCTAGTTGAGCGGATCTGATTTAATGTGGCTAAGTGTCCGCGTTTTTACGTACGGAATTTAATTACCAATGTTAATCATGATTTTGTGTATTAAAAATTGTATAATACCCAAATAAATTATTGTATTAATTTTCCTAGCATCCTGGTTTATAATTTGATCTTTCTTTATTTTTACCGACTTAATTAAAATTATTCTTTTTCCTAAAATCCATTTTCATAACTGAATACAAGATTTAAATGTGGCAATCGACTAGCCGACAATAGATTCGTTGTCAATTGTACGCTTGTAGATACTACGATAGTCGTATGTCGTATCTGACAGTCCTAGCTTGCAAGGCTTGTGAATTGCATCAAGATGGCGCTGCATGCATCTCATGCGTGTGTGTATTGTTGTTTACTTAAAGTGCAATGCGAATTTATCGGGGAAAACAGCAATCGTGTCACAATCCCCCCGCCTCGAACCGAAAATTCACGGAAGCAGCGGAATTTTCGCCTAATTCACGTAAGTACCATAACATTCAACATTCCTACACGCTTCCCAAGTTTGACAGCTTTAAACACGCGCTGATTATAACCTGTGAACTCACCTGACTCTGGGTCAACGATGCGCCCCTCACGCGTCCGACCCGGGATACAATCCTTCCTTATTCTATTCAAGGATAAGCCCTTATTCGATTCAAGGAACCTACTTTTAAGGATTAGCCCAAGAAGAACGTTGAACAGCTCGGTAATTAATCTTTCATACAAGCTCTTACATTCTTTCAATCATAAATCTCTGCATTCATCACCATCTATAATACGGTAGCCAATCCAATAGGCATACCGATCCTTTCATTCGACACTGAAACCCTAAATAACGTGTGCTACTGTGTCACACCAATTTCGTTGACACCTCATCGAAGCCTCACTTTCCTGCCTAGAACGCTTTGCTGCACTGCTACTTAAATAAAACTTTACTTTTCAGAACGAACGCATTGTCGCATTGGTTCCACTGAAACTGCGGCAACCTGTTGTGTGCACTGGACCCATATTCGATAATGTTCCAGTCTAACTACACCAACCTAATAACAACCACCATATAATGTTTGTGGATATGATGAATAACATCACAACAGAAATTGCATCATGGATTACATTCGGAAAACAACACTATGACGTATAAAATAATAAAAAAAAACGCTCACGATGCAAGTCGCTGAACAAACACCGAATGACAAGGTAAACCCAATTTTATTTAATATTTTAATGAATTATGAACATATTAGATGACAGTTGACCGTCTATTTTAAGGTTATTATTTTTTTATTTTTTTATTTGATTTTAAATGATTACTGCGATGGATCGGGATCCTGAATCTGAATACCTGGAGACTTTTGGGGATCCAGAGTTAGATTTCCAGGGATTTTAAAATCTTTGGCATGATGTGTACCTGCCACTTCTTTCCCCGCCAACGTCTCCAATATATAGACGTTGTCGGATAACTTTTCCTTTACGCGGAACTCTTCGAAGTTTGGGGCGAGTTTAGCCGAGAAATTATTCCCTTTATTAGAAAGGAAACGCGTCTTTTTCCAAATAACATCGCCCTTTTGTAGAACCGGAGTACGGCGACCCTTATTGTAAGAGTGCTTATTCCTCTCATGTTGCTTCTGCAAATTGGCCTTAACCATTTGAAAAATGTTTTCCAGCTGACCCAATCTGTCAATTCGATCGTCTTCTTCCGGTGACATGAGGACAGCTTGCGTTTCCGCTGCCGTCATTGCGGAATAAACCTCGCCGGATGTTACCAGTTCCCGACCGAAAACTAAAAAGTTCGGACTGAAACGACTAGATTCAGATTTGGCAGAATTCAACGCATACTGGAACTCAGGTAAATGTATGTCCCAGGATTTATGATACCTACCCACGTAAGCGCATAGCATGGTACTTAGAGTACGATTATATCTTTCTACGGGGTTGACCTGAGGGGTATAAAATGGGGTGTTAAATATTTGGGGAATTTTATGCTCCTCAAAAAATTTCTTCATTTCTTTAGAAATGAATGGTTTACCGTTATCGGTTAGGATTACCCTGGGGACACCGTGAATTAAAAACGCCTTCTCTTTAATTAAAGGAATCATTTTGCTCGACGATGCCTCTTTCAATGGAATTATAATGGTATACTTGCTAAAACAACATGTTATTAGCAAAATATAACGGTTTCCTTTGCTTGATGACACCATGGGGCCATGAATATCCAAGGCAATATATTCGAACGGGCGACTACACTTTTTGGGTGAGTTCATAGTGCCCAATGGACTTGTTGTTACATGTTTAGTGGCCATGCAGGTATTGCAATTTGCTACATATTTGACGACCGTTTGATACAACCCTGGCCAATAGTAATGTTGCCTCAATCGGTTATATGTTTTGTAGACCCCGAGATGACCGGCAGTTGGATTATCATGGTACTCTTTAAACAACCGGGTTTGATCTTCTAACATGACGACCTCCTTCCACTGAAATTCTGGATCAACTTCCCCGTCTGCTTTACTATATCGGTAAAGTTTGCCATTTTTAATCGTCCAATTAGGATGAGCGATCGGATTATTTGCCACACCTAGGTATTGCTTCTTGAACCAGGTATCCTCTGTTTCAGAAACGCTGACACTTGCTACGAGTGGAGCTCGAGATAACGCGTCTGGGACCTTCTGCTCACTCCCTTTCCGATGGACTATACGGAAATTGTACGGAGAGAGACGAACCCCCCATCGAGCCAACCGACCTGTAGGCGAATCGATCGAAAGAAACCATTTTAAGGCTGCGCTGTCTGTATGAATTTCAAATAATTCTGTGCCTTCTAAATAGCACCTCCACTGTTCAACGGCGTGTAAAACTGCGAGGGCCTCTCGTTCCACCGCTGAGTAATGTCTCTCAGCCGCTGTTAGGGTCCGACTTGAAAATGCCACCGGCCTTTCCTCTTCGCCGTTGCCCTGCGTCAAAACAGCGCCTGTCCCGTAAGCCGAGGCGTCCGCGTATACTCTGAACGGCAGGTCGTAGTTAGGACACGCCAGGACCGGTGCTGATGATATTGCTGCTTTTAATTTATTAAAAGCGGCTTCAGCTACGGGATTCCAGGAAAATTTCGGTGAACCAGGTTTTGTGGACGTCAATTGATTTAACGGGGCAGCTGTTGTGGCGAATCCCTCAATGAATCGCCTATACCAGCTGGCCATTCCGAGAAATCTACGCAACTCCTTTTTAGATTTTGGAGTCGGAAACGCAGTAATTGCGGCAACTTTGTCTGGATTGACTCTCAATCCAAAACGATCAACGACATGGCCGAGATAACTGAGTTCTGACCTAAAGAATTTACATTTTTCAAAATTTATTGATAGATTAGCGTACTTTAACCGTTCTAGCACTCGAGTTAACAGCGATGCATGTTCGTCAAATGAGGTTCCTGTAATGATGATGTCGTCTAAATATACGAACACGCGTCTCTCAAATCCGGAACCAAACAGCGAGTCCATGAGGGATTGAAGAATCCCGCTGCCGTTGGAAACCCCGAACGCGGTTTTAGAAAATTGAAACGAGTTCCGGAATGGTACTGTGAACGCTGTCTTTGGCCTTGATTCTGGTGAAATTGGGATTTGCCAAAATGCAGAACTAAGGTCGATTGAGCTGAGGTACCTGGAATCTCCCAGGCTGTCCAATATATCTGTGATATATGGCAGACCGTACGCATATTTTTTTGTTACCGCGTTTAATTTTCGCGAGTCAAGACAGAAACGATAAGATCCATCAGATTTCGGAACCATTAGCACAGGATTATTCCAGGGGCTTATTGCTGGCTCAATGACGCCTAAACTCAGCATCCTATCCACTTCGTTATTTAATGCTTCCAATTTCGATGGTGAAAGCCGGTAATATCGTTGTTTAATTGGCAACGCGTCTCCGGTATCTATCACATGTTCAATCAGAGATGTCTTTCCTAACCCAATCTTCTCACTAGAAATATCCTGATATTGCTGAATGATATTATCGGCAATAAGCCGTTGTTCTACACTTAAATACTCATCATCGGTAATTATAGGTTCGATTAAACGACAAGTATTGATCTCCGAAGTATTACAAGTTCTTAAAAATTGCATATCATTAGGAATTAGGCCAAATTTTTCCCAGACATCTATACCTAAAATCAATGGTATATTTATGGCTGGAATAATGTAAAATATACACACTATCGTAACACCTTTAATTGTTACTGGTAGTCTTAGTGCACCGCTACAAAAAGATTTAACTCCATTTGCAGACGTCACAAAAAAGGGTTTACAAGGCTCTATTTTGAAACCTTGATTAATTATTTGAATATGGGCTTCCGATCCTATTATATTTAAAGTGGAACCAGAATCTAACAAACCTTTTAATGAAACTTTTCCAAAACATACTTCTAAATATAATAATTTTTCGGCGCTACTAACAGTTTGAGAGCAATTTATTTGAATTATCGATTTCTGGAGCTCCGTAGGAAGATCTATTGATCCGTCACTCTTATACGTCTTGCTATTGACGTTTCGTGACCAAATCTGCCTCCCGTGAACCTGATTGCTAGTAGTGCCTATGTCTAGTTTTTTTGATTTTGATCACTACGATAATTCGTAGGAGTTCCTGACCTATCCTGATTATGGCTATTTACTGCATCTCTATTCTTGCAGTTACTGCAGGTTGGAATTCTTTGTCCGGGCGCTTTACATCTAAAACAAAATATTTCCTCCTTGCGCGGACAATGCCAGTATTGATGATCATTCGTTTCGCACCTTAAACAGGTTTGCCTCCTGCCAAACGACTTTACCGCGTAAACTCGCGACCGATTATTAACGTTATCCCTTTTTTCAGGATGATCTAACCGACTATCTACCATTGGCCTGTCTGCGAGTCTCTCCCCGACCACGGAGTGTTTAGAACCCGTCGACAAGAAATCCGCCGGTGTTTCTGCGAAGAACTTTGAACGGAGATGGTTCTTCTCCAAACGTTCACAGAAAGTTTGCAGTTTTGAGACGGAATCCAGTTCGTTCAACCCGACCTGATTCGAATACACTGGCCGAACGTTCCGCAGCAGTATTTCTAGTCGCTGATCTTCCGACATGGGCCTAGCCAGACGATTGAATAAGGTGTGCATTAAGTAGAAGTAGTCTGCAACGGTTTCGTTTTTACCTTGCGTCCTAACATATATTTGTTTAGATAACCTGAATTGGTAATCTTCAGGCTGAAATTTTTGTTTCAGCAGCTGTTGAAACTGATCCCATGAGATTAAAGAGTCTCGCACCTGACGATACCACAGTAACGCGGGCCCATTCAAGAGTTCCGGCAACCCCCGCAATAATGAAGTCTCTGCGATCATTCTACTAGATGCTAACTCACCGATTCTCTCCAGGAATTCGAAGACACAGCTGCTACCATCGTACGACAAACGGAGCTTTGAAATGTCGACCCCTTTAATGGTCGCAATATTATTATGCAATGGATTATTTGTATTCTCTACCATTAATGCTGATGTTAATTTTGTATCTACTGTATTTATTGTAATATGTTTTGACTCATCGTCATCGCTTGACGGTACTGTTTGTGTGAGCGCTGTATGACAAAGGGGTGTCGATACTCCCGATTTAGGTTCTGACAACTCCTGCCACGAGTCTTCTATGTATTCCCAAAGGAGCGATAGCTCTTTCGGCATATTCAAACTCATTTTGAATCTACGGCATAACGAATTGAAGTTTTCCTGGAATATTTCAGTATTGACTTGCTCCGTGTTCGATTTTAATAATTTTATGTCGGATTTAAGCCGCGATAATGAATTTATTATATCATTTTTCGACTCTTCATTATATAAAATTGATTTAACCGGTTCTTTGTCCAACAGATCCCGCAAAATTACTCTATTTTCTTCCACCTTTTCAGCCAGTTTACCGTTTCTAATTAATATTTCGAATTCGAGCTCCGCTTTACGCAATAATTTATATTTGATAGCCATATTGATTTAGCTGTTGTTCAATATTAGAATATGATAAATCCTACTTCGTCCGACCGAAAAGAAATAGCTTGAACAATGAGTGACTTACCCACCGGCTTGCGACAGATCTGAAAGGAAAAATTAGGAAGTGCTTCCACGTGCTATTAATTTTAAGATTTTAATAAAAAGTTTGAATTTGTTGAAGTTTTATTGTAGAATTTACTTAGTATTTTAGCGTAGTATGCTTAGTAGTTTTTTTTAGCAGCTATTAGTAATAACTAGATGTAGCATTAAGTAGTATAATTTTGGTGTTTAAGTAGTATTAGGGTAGTATTTTAATAGAAATTTGAATTTTTAATTTTTTATGGTTTTTTAATTTAGATTTACGATTTAGTATAATCCAATACTTAGATAATTATGCTGGGCGCCAATTGTGACATAGATAGTTGGGGAATACCTTTGGTGACCTATAGAATCTATAGTAACCTGTAGAAACTAGAATCCCCTTAGTAAAAGTCACTTGTTTTTATTAGAATTCGATTTATTGGGATCTTAGTCCCCATTAGGAGAATATAAAGAAAGTAGAAACTAGAATCACCGAAAGAAGAGCAAAAGACGTGCGATCCTTATCCAGGGTCGGCTTACAAAGTATTGGATTTTAGAACACTTATTGGATTGTAGCACGTGGGGACACGGGAATGTAGGATGTGACGATCTTCGACGGAGTCGCGTTTCTTTTCGGCTGGCCGATCCCCGTTCTTCCTCTTCCCGCTCTACGCCGTGCTTTCCCACGGGAGACGGCGGCTGATGTACATGCGACGGGCGGCACTCTCGTACGTGCGATGATGTTTACGTTGGTCGCGGTCGACCGTCTTGCGATTCGGTAGGTAGATCGGCAGGAATGGTCCAACGGAGAAGATTAATCCGATAGGAGAATCCCTGTAATTACACAGGAGCAATAAGTGGGAGAGAAGGAAAATGAGGAGTCAGTTTGCCCAATCCTAGGGAGTCGGCTCACTCTTCAATCCATCCCTTCCCAACCGAACGGATAAGGATTCATCCTGTATCTAAATATTGAACAACCGCTTCAAAACTCACCGGGTTAATTTATCTGATTACGTGCACCACGGGATTCTCAATTAATATCGACCGCACCAGCTGAATTGCGAATTCGAAAAAGAAAGGGCGGAAACATGGCCGTCTAATGATGGATTCTTACTCGACTCGTTTAGGCTTCCGGTGCTTAATTTACATTTATTTTATTAATTTGAATAATTGTTACAGTATTTTTATAAAATACTAGATTTAATTTCTAGTTGAGCGGATCTGATTTAATGTGGCTAAGTGTCCGCGTTTTTACGTACGGAATTTAATTACCAATGTTAATCATGATTTTGTGTATTAAAAATTGTATAATACCCAAATAAATTATTGTATTAATTTTCCTAGCATCCTGGTTTATAATTTGATCTTTCTTTATTTTTACCGACTTAATTAAAATTATTCTTTTTCCTAAAATCCATTTTCATAACTGAATACAAGATTTAAATGTGGCAATCGACTAGCCGACAATAGATTCGTTGTCAATTGTACGCTTGTAGATACTACGATAGTCGTATGTCGTATCTGACAGTCCTAGCTTGCAAGGCTTGTGAATTGCATCAAGATGGCGCTGCATGCATCTCATGCGTGTGTGTATTGTTGTTTACTTAAAGTGCAATGCGAATTTATCGGGGAAAACAGCAATCGTGTCACAATATATATATATATATATATATATTTATATATATATATATATATATATATATATATATATATATATATATATATATATATATATATATATATATATATATATATATATATATATATATATATATATATATATATATATATATATATATATATATATATATATATATATAATATTTGATTGTAAATGTGTAAATTATTATTTTTTCAAATTGAAATTATGTTTATCACTAAATAAATGAAATGATAAAATAATGAAAGGGCACTTATCTGGTCTGTGGTGACCAGGAGTGACTCCACGCCTTTTTCGTTTTCTCTTCTCTCAGTATTTGCGGTTTCCTACTGTGGTATTCGAACCTTTCTACTTTATCCTACAGCGGCGACACAACAATGCGAAAGACGAGAATGAATGCTGGAAAATAATAGGCGATTAGTGTTTCTTAAATATTAATGATTTTTATAAAATGTATATCAATATTTCGGCTCAGCCGTCGTCAAGATATATCTTGACGACGGCTGAGCCGAAATATTGATATACATTTTATAAAAATCATTAATATTTAAGAAACACTAATCGCCTATTATTTTCCAGCATTCATTCTCGTCTTTCGCATTGTTGTGTCGCCGCTGTAGGATAAAGTAGAAAGGTTCGAATACCACAGTAGGAAACCGCAAATACTGAGAGAAGAGAAAACGAAAAAGGCGTGGAGTCACTCCTGGTCACCACAGACCAGATAAGTGCCCTTTCATTATTTTATCATTTCATTTATTTAGTGATAAACATAATTTCAATTTGAAAATATATATATATATATATATATATATATATATATATATATATATATATATATATATATATATATATATATATATATATATATATATATATATATATATATATATATATATATATATATATATATATATATATATATATATATATATATATATATATATATATAAATATTTGATAGTTTTGTGTATATATTCTTTTTAGAATTGATCAATAAGATGATTATAAAGTAAATACTTATAAAAGCCACTTACATCGTGACGTGAAAAGCCACTAAAGCATTCCCGAATCCGATCAAGGGAATCCTTCGTCACGATGTAAGTGGCTTTTATAATTATTTACTTTATAATCAATATATATATATATATATATATATATATATATATATATATATATATATATATATATATATATATATATATATATATATATATATATATATATATATATATATATATATATATATATATATATATATATATATATATATATATATATATATATATATATATATATATATATATATATATATATATATATATATATATATATATATATATAAGACGAGCTACTTGACAGATGGAAGAATTTAAAATTTCGAATTTCTTTTGTTTATTTTCTAAAGGTGCGATATAAAGAAGCTGCGATCAATATTCAGCTGAAAACTTAAAACTAAAAGCGTGACATGCCCTCACATCAGTGAGAGGAAGCAGTCAGCTTTTTCCTATTAGTTGGAAAGATTACCTTTAACCTAAATGGATTATTTACAATGAACGAAACATAAAATATGTAAAAATTCAATATTTTGAAATATTTGATAGTTTTGTGTATATATATTCTTTTTAGAATTGATCAATAAGATGATTATAAAGTAAATAATTATAAAAGCCACTTACATCGTGACGAAGGATTCCCTTGATCGGATTCGGGAATGCTTTAGGTGTTAACGAGAATGATGAATGTCTCTCACTTGCGGAAAGAGAAGTAGGTTTAAGTTGGGCCCATTTTACAACTAGTAACGCTCACCCTTCATCCAATTATCTTAAAAATTAAACTACAATCCTTCTTTATACGTAAACTAACTCAATTTCCTATTATTTCAAGGGAAATAACAAGACAAGACGAGCTACTTGACAGATGGAAGAATTTAAAGTTTCGAATTTCTTTTTTTTATTTTCTAAAGGTGCGATATAAAGAAGCTGCGATCAATATTCAGCTGAAAACTTAAAACTAAAAGCGTGACATGCCCTCACATCAGTGAAAGGAAGCAGTCAGCTCTTTCCTATTAGTTGGAAAGATTACCTTTAACCTAAATGGATTATTTACAATGAACGAAACATAAAATATGTAAAAATTCAATATTTTGAAATATTTGATAGTTTTGTGTATATATTCTTTTTAGAATTGATCAATAAGATGATTATAAAGTAAATAATTATAAAAGCCACTTACATCGTGACGAAGGATTCCCTTGATCGGATTCGGGAATGCTTTAGGTGTTAACGAGAATGATGAATGTCTCTCACTTGCGGAAAGAGAAGTAGGTTTAAGTTGGGCCCAATTTACAACTATATATATATATATATATATATATATATATATATATATATATATATATATATATATATATATATATATATATATATATATATATATATATATATATATATATATATATATATATATATATATATATATATATATATATATATATATATATATATATATATATATATATATATATATATATATATATATATATATATATATATATATATATATATATATATATATTTATATATAATCATATCATCATAATCATCAAATGCTTTTTATTTTTAATTATCATTCATTTAAAAATAATTCATAAATTCATTTAAAAATAAAATAAAAATAAATATTTTTAAATATCATTCATTTAAAAATAATAATAAAAATAAACATAATAATATCATTCATAAAAAATATTATCATTCATAAAAAATAATGTTGTTCATTATGGCCATAATGTAACATATATAGGCTATATACATAGAATATGTAGAAACTATAAAACTATAAAAAGAAGTTATATTTCCGAAATTCTTTATTATGCCTCGTATTCGTACATTCGGCACAGAGGAGGTCTGTGCGGATAAATATAAATTAGGGTGAAGATTATGGAAAAACCCAATCATTAAAACATTACCTAACAATATGTAAAAATCATAGTAAGAACAACAATTTAAAAGAATATTCAACAAAAAAAAAACAATGAGTAAAAATATTTAAAAACAATTTAAAACGCCGCTATTCAGCGGAGAGCAGAGCTCAGGGTTACGGCGATTCTTGCTCCTAATAACCATAAAATAATATATTAAATCTAGGAGAGCAATAGGGCCTGGTAATGGTTCAATTGGGGATATGATTTGCGCGCTCCGCCATTCGAATTTTCGCGCCTTCCGCTTCGATTGACGTCGGCTGCAGCTCGTCGCCGCCGCCGAGGTGTTAGTACGGTACTCCGATGATCGTACTCTCGTACTAGTCGTAGCCTGGAGCAGGTAGGTAGGAGTCGCGCAGACTCGCCGGAACTACGATTCCCCGATGCGGTCGTATGGCTTCAGATTAGCAGACAGGCTCTAAATGACGGTCCTTAAAGGCCGTGGGGTGGCAGAGGGCTTCCTCAACGACCTCCCTCAAAGATCCAGAATCGCCCCCTACACGGATTCCCCGGATGGGCGCGCTCTCGACGAAGATTGCCCGAATAAGGATCCAATATGAAGATCCCTCGCAGAAGATCCCTGCCGCAGAAATGGCCTATTATAGATTATTCGCGCCAGGACGAAGGTACAGATCTTGGAACAGGAACAGCAATAGCTCAAGTCCAGTCGTTTGATTCTGACCCTCGCCAAACCGATCCGAGAGGATCCCAAACAGAGTAAAATACATCGAGCACTTACCAGGAAATACTATAGTCCTATTACCTAAAAGGGAGTTGGTAACTGCCCGTTTTCGGCCTTCGCGGTTCAGTATCTCCGCCATCTATCGAGTTACGCGCGCGCAAGTTTGGGAACTCTCCCAGCGCATTAGACGGCGCGTCGAGTGGAAAAATTTATTTTCGTCCGTTCGTTTGTTTTATTCGTTTTTTTCGCACGTAAAGTTCAAAAAGTGCTCTTTTTTTTTCGGATCCCACGCTTTTGGAAATAGCCGCGGGACCGTAATTGCGCAACCGTCACGTCCACCCGAAAACCCTTCTCTCTATGGAAAAACTCCAAAAAGTTGAAATTTCCTACGCGCCGCCGCCATATTGGATTTTGAAAATACAACGAAAAAACCGCAAAACCTCGATAACTCGAGAACGGATAGGAGCGGAGCGTTCGGTCCGAGGAGCGATCGAAGGGCTCGGCGAGAGCTGCGAAATGGCATTTTTGAAATTTTGAAATTCCCAAAAAAATCATACAAATTTTCCATTTTTCCACTTTCGATAGGAAATATTTTTTTCGAAAAAAGTGTCATTTTCGGCGTCCCACGCTTTGGGAAGCAGCGGCGGGACCGAAATCGTGCAATAGACACTTCCACCCGAACACCCCCAACTCTATGGGAAAACTCCAAAAAGTAGAAATTTTCTTCGCCCGGCCGCCATATTGGATTTTGAAAATGCATCTAGAGAACGTCGAAAAAACGCACATTTTCCACGATAATTCGACGCAATCGAGAACGTCCAAATCGACGGCCGTCTACGGCGAGTCGAAGGACTGCACGTCCTTTACGATATTGCAGAAAAAAAATATTAAGTTTCTCCAAAAATTAGTAATAATTTTCACTTTGAAATTTGGTCAAAAAAACGCCCTCAAAACGAAAAAAGTGTTTTTTTCGGCTTCCTTAATTTTTCTCATTTTTTGATTTTTGTTAATTTTTCATCGCCTCTTTCCAACCGGAGAATCGTCTCTCTATGGGAAAAGTCTAAAAAGTAGAAATTTTCTTCGCCCGGCCGCCATATTGGATCTTGAAAATGCCACCAAAAAAACACACAAACCTCGATAATTCGACTCACGAACGTCCGAATGGATTTGCGTCTGCGGTAAGTCGAAGACCTAGACGTCCTTTACGAGATTGCCAAAAAAAATTTTTAAGTTTCTCCAAAAATTCATATAAATTTTCAATTTGAAATTTTTCCAAAAAACGCATTTGAAACGAAAAAAGTTTCATATTTCGGATCCCACGCTTTGGGAAATAGCCGCGGGACCGTAATTGCGCAACTGTCATCTCCACCCAAAAACCCTTCTCTCTATGGAAAAACTCCAAAAAGTTGAAATTTCCTTCGCGCCGCCGCCATATTGGATTTTGAAAATACAACGAAAAAACCGCAAAAACCTCGATAATTCGAATCGAAAACGTCGAAATGGATTCGCGTCTGTGGCAACTCGAAGTCCGAGAAATCCGTTACGAGACTGCCAAAAGAAAAATTGGAATTTCTCCAAAAATTCATATAAATTTTCCATTTTCCCAATTTTTAAAGGGATTTTTTTACAAAAAAAACGTAATTTTTCGGACTCCACGCTTTGGGAAGCAGCAGCGGGACCGAAATTGTGCAATGGACATTTCCACCCGAATACCCCCAACTCTATGGGAAAAATCCTAAAAGTTGAAATTTCCTTCAATTTTCTTCGTGCGGCCGCCATCTTTGATTTTGAAACGAGGCTACGAAAAAACCCGATTAGCGCAGAGAGGACGACCTCCTGTCGAGTTGTGTTCTACGGCGAGATGTAGCGCCTCGACCAGCACTACAAAGTGGCATTTTCAGAATTTTGAAATTTTAAAAAAATTTATATAAATTTTGATTTTGAATTTTTCCAACGAGTACAAAAATCACATTTTCCGATATCGATCGAGACAGACCGAACCTACCGCGTTGCAGTCTTAGGCGAGATCGACGCCCCGAGTGAGGTCTACGAAATGGCATTTTTGAAATTTTGACATTTTGAAAAATTTTATATAAACTTTCATTTAGAACTTGGAAATTATTATGAAAAAATCACATTTTTCGAAATAAATCGAGATAGAGTAAACCTGACGCGTTACGATGTTCGGACAGAACGACGGCCTCGGTAATCTCTACGAAATGGCATTTTTGAAATTTTGAAATTTTGAAAAATTTTATATAAACTTCCATTTTGAACTTGGAAATTATTATGAAAAAATCACATTTTTCACTAAAGAACGAGATAGAGTAAACCTACCGCGTTGCGGTGTTCGGACAGAACGAAGGCCTTTGAAATCTCTACGAAATGGCATTTTCGAAATTTTGACATTTTGAAATTTTTTGATATAAACTTTCATTTTGAACATAGAAATTGTTATGAAAAAATCACATTTTTCACAAAATAACGAGATAGAGTAAACCTACCGCATTGCGGTGTTCGGACAGAACGAAGGCCTTTGAAATCTCTACGAAATGGCATTTTCGAAATTTTGACATTTTGAAATTTTTTATATAAACTTTCATTTTGAACATAGAAATTGTTATGAAAAAATCACATTTTTCACAAAAGAACGAGATAGAGTGAACCTACCGCGTTGCGGTCTTTGGATAGATCGACACCCCGCTTATGCTCTACAAAATGGCATTTTTGAAATTTTGACATTTTGAAAAATTTTATATAAAATTTCATTTTAAACATAGAAATTATTATGAAAAAAATCACATTTTTCGAAAAAGATCGTGATACATTAAACCTATAGCGTTACTGCGTTTGGACAGAACGACGGCCTTGATAATCTCTATAAAATCGCATTTTCGAAATTTTGACATTTTGAAATTTTTTATATAAACTTTCATTTTGAACATAGAAATTGTTATGAAAAAATCACATTTTTCACAAAATAACGAGATAGAGTAGACCTACCGCGTTGCGGTCTTTGGCGAGATCGACACCCCGCTTAAGCTCTATAAAATGGCATTTTTGAAATTTTGAAATTTTGAAAAATTTTATATAAAATTTCATTTTAAACATAGAAATTATTATGAAAAAAATCACATATTTCGAAAAAGATCGAGATAGAGTAAACCTACCGCGTTACGGTCTTTGGCGAGATCGACACCCCGCTTAAGCTCTACAAAATGGCATTTTCGAAATTTTGACATTTTGAAATTTTTTATATAAACTTTCATTTTGAACATAGAAATTGTTATGAAAAAATCACATTTTTCACAAAATAACGAGATAGAGTAGACCTACCGCGTTGCGGTCTTTGGCGAGATCGACACCCCGCTTAAGCTCTACAAAATGGCATTTTCGAAATTTTGACATTTTGAAAAATTTTATATAAACTTTCATTTTGAACATAGAAATTGTTATGAAAAAATCACATTTTTCACAAAATAACGAGATAGAGTAAACCTACCGCGTTGCGGTGTTCGGACAGAATAAAGGCCTTTGAAATCTCTACGAAATGGCATTTTTGAAATTTTGAAATTTTGAAAAATTTTATATAAAATTTCATTTTAAACATAGAAATTATTATGAAAAAATCACATTTTTCGAAAAAGATCGTGACAGAGTAAACCTATAGCGCTACGGTGTTCGGACAGAACGACGGCCTCGGTAAGCTCTAGAAAATGGCATTTTTGAAATTTTGAAATTTTTAAAAATTTTATATAAACTTTCATTTTAAACATAGAAATTATTATGAAAAAATCACATTTTTCGAAAAAGATCGTGATAGAGTAAACCTATAGCGCTACGGTGTTCGGACAGAACGACGGCCTCGGTAATCTCTACAAAATGGCATTTTTGAAATTTTGAAATTTTGAAAAATTTTATATAAACTTTCATTTTGAACATAGAAATTGTTATGAAAAAATCACATTTTTCACAAAAGAACGAGATAGAGTAAACCTACCGCGTTGCAGTCTTTGGCGAGATCGACACCCCGCTTAAGCTCTACAAAATGGCATTTTTGAAATTTTGAAATTTTGAAAAATTTTATATAAAATTTCATTTTAAACATAGAAATTATTATGAAAAAAATCACATATTTCGAAAAAGATCGAGATAGAGTAAACCTACCGCGTTACGGTCTTTGGCGAGATCGACACCCCGCTTAAGCTCTACAAAATGGCATTTTTGAAATTTTGACATTTTGAAAAATTTTATATAAAATTTCATTTTAAACATAGAAATTATTATGAAAAAAATCACATTTTTCGAAAAAGATCGTGATACATTAAACCTATAGCGTTACTGCGTTTGGACAGAACGACGGCCTTGATAATCTCTATAAAATCGCATTTTCGAAATTTTGACATTTTGAAATTTTTTATATAAACTTTCATTTTGAACATAGAAATTGTTATGAAAAAATCACATTTTTCACAAAATAACGAGATAGAGTAGACCTACCGCGTTGCGGTCTTTGGCGAGATCGACACCCCGCTTAAGCTCTATAAAATGGCATTTTTGAAATTTTGAAATTTTGAAAAATTTTATATAAAATTTCATTTTAAACATAGAAATTATTATGAAAAAAATCACATATTTCGAAAAAGATCGAGATAGAGTAAACCTACCGCGTTACGGTCTTTGGCGAGATCGACACCCCGCTTAAGCTCTACAAAATGGCATTTTCGAAATTTTGACATTTTGAAATTTTTTATATAAACTTTCATTTTGAACATAGAAATTGTTATGAAAAAATCACATTTTTCACAAAATAACGAGATAGAGTAGACCTACCGCGTTGCGGTCTTTGGCGAGATCGACACCCCGCTTAAGCTCTACAAAATGGCATTTTCGAAATTTTGACATTTTGAAAAATTTTATATAAACTTTCATTTTGAACATAGAAATTGTTATGAAAAAATCACATTTTTCACAAAATAACGAGATAGAGTAAACCTACCGCGTTGCGGTGTTCGGACAGAATAAAGGCCTTTGAAATCTCTACGAAATGGCATTTTTGAAATTTTGAAATTTTGAAAAATTTTATATAAAATTTCATTTTAAACATAGAAATTATTATGAAAAAATCACATTTTTCGAAAAAGATCGTGACAGAGTAAACCTATAGCGCTACGGTGTTCGGACAGAACGACGGCCTCGGTAAGCTCTAGAAAATGGCATTTTTGAAATTTTGAAATTTTTAAAAATTTTATATAAACTTTCATTTTAAACATAGAAATTATTATGAAAAAATCACATTTTTCGAAAAAGATCGTGATAGAGTAAACCTATAGCGCTACGGTGTTCGGACAGAACGACGGCCTCGGTAATCTCTACAAAATGGCATTTTTGAAATTTTGAAATTTTGAAAAATTTTATATAAACTTTCATTTTGAACATAGAAATTGTTATGAAAAAATCACATTTTTCACAAAAGAACGAGATAGAGTAAACCTACCGCGTTGCAGTCTTTGGCGAGATCGACACCCCGCTTAAGCTCTACAAAATGGCATTTTTGAAATTTTGAAATTTTGAAAAATTTTGAAAATCGAACAAGAAAATGAGCGCGTTCTCGACTCGACTCAGTCGCGTTAGCGCGACTAACACTGAATGGGCTCACTCGACCTACCTATTTACTCTACCTATCGAATTATTTCGAAAGATCTCGATTTCGAAAGAAGAAGATTTCGATTTATTTCGAAAGATCGAAGGTGGCGAGGCACGCAGGGGAAGGCGGGTAAAAAGCAAAAGTCGAACAAGAAAATGAGCGCGTTCTCGACTCGACTCAGTCGCGTTAGCGCGACTAACACCGAATGGGCTCACTCGACCTACCTATTTACTCTACCTATCTAACATAGTTTACGATGAAAGTAGATGTGCCCTTTCATACAATGAACAACAACGAAAGTAGATGTGCCCTTTCATACAATGAGTAACAATAAAAGTAGATGTGCAAAAAAAAAACTGAAAAACTAAAAAACGCAACTTACTACCACCCACTGGGCTCTGTGCCGCTCCGATCTAGTTCTAGTCCTAACACGGACTTCACTGGGATCTTGAAATACTGCTGCTTAGCGATATAATGAGGGCGAATTCCCATTTCGGCTGGCAGTTATACTACATTTTTGGCGGGCCCGTAAGGGAAATTCGATTTCTCAGCGCGCGAGATTTTGAATTTAAATTAGGCCTTTTTATTTTGGATGACTAAAAAATCTTAGCAATTTTGAGAATAATTCTGATTTTTATTTATTTCCAAATCGATGATCAAAATCCCCTGATCTCTATCCTTAATTATTCTATCCTTAAAAATCTACACGTTAGCGAACCTACGACCTTTAAGATGGCCAATTTACCATCTAGCATTCATTATGATAATGGATAAAATCTATGAATTAAGATTCCTACTATATCAAAATAATTAACATTTAAAACGAAAACAAATTTAATTTCGGATTAAATAAATTAAACACCTTCGGATAATATTTACGAAACATCGCATCAATCTCCTACGCCTGGCAACGATCTATTCCGACGTCCTTATTCGGCCGGTATCGTGTACGATCGGCATAGAGTCAAGCGCCGAACGAAGAAATAGCGCACCGCGCCGCGGTCGATTGTAATAAGTCGCCGCTGACAGTTCGCAAACATGCTCGCGAAATATGTTGATCACGAATTGGGTGGAAAACGGAAGAAAAGCCGCGGAAAACGCGGGGAGCGTTACAATATATATATATATATATATATATATATATATATATATATATATATATATATATATATATATATATATATATATATATATATATATATATATATATATATATATATATATATATATATATATATATATATATATATATATATATATATATATATATATATATATATATATATATATATATATATATATATATATATATATATATATATATATATATATATATATATATATATATATATATATATATATATATATATATATATATATATATATATATATATATATATATATATATATATATATATATATATACACATATATATATATATATATATATATATATATATATATATATATATATATATATATATATATATATATATATATATATATATATATATATATATATATATATATATATATATATATATATATATATATATATATATATATATATATATATATATATATATATATATATATATATATATATATATATATATATATATATATATATATATATATATATATATATATATATATATATATATATATACTAGCAGACCCGGCCACGCGTTGCTGTGGCTAAGGTTTTTGTTATATTATATTGTAGTAAACTATTTAAGAGGAACGGTAGGAGAACATCATTCATGGGGACCACCATGCTTTTTTACATAGATGCCATTTGTACAAAAATATGGCGAACTCAAGGACAGATTTTCTACTACCGTAACCCCTTAATACAAAGAAATTATTATTTGCGAACGAAGACGAAAACGATTGGCACTGGATTGGGATTTATATTTTTTATATTTTTATATTTTTCCCACAAAGTTTGTGCTTGCGATGGATAACATGTCGTCAAAATAATTGCAAACAACTGACGAATGTTATTGGGCGTTGATGTCAACGCAACATCAGCAAGCGTTAAGTCCCAATGGTTATCGTTTTCTAGCAATTGCAGTTCACGACATGCATCTTGGTATGTATTGAATACTCGACCAACTGTTCGCAGAAATTCAAAAGACGTTGGTCCGGGAACATTCATCAATAACAAACGTAAATAGAATCACTCACGTTGCTTTGGATGTACCGTGTAAAATCGCCCCAATGCCTTAGCTTTGAATATGCCTGTAATGGAAGGATGTGGTTGTCTTGTAGCTTATATAACACGTTTGATGGCATTTATTGATTACTTACTCAATCCAGTCAACAGATATCGCCATCTGTTAAAATCGTTTAAAGCTAACAGATAATTGTGAATGTCAAATAATAGACAAATAATGTGCAATAAAATAATATTGCGACTATAAATTAAGATGTAAGCTATCCTATCTTTCAAGTTTGATCAAACTGCACACGGTGTGCAAATTTGATTCAAATCGGTTAAGTAGTTTAGGAGTCCATCGCGGACAAACAACGTGACACGTAATTTATATATATATACGAGTGGTATTACCCGGCGTTGCCCGTGTTATATATTTTCTCAAATACCAATGCATACCAATTTTCATGGCGATCGGTTGAGCAGTATAGAAGTTGGTGTGCTGCAGCGCCGTCTAGTTGAAAGTTGCAACAAAGCGGATATATATATAAAAACCTTAACCATGAAAAAATACATATATATGCCAACTTTCATGGTGATCGGTCAAACGGTTTCGGAGTCTATTAAACTCGGACAGACGGGCATACAGATATACCAACATCCATTTTTATATTATATTATTTTGGCCTGTTTTTAAAATTTAAACTTTGAATGCCTATATCTCGCTTATTTATAGCGACCGACACAATTTTCTTCCAGATTTAGCATTAAAATGAAAAAAATTGGAGAGAGGTTCCTATACTGCAGTTATTCCACTTTTATAACTATGTGATAATACTTACATGTATATATTTTAATTAAAGAGTTTTGAACAATGAAGCACACATAATTAAAAAGCAGGAATAATTTCACTGTATTACCTTCACAATATTTTGAATTTAGAATATCGCTTGGCCGACTATGACGTTTGGCCATCTATGGATTACTCAATAGATAACGCCATCTGTTAAAATCGTTTGGAACTAACAGATAATTGCGAATGTCAAATAATAGACATTGCAATAAAATAATATCGCGACTATAAATTAAGACGTAAGCTATCCTATCTTTCAAGTTGGATCAAACTGCACATTGTGTGCAAATTTGATTCAAATCGGTTAAGTAGTTTAGGAGTCCATCGCGGACAAACAACGTGACACGTAATTTATATATATTAAGAAGATATATTTATATATATGATGTTTTTATTTAAAATAAAATTAGTAAAAGCTACTTAAAAAGTAGCGAAGGAAATCCCAGTTGTATTGGGAAATGCTTATGTATAAACTATAAACGGATTTCTTTACAAACCTTATCAAATATAACAATATTATACTGTTTTCTACAATATTTCTTTACAATTTTTTAATATTATACAATTTTATATAGGTTTACCCTATTTTGATAACATTATACAATCTTTATTATAAACTCCTTTGCCAGAAATTAAGATTGAAGTTTCTTCTTTCATTTCATTGAGCATATGGAGGTGTTTTTGTTTTTATTTCGATTTAATGGCTCGTTGATAACAAACTCAGCCAATAGTATCATATTTTAAATGTTGGTAGCATTCGAAATTTGAATTATTTCGTAATGTCACTTTCATTTAGAAAACGGCTTTGCCGAAGTGATCAATAGTTTAATTTTTTATTTTTTCGCTTAATTCGTCTCAATTGAAGGCATTTTGTGTTGCATAAGGATAAGCCCTATTTATGAGATATATGGATGAATAGTGATCGTTAGTCGACTGCAAAAGGACCTTTAAACTTACATTGCACCGTCGAAAGTCGTGCACATCCGTAAGTATATCTCATTCAAACATAAGCATTTCCCAATACAACTGGGATTTCCTTCGCTACTTTTTAAGTAGCTTTTACTAATTTTATTTTAAATAAAAACATCATCCTATAAACGGATTTCTTTACAAACCTTATCAAATATAACAATATTATACTGTTTTCTACAATATTTCTTTACATTTTTTTAATATTATACAATTTTATATAGGTTTACCCTATTTTGATAACATTATACAATCTTTATTATAAACTCCTTTGCCAGAAATTAAGATTGAAGTTTCTTCTTTCATTTCATTGAGCATATGGAGGTGTTTTTATTTTTATTTCGATTTAATGGCTCGTTGATAACAAACTCAGCCAATAGTATCATATTTTAAATGTTGGTAGCATTCGAAATTTGAATTATTTCGTAATGTCACTTTCATTTAGAAAACGGCTTTGCCGAAGTGATCAATAGTTTAATTTTTTATTTTTTCGCTTAATTCGTCTCAATTGAAGGCATTTTGTGTTGCATAAGGATAAGCCCTATTTATGAGATATATGGATGAATAGTGATCGTTAGTCGACTGCAAAAGGACCTTTAAACTTACATTGCACCGTCGAAAGTCGTGCACATCCGTAAGTATATCTCATTCAAACATAAGCATTTCCCAATACAACTGGGATTTCCTTCGCTACTTTTTAAGTAGCTTTTACTAATTTTATTTTAAATAAAAACATCATCCTATAAACGGATTTCTTTACAAACCTTATCAAATATAACAATATTATACTGTTTTCTACAATATTTCTTTACAATTTTTTAATATTATACAATTTTATATAGGTTTACCCTATTTTGATAACATTATACAATCTTTATTATAAACTCCTTTGCCAGAAATTAAGATTGAAGTTTCTTCTTTCATTTCATTGAGCATATGGAGGTGTTTTTATTTTTATTTCGATTTAATGGCTCGTTGATAACAAACTCAGCCAATAGTATCATATTTTAAATGTTGGTAGCATTCGAAATTTGAATTATTTCGTAATGTCACTTTCATTTAGAAAACGGCTTTGCCGAAGTGATCAATAGTTTAATTTTTTATTTTTTCGCTTAATTCGTCTCAATTGAAGGCATTTTGTGTTGCATAAGGATAAGCCCTATTTATGAGATATATGGATGAATAGTGATCGTTAGTCGACTGCAAAAGGACCTTTAAACTTACATTGCACCGTCGAAAGTCGTGCACATCCGTAAGTATATCTCATTCAAACATAAGCATTTCCCAATACAACTGGGATTTCCTTCGCTACTTTTTAAGTAGCTTTTACTAATTTTATTTTAAATAAAAACATCATCCTATAAACGGATTTCTTTACAAACCTTATCAAATATAACAATATTATACTGTTTTCTACAATATTTCTTTACAATTTTTTAATATTATACAATTTTATATAGGTTTACCCTATTTTGATAACATTATACAATCTTTATTATAAACTCCTTTGCCAGAAATTAAGATTGAAGTTTCTTCTTTCATTTCATTGAGCATATGGAGGTGTTTTTATTTTTATTTCGATTTAATGGCTCGTTGATAACAAACTCAGCCAATAGTATCATATTTTAAATGTTGGTAGCATTCGAAATTTGAATTATTTCGTAATGTCACTTTCATTTAGAAAACGGCTTTGCCGAAGTGATCAATAGTTTAATTTTTTATTTTTTCGCTTAATTCGTCTCAATTGAAGGCATTTTGTGTTGCATAAGGATAAGCCCTATTTATGAGATATATGGATGAATAGTGATCGTTAGTCGACTGCAAAAGGACCTTTAAACTTACATTGCACCGTCGAAAGTCGTGCACATCCGTAAGTATATCTCATTCAAACATAAGCATTTCCCAATACAACTGGGATTTCCTTCGCTACTTTTTAAGTAGCTTTTACTAATTTTATTTTAAATAAAAACATCATCCTATAAACGGATTTCTTTACAAACCTTATCAAATATATTTATATATATATATATATATATATATATATATATATATATATATATATATATATATATATATATATATATATATATATATATATATATATATATATATATATATATATATATATATATATATATATATATATAGGTATATATATATATATATATATATATATATATATATATATATATATATATATATATATATATATATATATATATATATATATATATATATTGATAGGAACTCCGGCAGGTTCACTTAGTACAAAAACGTCAATTTCCGTAAGAATAAATGTATTTTCCGAAATAAAACAAAGCAATACAATAGCCGAACGTTGCCTCGATATAAGTCAATCCCCGAATGGAAAATTCCCTCCTCATTCGATGAGCCGGGACACGAACCGCTGATACATTTACTTCGTACAAAATTATACCGCATGGCTTCTCGTTCAACCGTCAGATGGCGCTACTGTCTTTTATACATAGATGTCGCTTGCGGTCATACTTGAAATTAAATTGTTGTATATTCTAAAAAATATATCTAACAGTCGGCCATCCTGAAAATCGGCTCGCCCCGAGACGACTGCTGGTTCATGTGTGTAGCACTCGGTAGTCTTGCATTTGACCATGCAAATGAATTGTTCAGAAATGCTTGTTTGCAGCTGTAAATAGTGAGTGATTGGTGAACTCTCCGTTCGGCCATGTTCTGTAAACAAAGGAAACAGCGCCACGGTGCAAGTTTTACTCTCAAAACACCGCGACACAAAAATATTAATATTTAATTGTTAAGTTTAATATTTTTCACATTTAGTAAGTTATGACGAAGTCATGTGAAGTATTTTTAACTTCAACAGAATAAAATTCCATCCTCGTTGATTGATGGACTTTGACGTATCAAGTCAAATAAGCCTCATCAAATCAACATCAACCAGAGTAACAAAAATCTCATTTTTTTTTTTTTTTTTAAAAAAAATTACTTCAGATGGAATACAACCTTATCTAACAACGATTTCAGATTAACACAATACCAACTTAACAATAACTTCAAATCAACATTCATATCATCAAATTCTTAAATCATCAAACTTCAAACCATATCCAAACATCAAACTTCATTTTCAGATCATCAAAATTTTCAAACAATCGTCTTCACTTTTGATAAAACACAATCTCAACTCAATAGCAATTTCAGATGAATACAATCTCAATCCAACAATAATTTTCGATGGAACACACCCTAAAATCGCAACTTTAGAGGAACATAATCAGAATTCAACAATAAATTTAGATGGAATGCATTCCCTATTTCCAAAGAACTCCAAGTGCACATTATAATATTATCAGCTGATTTTTGTTTTGTTATTCAAAACTCAAAGGCACTCTGAGGCGTAATAATAGCCTTTGTTTATTTTCATGATCATGATTTAAAACTCGGTAGATATCTCTCCGATAAATAAGCGCATACACTTCAGAAGGTTACTTATGCGTATTAATAGCATTAGTCACTTCATTCGGAAGGATCCCAAGGCAGTTTTAATAGGTTGCCCTGGCTTCTTCATAACGAGCGCTTTTGAAGGATTTACATTCCATGTAGGAACGACCTCGGAAGGACCCTGATGCGTATTAATAGCATCAGCTACTTCCTACGGAAGGATCCCAAGGCGTATTAATAGCCTCGGCTACTTCATAACAAATGCTAGCAAGAAGGGTTTACATTCCATGCCGGAAAAACCTCGGAAGGACCCTGATGCGTATTAATAGCATCAGCTGCTTCCTACCGAAGGACCCTGGGACGTATTAATAGCCCCAGCTACTTCATAATAGAAACAAGTGCTTACAGATGGATTTACGTTCCACGTGGGAATCACCAGAAGGGTTTACATTCCATTTAGGAAATACCTCGGAAGGATCCTGATGCGTATTAATAGCATCGGCCGCTTCCTACAAAAGGACTCAAGAGCTTATTAATAGCATGAACCACTTCCAATGGAAATACCTCAAGGCGTATTAATAGCTCCAGGCACTTTATAAATAGAAAAGTATATCAAACCTTTGTAAGGCTTTGTTTCACATATTAATGGCTGCAGTTTTTAACTGTCCAGCACCAAAATAAATTCTTAACCAGACTTGTTTATTCAAACGAACATATATCATGGGCAAATAAAATTTTGAATATAATATCAATCATAATATCAAAGTTTCATTATATTTCTGCAACTAGTGCAGCAGTCTGTCTGGTTATTTATTATATATTTTTTTTTTTTTTTAAATCATATTTTGCCCATTCCATCGCTTCAAACGATCGTTTGCGATGATATTCTTGTAATTATTCCTAGATGAAGGAATACTCTCAACCAGGTAACGGTCATTCGGGAACACTTCTGTAATTAAACAAGGTCCAGCAAATCTTGGAACTAATTTTCCACTCGTCAATCCTTTCTTTATAACTTTTCTCTCTACCAGTACCAAATCACCAACTTTAAAGTTCTGAGCTGCTCGACGTTTCTTATCAAAACGCGTCTTCATATTCAAGGCGTTGATTTTAGAGACTTTATCTGCTTCTTCTCTTACCACTTCAATATCCACAACTGG
This sequence comes from Micropterix aruncella, assembly GCA_944548615.1. Taxonomy (NCBI): domain Eukaryota; kingdom Metazoa; phylum Arthropoda; class Insecta; order Lepidoptera; family Micropterigidae; genus Micropterix; species Micropterix aruncella. The sequence continues at coordinate 19,692,097 of OX155966.1, forward strand.
TGTTTCATGTTCAATATGAGCAGTTAAATTAGGATTGAAGCCGAATAATAATTCATATGGCGTTTTACCTGTCGTTTTATTTACTGTGGAATTAATGCCCATTTGTACTTTACAGATGTAATGTTCCCAATTTGCTTGCTCATCAATACAATAGGCTACCAAAGAATCCAAAATTGCTCTATTGGTTCTTTCAACCTGACCGTTTGCCCTGGGACTTGCAACTGCATTCAATATGTGTTTAATTCCTCTTTCAATACAAAACTCTTCAAATGTTTTGCTTGTAAAAGCTTTACCTCTATCGGATATTAATCTATTCGGTACACCGAATGTTTTTATCAGCATATTCATTGCCATAACAACATACTTTGCACTTGTATCACGTACGGCTTCGATAATAGTAAATTTTGTGAAAGCATCGATCATCACGAGAAGGTTAGTCTTGCCTGTTTTAGTCTTACAAAATGGACCTAAATGGTCTATGTGCACAGTGGCAAAAGGTACTGCCTTTTTCTCAATAGGATGCAGAAATCCTGGTTGCTTTCCTGTTGGTTTCTTCGCGAATTGACATTCTGGGCATCCGTTTATGTATTTCTTGATAAATGTATGTGCCTTAGCAAACCAATAACGCTGCCTTATTAAATGAAGGCATTTCTCAACTCCTTTATGTCCATTCTCATCGTGGTGTATCTGTAATATGCGCCATCGTCCATCCTTTGGAACAACAATTAAGGGTTTCCCATCGATAAGCCGACATAATTTTCCGTTCACAATTTTGTAATCATTAGTAAGACCTTTCCGAGTTTTATTCTTCAAATCTTCCTCTAATTGTTTTCTTAAATTCCGTACATTTTCATCTTCGTATTGTAGAACATCAATCCAGTCGTTAATGTCAATTCGTTGTACATGTGCCGGATTGCGACTTAGCGCATCAACATGGGACATAGACGGTCCAGGTCGGTAGATCACATTGAAATCGAAATTTTGCATTTCCAACCACCATCTTCCAATACGCGGCACCATATCTTTCTTTGTCCATGTCAACCTTAATGCATTACAATCTGTTACTACAGTGAAGGTTATTCCAGTCAAGTAAATTTTAAATTTGCGAGCACCCATTACCACAGCAAGTGTCTCCAATTCATAGCTGTGATAACGTTTTTCTGCTGACATCGTTTGTCTACTGGCATATGCAACTGGCTTCCATAAACCGCTTTCTTGTTCCTGTAGTAAAATCGCACCCAATCCAATCTGAGATGCATCAGTATGAAGTTGAGTCTTAAAAGTAGAGTTATAAATTGCCAAAACAGGATATTCTGTCAGGGCTCTTTTGGCTGCCTCAAAAGCATTTTGCTGTGTATCATTCCATGACCAATCAGTATCCTTCTTAAGTAATGTTGTCAATGGAGATACCATTATGGCGAAATTCTTTATAAATTTACGAAAATATCCAGCCAATCCAAGGAACTGACGAACTTGATGAACATTTGAAGGTGTAGGAAATTCTTGTACTGCAAGTAACTTACACTTTGAAGGACGAATCTCTCCTTTTGACACTTCATAGCCCAAATATTCAACCTTAGTAGTTAAGAATGAACACTTCTCCAATCTCAATGTCATATTTGATTTCTTCAACACCTCAAAAACAGTACGAAGCCGTTGGATACCCTCTTCTTCATTATGGGCCAAGATTAATATGTCATCTAAATAAGCCATTGCATACTGGAATCGTAGAGAACCCAATACACCATTCATTGCCCTTTGAAATACTGCAGGTGCATTGGCCAGCCCAAAACTTACTCGTCGATATTGATAATGGCCATCAGGTGTTATAAATGCTGTATATCTTCGAGAATCTTCATGGACGCTGATTTGATGATAACCTGAAGCCAGATCCAACATAGTGAAAACACTATGATTATTTAAACGATCCAATAGATCTTCTATTAGAGGTAACGGATACCTCTCCTTTTGTGTTATCTTGTTTAAAGCACGATAATCTACACACATTCTCGGCTCTCCATTCTTCTTTTGTACCAGAAGTACAGGACTTGCATAATCTGATTGCGATTCTTCTATGATCCCTTCATGAAGCAGATCCGAAACAATGTCCCTAACCGTCTGACGTTCAGCATCAGAAAGCCGATAAGGTCGATAGTAGATTGTTTTCTGTTCTGTCAATTTGATCTTCATCTCAACGTTGATGTGACCCAATGGTTTATTATTTCGTTTAAAACAATCTTTGAATTCATCGAGTAAATTGTCAAGTTCTTGGCGATCTTTTTGTGATAATTGATCACCCACTTTGTAACCTCCTTTTTCCTTAATGAATGTATAATCACATCGCGCAATACACTCATTCTGATTTATGCGAAGTACTTGATTAGTCTGATTTACCACTTTGACTTGTGCTTTTCCAAATTCAACCTTCATTTCGCTCTGTAATACTTCTTTCTCCCTTAGTGGCTCCAAATGTTGACCTCCGTATGTTATTAATGACCCAGAGTACGGTTCAGATAAACATACATTAAGCACATTAATTCCTGGCTGTAATTCAACATTATCTTCAGTATATAGTTTGGTCTTTGAAGAAAGTTCTACAGCTTGAGGCATTTCTGTCCACGGAGTGTTATTAAGAATCCTCAACGTATTTGCTGTTTTAATGACATAGATATTGGATAACTCGGTAAAAGTTTGTCCAATTAATATGTCCATTTTCTGCTCCTTGTCGTCAACTACTAAACTTTCAACATTTGCAGAAGCTTCATCAACTTCCAAAAATATCTTGACATATCCTAACGGCGTGATCACTGATCCACCGTAGCCACGAATCAAGCAGTCACTTTTCTCGTTCACTTCCAAACCGAGTTCCAGGACTTTATTATATCTCATTATATTAATGCTGCTGCCAAAGTCCACATATCCCGTAACTGGGATACCATTTATTCTGGCAGTCACATAATATTTGTCCCCATCAGTGTTAATACAAATTGATCGTACGGGTTTCCGTGTTTTATTCATATCCTGCCTTTTAAGTTTGAAGCATTGCTCCCGATTATGGCCACGGAATTTACAAAATGTACAAAACACCACTGGCGGTGCTCCACTCTTATCCTTATCTAGCGTTAATATCGTCTTTTTATCCCAGTTATAAAGGTCAGCTATATCATCCACAACGCGAATCCACTGTTCTATGGTGGTAGACCTATTTGCAGGATCGAATCTAGGGATCACATCACCATGTCCGAAATATTTAACAATCGGTTGTTGTACAGCATCTGTCGCAATTGCCGGTGAAACGATGTGTTGATGCACACTATCTGTTGCCACCGCTGGTGAGTCAACGTCCATATTATTGGCCGCTACCGTCGGTAAATCGGTGTTCACAATATTGGCCGCCAACGTTGGTGAGCTAGTATTCGTAGTGTCGGTTGATACTGCTGGTAATTTAGCAAGCATATCGTTGGTTAAATGAGCCACACCCGATGCAGGAAATCTTTTATTTAAGATTCGCTCTACCTCTGTTTCGATCTCTCGCCTACGCTTAGATCGCTCCTTTGAATGTCGATGTTTAGATTTTGAGCGTCGTTCATAGGTATCGCTCCCTTCTGTATTATCGTTGTTGAACGCGTCCATTTTCGTGAAAATAGCGTACGTGCTCAACTCTACCAAATGAACATACAATTGGCTCAATCGTGCGACATCACTATTTGACGTTTAATTAACCCAATCGCCCAACACTACTGTCTGACATCTGATGACGTCACGCCGGATGACGTATTATTTTTCTCGAATTTCGGAAATTATTATCATTATTTCACAATCAAGACAGCTCAAAAATACACAGAATTTCAGCACTCCCAGGCCGTCCAGTAAAAATAAAACGTTGTACTCACGTTCGGCGCGACGAAAGAACTGGACTTTTTCTCGTACCTGGCCTTATTAGATATGAAATCACCTGTTGTCCAACAGAAAACAAGCTGCCTCAGGCATTAGACGCTGTCTCCAATCTGTAAAACAGTCATTTTCAATGTTTTTATGCCCAAAAATAATGATACGCAATTTGCGATCGATTGCGCAATAGTTCGAATTCTCCACTGATAATGTTTAAAATCACGAAAAATGCACTTGTGGATTGTGTTATCCCACTTCTGATATTTGATAGGAACTCCGGCAGGTTCACTTAGTACAAAAACGTCAATTTCCGTAAGAATAAATGTATTTTCCGAAATAAAACAAAGCAATACAATAGCCGAACGTTGCCTCGATATAAGTCAATCCCCGAATGGAAAATTCCCTCCTCATTCGATGAGCCGGGACACGAACCGCTGATACATTTACTTCGTACAAAATTATACCGCATGGCTTCTCGTTCAACCGTCAGATGGCGCTACTGTCTTTTATACATAGATGTCGCTTGCGGTCATACTTGAAATTAAATTGTTGTATATTCTAAAAAATATATCTAACAATATATATGTATATATATATATATATATATATATATATATATATATATATATATATATACATATACAAAGTCGGGTTTGTTCGAACACTTATAACTCGAGAACGGTTAGACCGAATTTCATGGTTTTTGATTTGCTGTATCTGTCTCCATCCCGAATAGCAGAATAACTAAAAACATAGGAAAATTAACGAAAAAATAAAATAAAAGGATAAACATTTTCCCATACAAAATGTAAATCCGTGTTTTATGGTCAGTTGTACGTGGCATGTTCAAGAGTCAGAAAATCATCCGCGTTATTTGTTTTTGCGCCTGACAAAAAAAAACTAAAAATGTCGTATATCACAAGGTGCTTTAATGAAAAGAATTAAACCGAGTGCATGCTGCGCAATATATAAATAATTTAATTCATTCATGTATTGCTGACACGCGATTTATATACTTAATTTTTGTACTTTTATATTTCTTTTTGTGATATTATCTTAAGTAGTGAATTTAATATTTAATTTGTATTCATTTTATTACTTTCATAAAATCATAAATTAAGGTAAGCTTATCTGTAACACGACATTCATTGGCTGTTAGGCGGTACGAAGTTCAGCTAGTTAATTATAGTTATCTGTAACACGACATTCTCTGGCTGTTAGTTGGGTCAGCTAGTTAATTATAACATAAACAGTTATATATAGGTACGTTTTATAAACAAAATTCGATTTAGAACGTCCTAATTCAAATAAACATTTATTATTAAATTTATTATTAAATTGTCCTTTTTCATAAAACCAGTGTAATAATCATTAGGTAATGTTTTTATAGCACAATAAAGTTATTATAATCTATTATTACTATTTTCCTACTTTAGATGTTATTTAAGTGTTTCGATTACCGAAAATGGGACCAATTGAAAAAGATTGTCGATACGCAAATGTTTTTAGCATCCGAGGGATACGGAATTTTTGTTTCCGTGAGCTTTAATATTGCTGTTTTAAATATTGCTGTTTTAAGTTTTTCTGAATCCGATATTGTCTAACTTTATGCTAAAAATATGAGTAAATATTTTATTAGATGCATAATGTTATGCTATTGGAGTGATGAAATACATGAACGAAGTATTCGCAGTTTGCGGATACTATTGTCCTCAATATTACCAGGGCGCACTATACCTGAAGAAAAATTGGATAAATAATTTTAAGCTATATTCCTTCTTACATCCAATAATATACAAAAAAAGGTATAGGCAGTGCCCGTAGGGAGTTAATGGTCGCTGTTGCAGTTAAGCTACTGAGACCCATGTATTTACAGTCGGATATTCGGCGGCCTCCACGCAGAAGTGTGATCCGGGTAGTACTCTGACCTGCTGGCCAGCTTACCCTATAGGTCATACAGCTTACCTTATATAGGAGTCTACCCTTTCAATACTTACTTTGTTTTCTACAGAGCCGCAAAATCAGGTAAGGCTGCGGTTGTTGCACAACTGATTGCATTCCCGTGCAAGATAATGCCATTTATTATTTACCTAATTCATTAGTTAAATATCTATGGTATTTTCCTCAGTGCAAATCTTATGGTCAATAAATACTTAAAAATAACATATGAATGTGATTGTTGAATTTTCAACAATATATATTTTAAAAAATAGTCGAAATCCCATTAGTTTTTTAAACTTTTGGACGTATAATTTAGCCTCTATTTGCACGCAAACGCTTATTCATATTGACGTTATCCTGAGTATATACTTTAATAGATAAAATCAAATCCAGCTGCAAATACCTGCAAATGTATCATTTAAAATACTTCAAACATACCTACACATTCCGCTAATTACTAATTGGGCATTTTTTTCTTTTTTCTTTTCATTTTATAAAATAAACCAGTTGGTAGGTATCCCTACTCTTGGCATAGTCAAATTCTTTATACAAGATAATATGTATGTTATACCTTGCGTGGTATAATATTTTTTTATACAGATTGACTATTTTTCAAAACGAAAAAAACACTTATTAAAAAATACAATAAAAATATATGGTCCTTTAAAAAACTATTTGAGGTGCTAAAATACCTAAGTAGGTATAGATACAAATAGTCAAAGTATAAAAACGAAAAGTCAGTTATAAAATAGTGAAATCAGAAATACCACAATTAATTACAAATAGAAATATCTCAATAGAAATAGTCAATACAAATTTTATTAATATAATCCATCTCCGATTATTAAAATGATTGGATATATGTATAATCAAGAAAAAAAAATACATATATTGTATTATAATAAAAGTAATCATGAAAGATTAGGAAATTCAATATTGTCAAAGTCCCTAATAGAAAAAATTGGGTTCTTGATAAGAATATACGGGATCTTTTTCTTAAAATGAACGTCTCCAAGACCCCTGACGCATAATGTAATCTTATTATAAAAAAGGTTGGACTGGTATAGGAAACTATTTCTAACCTTACTCAGTCGTACTTTGTAAGGACGCAAGTCTTGTTTGTTCCGAGTGTTATGCGAATGAATATTCGATTTTTTTAGAGTAGTATTGATGTTGTTTCTTGCATACATGATACCCTGGTATACATAAGCGGCATACATTATGCAATACCGAAAATTATCTATACCATCATTATGCAATACCGAAAAGTACATTTATTGTGAATGTTTTCGGTAATGATTTGGATTTTCAAATGCACTAATGGTTTATTAGCTATTACAAACTGTAATAATAGCTATTCCAAGTGAATATTTTTTTCAGTTTGTGAGTTTCACTTTAACGAGAAAACATCTCCACAAAATGTAAAAAGGTTGTGTTCAAAAGGACTAAGTTAAGGGGGATAATCTCTTCTAAGACGGTATTACAATAAATCTATCCAGAAATAAGTGACAACAAACTTGATAGTGTCTTAGATAAAGTCTTCATGCCATTCTGGCATTATTTCTACACAAGATGGCAAAACTTTTTAAACTGTATTTTGAGAAAAAGTATGGCTAGTGGCTTGAAGGCGTTTTCTCTTATGAATTCCCACGAGAGTATATTTAACTTAGGGAGCCGTAAGTTTAAAGTTAAACATGAACTCATTTATTCAATAATTGGTGATAAAACCGCCTAATCCGTCACTGAAACTAAGGCTGCATCTTCGTGTTTCATTTGTGGGGCTACGACTTTAAAAATGTATAAGTTGGAAGAACTTCAAGCAATGCCTGTAAATGAAGAGGCCCTAGAGTTCGGGATGTCACACCTCCATGCCCGCATCAAAACTATGGGGTGTGTTGTAAATGTGCGGTACAATCTACAATTCCAACGTGGTCGAATCAACGAGGAAACCCTTTTAACGACGAATCAACGACGAATCAAAGGGATGCTTAAAAATATTATATTAAATGTGAACTAAAGGAGAGACTGGGTATTTTAGTGGACACTGTAAAGCTAGGCCCCGGCACCACGAACTCGGGCAACACTTCAAAAAGGTTTTTCTCCCATCCGGCATTAGTTGCCGAGATCACGGGTGTGACCGAAAATATAAACAACCGTTTTGCCGTGATTTTAGAAGCGATCACTGGCAAATAACGAGTTAATTCGAACAAATTTGGCGCATATTGTCCCGAGACAGCAAACAAGTTAGTGTCCCAGTATTAATAGTATAATATGCCATCTTCGGTGCACAAAATACTCATACATGGAGAAGCCATTGTGGACATTTGCACTTTTCCTGACGGCTCTCTGTTGGAGGAAGCACAAGAATGCCGAAATAAGGACTACAAGAAATATCGCTTGCGACACTCAAGAAATATCGCTTGCAAGGATGTCATGAATCTTATGATGACGTCATCAGCCCCTGTGATGGCACACAATAAGGCCTACTTTCAACAAAGTAAAATATAGAGCTATAAGTGATGATGTAAGCGCAGTTTTAGAGGACTTTTCAATTTAATATGACTGTATATATTATTATGTTCTTATGACTAAAATTTGTTTGGCAAGATCTCACTTTTGGACCGTTTGATAGTATTTGAAATAAATGTGTTATTTTATACCACATAATCGAATGCTCTTGAAAGAAGTCAATTTTCATTTATATTTTCAGGGTTCTGTGGCAACACTGTATTTGAATATGCCATATGAAGCGGCTATAGAAAACACTAATTTTATAGGTAAAAAAATGGATTATCTCAAATACTTTAGAAGTTATGGACTTCTTTCCACGCTTCCATACAAGAAGCCCTATAGTGCGACGTGTTGACATACTTTACAATGTCAAAAACCTTTGCATATTTAACCCTAGAAAGATAATCTACGTCAAAATGACTCCCGCGCCGACTAAATTTTGCTGTAACTTTTTAAATTGTGGGAATCCGGTGACGTGCATTCCGGACATCTCAGTCCGCGCCGGGAACTAGCGAAGGGCGCACGTGTCAAACTGGTAAGTACCCGCCATTTCGATATTTTACCGCCATAGGAGTCAAAATGACGTATGATTATCTTTTACGTGACTTTTACGATTTTTGCTATAGCGAATAAGTTAGTTTTTTTTGTTGGATCGGTTTGTTTTTGCTGTTTTTGACATTTGTTTTTATTTTATAGAGAGCTTGAACGTATATTCAGTAAAATGGCGAGAAGAAATTTAGACGAGGAACGCATTCTGGCTGCACTTTTAGATAATGAGGAGAAGGCCATATCCGCTGATACAGACAGTGAAGTCGAATATCACGTAAGTGAGGATGAAGTACATAGCGATTATGAGGAGAGATGTGAAGATGTTTCTGTCAATGAAACAACCGGCAGACCAGAAATGATTATGTTCTACAATCAAACGAAAGGCGGGGTGGACACGCTAGACCAAATGTGTTCCATAATGTCCTGTAGTAGAAACATTGCCGTTTTCTATGGGATGATAAATATTGCCTGCATAAATGCTTATATTATATACTCCCACAACGTTGCCAGTAAAGGTGTGAAGGCTCTGAATCGCAATAAACCGCATAAGTAATGCTCTTACATCGCCCTTTATGACGAAGCGATTGGATATACCAACTTTAAAAAGATATTTACGGGACAGTAACGCGTCTTTCGTGCCAAAAAAACCCTCAAGATCAAGAAGAAGAGCGTCCCGAGGTACCAGCAGCCAGAAAACGGGCCTATTGTAATTATTGCCATTCCAAAATAAAGAGGAAGGCGAATGCCTCGTGCATAAAATGCAAAGCAATAATTTGCCGAGAGCATACCGTTGACATGTGCCAAAAATGTTTTCAGTGATGTTTCAATAGTTATTTATCTAGTTTAAAGACAATAATATCTGATGTTACTTGAATTATAAGATAAAAAGGCTGATTAATGTAATAGGTAAAAAAAACATACTGACGAAAATAATGTTCCTATTTTTTGTTAATTTTTCAGAAGTTTGAGTTTTGTTGTAATTTTCTTAATAAAAAGTAAACATAATTTCGTAAATATCGGATGTATTATTTAAAAATACATGATACAATACATATCTTTTTAATTTATTAAAATGTATAAAAAACTATTGATTTTACAGCTAATTAAACCTATGGAGTCAATTTGACGTATGATTATCTTTAACGTACAACTCAATATGATTATCTTTCTAGGGTTAAAAAAAATGTTTAATTATTAGTAATTACGAAAACAATGAATAGGTGTGTTAGTTAATGCGCCTTTTAATATTATCTATTATAACGAATTAGACGAACTGGCTCTGACTTTTGAACGATACCACATTTTGAGATTATAAAAAACAGCGATATCATTATATAAACAGTAGAATATTTATGAACCTTATCAGTTAATTGGCAGCTATTGTTATTCAAACGTTGAAGGGTTTCATTCAAACTCGTAATAACAAATAGGAGAAAGGTAAGTGAAATTACTTTTTCATTTGAGAAATAATTTTTGTTTGTATTTATTACGTCTTATATAATTATGAAAAGAATACATCCCCAATATACAATATTTTATTTATAAACTCTATGATAACCTCCAACGGGCTGATAGGACAATCAAATATGTATGTTTCCATATGATTATATGTCTGTTTCCATATAACGGTATCGCCCGTTGTAGTTGACAGCTCGAGTTGCATATTTATAAATATGAATATGTGTATGTAATTATATATTTATGTATATATTTAATATTTCATATTATTACCTACTATTATAAGTATATAATTATATTTATCTACTTAAATATTTAAAATTTTATTCATTGCATAGAATAATAAGCAATTGATATCCCATAAAAAGTAAAGTAAAATACATACACATATATTAAGTCTACCTTAGTACAGGCGAGACCTAGTTAGGGTGACTTTGTAATTAAAATAAATGTACATTTTTTATATTTAATGAAGAAATTTAAATTTGAATTTGGTTTTGAATTTGAATAAATTGAAAAATGCATTACTTTCAGAAACAATGGATATCTTTAGTGTATTGGTTGCTTTAGCGATAACAGCGCTAGCGGCAATTTTTGTAAGGACATTTTTGTTCCCGAGTGAATTCTCACGAAAGATTGACAAGATACCAGGTTCGAAACCTTTTCCCTTTTTTGGAAATATGCTGGAAATGGCCAAAGTCGACCCAAAAGGTAATTAATTTTAACAATATCTTTCAACAGCTATCATTAAATAGATTTTTTTACGATCTCCAGAGATAAATCAATTCGAATACGAGAGATTTAAGAAATATGGTACATTAACCAGGACATGGCTTCTCTTTGGCAAATCTATTGTTCATTTCCACTCAGCAGAAGCAATTGAGGTATGTATTATATTTTAATAATGATGAGGATTTTTTTCTAGATATTAGATTTAAATTATTATTGTACATTTTCAGATGTTAATCAGCGGCACGAAGCACATAGAGAAATCGGAGTTTTACCAATTTTTGCATCCATGGTTGGGACTCGGTCTTTTAACATCAACAGGTTGGAGTTATAAATGACAATATTTTTAGTGTCTATAATTTAATGACGTATTTCACTATAGTACTGGCCAAAGGAACGTTCCGGTGAGGCAATAAATCATTAGGCCGGCCCGCACCTTGCACTACCTGCTTGTAGGGATGCGTCTCGCAACGTTAGCAAATTATCTATCAGATTATTATATTATTGAGATTGGGCAGTGAAACTTTGTCCGGTCACTTTTCAGTTCGTCAAAAAATTACAAAATGTTATGTATAAAGCAACGAGTCTGTATGTTAATATCAACTTCAATATCTCCAGGTTAGAAAATATGGTCTCAATTGATAGGCAAGTAATGATGTTTTATCTGCGCAGCATTTTATAATATACATATATATGTGGGATTCATTATTACAAAATGCCACGATAACATTTATTAAATACTGTTTTTATTATTAAAGACTTTTTAAAGACATTATTAAAGACTGTTTAGAAATTAATAATAACCTATGATATGCCATGCTATGATAATCAATTATCTATTAAGTACTCATTTAATAACTGACATCACATAATTAGGTCATTATTTAATTACTCTAATTCTAAAATAATACTTAAACCGAAAATATTAAGAAATATAGTCCTCGGTACTATAATAAATGCAGATGTATAATACTGTTTCATCGAGCAAGCGTAATTTATCGATAAGCAATATCGACGTTAGCCGTATCCTTGTTGACAGCTCGGTTTATTACCCCATCGGAACGTTCCTTTGGCCCTTACTTTATTACAATAATTTTGCAGGTGCAAAATGGTTTAAACATCGAAAAATGATCACACCAACGTTTCATTTCAAGATTTTGGAGACTTTCATGGATGTTATGGTGGACAAAAGCAATATCCTCGTGGAAGTACTGGAAAAACACGCTGGAACCGGCAAGCAGTTCAACGTTTTTCCTTATATTAACAATGCCACTCTGGATATTATATGCGGTAAGACTTTTATACTTACATTCCTGTATGAATATTGCATAAATATATTACATCCTATTTTATGTGTATTGGTTTCAGAAACGGCAATGGGTACAAATATACATGCACAAGAAATAACCGACAATGAATACATCAATGCTATATACATGTGAGTGATGTTTAATTTCATAACTCCTCTGCTGGTGGAGCCTAAAACTGATTTGGTCCAACAAACCTTATTTGAACGACCGATATAGCAATATTTATCTTTTGATTTACATCCTATATATCCCTGGAAAGTCGTAAGCTTGATTGCGTTTTTACTTATGGTCTATTTTGCTCGCCTTCTATATACCATTCGTGTTTTTGTACCCTTCTAATTATACTTTATTCACACTTTAGGTCAGTTACTTGACAAATCTCTTGTATCTACTTTGCTATGGCCGTTATAATGCCAAAGCTAGACTCCATTGACTCCAAAACATGCCTAACTTGTATTCCATAACTACAGAAATACCTTGTATTTCGTCTTTGAATATTTCTACTGCTTCCTCACCTTCATACATTGATATTCTGAGTCAGGTTATGTCCTCTTAAAGCCCGCCATATACGATACAGTTTACCGTCAAGTTTGCAGCGCGCTTGAATCGCCGTCCGGTAAACTTGACGATGTATGGCCATCAGTGTGCATGACAAGTCTACTTGAAGCAAAAATTGAATTTCGATTCTGCCGACTTGCAGCGCCATGTAAACTTGAACGTGCGTATGAGCGGTCAAGTATGCATGACGTTAGTCGGATTGAAGAAGACGCGCGCACGCGCATGACGGCGTTTTAAATAAGTTTCTTCATTCATTCGTACATAATTACGATAATATTTTGGAGCAATCCTCAATTCTTTCACTAAATTTATATTAGATATTTTTTTCTTTTCAATAAGCAGTTTTTGCACCACACTGAACGATCTCTCCTCCCTGTTTATTGTGAACAATAAACCTATGATGACTGACGCGTCGTCGTCCGTCACTGGTGACGCCATGGTTTCAACTGGTGTGGCATCATGCAAACTAGATGGCAAACTTGAACGTGAGTGGTTTATATGGATGCACTATAAATTGGATACTAATTCAAACGCTCTGCAAACTGCAAACGGTAAACTGGATCGTGTATGGCGGGCTTTATGTCTTGGTGACCTTTTCCAAATCTTATTTTTTTTCTTTTTTTGAAATTTGAAGTGACAGCAGCGTTAATTGTGTGTTTTTTTTAATAAAATGGTAATGTAATTTTAAATGGGACATAGAAGGAGCCTCCCTGAAGATTGTGCACATTTTCGACTGTCTGGTCTGCGACACTGAGCAATCGGGCGTCCCAGGAAACGGTAAGTCCAAACTGACCGGCCATTCCTTCTACCACCGGGCCAATAGACACTGTGACAAGATGCCGAGCCAAACTTGTCCGCTGGGGATACACAGTGATTCCACTTTACGCCTAGGGAACGCTGCAGGATGAAGATGTCAACCACCATCACACGTCAGGTCTTACAAGAGATGACCAACAAGACTACCCAGGCATCATATATTTGGAACCGTGTCCTAACCCTGCCTGGACACGATTACTAACTTACTAATGGAGAGTCATATCATGCCAGTTAAATCTGTGTTAAATAACTTGGCATATTTGCTCATTCAGGATTATTCAACCATAGCAGCTAACCCTAGTAATATTAGCAATCCCATTCAATGCTACAATTTCCGCAACCAGTCATCATTAATATACATACGAAGGGTTATGGGACCATCGATCAATATCCACTTTTTTTGATTGTTTTTATTATTCCATTTCGAAAATTTACAACTGCTAAAATGAAATGTCTGTAAACCAAATTTTCTTTAGTTTATTTTTTTTTAAACACTGAAGTTTGTCAAACAAATTAATTTTATTTTAATTACACCTCAGAAACAAGTAAATATATTAAAAGGAATAAAAAATACGACTGCTGTTACAATAAGTAAACCACTGCATTTATAATTAATGTTATTACGGTTGTTTAATGAAATATTTGTGATTTATATATTTATTGATATAAATACATATATATTTTCGGAATGTATTCAATAGACCTTTCATTTGACATGAAGCACGATATATTTATGTTAATTTAGTGACGTTTGGAGATTTGGACTTTTAGACAATTATTTACTTGATATTTGGTCAGTTACCTCGATGACACTCGGGATGACATAGCGTTTCTTGAACTACTGCAAACTTCTAAATCGGTTCAAGCGTTTAGAAGTTATGGTGGAATAAATAAACGGAAAACGTACATAGATGAACCCTGACCATATTACACTCCTTCTTTGTTGGACAGTCGTGTAAAAAAGCGTAAACTGTAATATAAGAATATATTAGGAATATTTGAGTTTCGTTTAAAATACATTTAAAAGTATACCTAAAAAAAAACGAAACCTGGAAAAGTCTTTGACATTAATAAATATTTCCTATTATAGTTCCTCCTCAGCGTCAAGCCGAGGGTCATCGAGGTATCCCACCTTACCTCTGGGCCTGACGGTATAGAATGGTCAAGTCCATCGTCACCGCGTGGACCTTGTTCATTCTTTCTTGTCACACGTTTTCTTCTCCCTTCGTTTTAAGGACAGACTATGATCTCTCATTCGAATATCAATTAGTTTGGGAACAAACCATAAGATGGGATTAGTATCTAATTTTCATAAAAAAATTATTTTGATCTTTATTTCTCGTAACCCGCCATAAAAAAATATTAATGTTGCTGTGTTCTTTAATTTTAATACCAGATGTGGCGAATAAGATACCTCCTATTATATTTTTTGACCTCTAGGAGAATATGTAATAAATTGGGTTAATCCTTACCAGGTTATCAGAGCAGTTAGTTAAACGTCTCCTCAAGCCATGGTTATACATTGACATAATATACTACGTAACCCCAGCTGCAAGGATATACAGGAAATCGTTGAAAACTCTCCATGGATTCACAGACAGAGTAATAAAAGAGAGAAAAGAAACTAGAAAATCTAATAAAAACGATGCACTACTCGTAAATAATGATGATATCGTTTTAGGTGAGTTTGGTTATATTGAGGGAGAGCAATCATGAATGGCGCATGAGAAAGCGTGTAGACATGTTTTACTCCACATTTACTCCTAATACTCTAAATGTGTATGATGCTTTCATAATTTCAGGTGGAAAGAAACACGTAGCTTTTCTTGATTTGCTCTTGGACGTAGCCGATGAAGATCCGACGCTAACAGATATGGATATTCGAGACGAAGTCGACACATTTATGTTTGAGGTAGGTGTAGTTAAATCCAAACCCTTATCAAGCACCAAATTACAGAAAATTTTTTGGGTTCTTATAAATGAAATAATGTTAGCACCATCTAAGCAGAATATTTCAAAAATAAATAACTTTTCCTAACATAGTAATATACGTACCTGACGATAGATGGCAACACATGTATTATTCTTCAGAAACAATGATAGTATAAGTAATATCAGTATTCAGTTTGCTATACAAATATAAACAATACATTTTTGGAGTTTTAAATTTGGAATTAAAGCTACATTTACATTTATATCTATAGATATTGATAATTATATTTAAATAAAGTGTAGTGAACAAAGGTACAGTTGTATATATATATATATATATATATATATATATATATATATATATATATATATATATATATATATATATATATATATATATATATATATAT
>OX155966.1:19713201-19730631 GCA_944548615.1 Micropterix aruncella
TATTTTTGTTGATTGTAATAACTTTTTGCTCTGTGTCATTACTGGGATTGTCCGATATCAAGAAATAGCATTTCACAGTCTGAAATAGCATTTTTATTAATTGGTATGATTCCAGTTGCCGAGAAACCCGATTCTCCATTGCTCACTGAAGCTAATTTATTCCAAGCTGACTCCAAAACTTTTCCACAGTGTAATCGTGTCAATTTTTTTGATGGATTACTTGTTTTAAACTGATTTCATTCATCGTAATACAATGACTTCAGGGATTTAACAAAGGTTATATTCAATGGCTGAAGAAAGTGTTTTGCATGACTGGGAAAAAAATCTGGATTATTTCGTTTTCCTCAGCAAACTCCAACATTTCTCTTTTGCTGCAATGCGATGAACGTCCATCCAGAAATAAAATAAATTGACCAGGCGGCTAACAGGGCAAGAAATAATTTCGTAACCAGTCAAAAAATAAATCAGAACTGACATATGGAGATTATGAACGATAAATACGTAACAGTTTTAAAAGACCTAGAAGCTGCAGAAGTTCGCTATAAAGACTTAAACAGTAATTTTTTATTAACTTTAAAATAATTAAAAATATATAAAACTGAGAGTGAGAAATTGCAAAAGGAACGAGCTGACAATGAGTTGGAAGTATTAGCAATGATTAAAAAGAACTCCAACCTCAAAAAAGACATGGCAGAAATGAGTTTACAACTTGAAAATATCATTCAGGAGAGGGGTAACCTTCAATCAATATTATCTAACTTTGACCAGTGCCGCGTTGAGTTCGAGACGACTCTCCAAAACAACGCTGAGCTGAATAATAAGCTGAGAGAGGCACATAATACTATAGAACAGATGGAGCGCACGAAGCAGAATTCCACGGCTGCACATTCACAGTCGCTGTTTGAGGAACTGATCGTTAGCGCTCCAGACATAGCGTCAGTTTCTGCCTGCTCAAATATGAGCAGCCTTCCTGTCATGACAATTGACTTGTCCTACGAAGATTCTGGAAAATCAACCAAACAGGTTGTAAATAAAGTAAATAACCAGAGTGTTGAAGATGGAACTACAATATCTCTATTGCACACCCAGGGTGTGGAGTTGAATTATAGTCTTAGTAATTTTACTTCCCACAAAACATTACATAAAGATAGCAAAGAAAATCACACCAAAGTAATTATGTACAATGATGAAATAGGTAAAAATATGGGCCAATTAATGTTACAAACATCCGGAGAACTGGTAGCTAATCATTGCTTTCCCGGCGCCAGTTTTACTCAAATGTTAGAAAAAATAGTTAATAGTTGTTATTGTCCTGACACTACTTTAATTATTTTTATTAGGAGAAGGGGAAACGCAAATATACATGTATTAATAAAATATTTTGAATTATTGGCACAGTTAAATGTGAAAAAAAAGTGTCCTATTTGCTTTCCTTATAGTAAATTGTTGCCCGAAATGGAAAATATGTCTAGATATAAACTAAATAATAAATTACATACGTTGACATTGTATGATGACAAATTCTAATTGTTTGACATAAATACTTTTAATAAGTATTTTTACTCTTTCACAATAGATAATGTTTATCTTTCAAATTTTTGTAAAAAACAGTTAGCAAATGGGCTATCATATTGTTTGAATTACTCAGGCAAAACATCGGCAAATACCACTGCTACTAATGAGCAGTTAAACGATTTGACATTAAGTAATGACAATTCAGAATATGTTGCATATTCTTTAAATTAGACTTTAAGACAACAGAGGGAAACTCTGGCTATGTAATTAATGAAAATGAAAACTTAAGTAGCAATAATGGTAATTTAATACAATTGTCTTCAGAGAAAATTAATAATATAATAATCTGATATCCCCATCAATGGTTATTACTCATGAAAATATACCAAAAAATTGTATAAATCTGGTGCATCAGAATATTCAGGGGATAATAGGCAAAGAGCTAGAATTAGAATTGTTCTTGAACTGTAATCATATCGACATTCTATGTATATCAGAATCATGGCTCAAAAGCCATCAGATCATTTTCAGTTCCAATAACCATCATATTGCCAGCTCATTTAACAGAGTTCGGTTGATACGTGGTGGCTCTTTAATAATTACAAAGAAATGCTTGAAATTTAAAGAAAGACGTGATATTGTGAGCCTCTCTGTCGAACGAGTTTTAGAGATTGCATGTATAGAATTGGAGGAAACCATTGTTATGAGTGTATACAAACCACCATGTGCGCCTTATGAAGCTTTTTATAAAATTATGGAAGATTTATTTATTTTATTTATTTAGGTACATAGGATTAGGTATACAGTTCATTCATAGGTCATGTAATCTTATAATAATTATATAAATTATTTAATAATTAATATAGGGAGGTTTAACACATCTTACATGACCTTTACTGCCAATAGCACATCTAACTAGGCGATAATTTGGCCCGTCTCTATGTGCATATTTTTATGCAATTTTAAGAAATGAAGTGTTTTTTTTTAAATAAATTATTTGGACCCACCACCTGTATATACACATAAATATACCAATTTTATAAAAAATATAGCTATGTAATAAATATATACATTTATAGTTGTCATTTAATAAAATTTAATTAAGAAAAATAGGTAAGTGATACTAAATAAATTGTCGTGCGTTGCAAAGAAGTTGATCAGATTTTACATATCCCTTGTTAAGTAGCCATCTATTAAGGTTTGTTTTAAATATTTTTATGTTAAAATAATTTTTCATGTCTTCAGTAAGGGAATTATATAATTTTGGGGCTATGTAGAATATATGTCTCTGGGCAAATGTTGTCCTGATGTAAAGAAAATTTTTACTACTACTTCTATTTCTTTATCTGCGAGTTATGATTTTATAATCTATTTCTCGATATGCTATGTTAAGATATTTTCAATGTCTATTGGCCCACCACACTGGGACGGAATATGTCAGAACGACTTTTACTTAATATTACTATTTGTAACTTTATCTATGATTTATATGTCATTTGCAGAGAAGATTTTTATATATTATTTCCACAATTGTAAGCTTTATATTTATTTTTATGAATCAATCTTCAAACAGCCCCACTAGTTGGGACGCCATATGTAAGCCGGATTTTTAACTCACTTTCTATCTTTAAAATTGTAAGCTATACTTTTGATCCACTTACTTCACTACCATATCAGCGACAGTGATAATATTACCTTCCAGTGGGATAGGCTTCTACACCTTGCCTAATAATTTCCCTCTGTATTTACTTCCTCAATGAAACAAATCTTCTCCAATTAATAATCCATATATTAACCCAAATGCATATATTAACAATTAAAATTATAAATTCTTCTATTTTAGTTTAAGTACTAATATTGTGAATTATATTTATTATAATGAGCGCCTAATTCACCACAAATATTTACAATTTCTTCTTGAGTTATTTTCGATCGATCATTTGTCGATGACAACAATGGCTGCGTTCAGTCGATTGTTAATAAAATAATATTAATAATGATAATGCATGAGTTTAAATCTCCGCCGTGAAATTCGACAATTAGATTCTAATCCCTTATTTATTTAAACATGTTCAATGTCAAATTAAATTGAAACATGAATCGTAATGTTACGTACAACAATAAAATTACTTATAAACTAACATACTGTCAACTAGTCGATGGCGTTCCAGTGATATAATGAATTTAAATGACCGCAGTCGCTAATGCCCGATATAAACTACGACCTGGTTACCATCCAGTCCACTGGGTATCCATATGGTTTTCGTTCTATTATTTCTATTAATACTATTCCCTCCCCGTTATCCGTGGAACCCCATCGATCAGTCAAAAATCTTAGAACAATATAATCTACAATTTTCCTTATCTTTAAATTTTAATTTAACATTCAGTATAATTCGAATGTTTCCTTAACTAGTTTCCAAATTAAGAGCACATTTATATAATGGCTGGTGTCTGAATCAATGGAGTTAGCAAGGCTAACTCTCTTCCAAATTAAATGAGAGTCTGACTAGAGGTTT
Organism: Micropterix aruncella; assembly: GCA_944548615.1. NCBI lineage: Eukaryota > Metazoa > Arthropoda > Insecta > Lepidoptera > Micropterigidae > Micropterix > Micropterix aruncella. The sequence goes on from OX155966.1 coordinate 19,717,236, forward strand.
ACCTCGTATAATTATCAACGACTCTTCCTGCCAATCGATGTTAAATGACTCATTTTTAGTTAACGTGCAAATATGTAGAAATCACGCATTTACGTTACTACTACTTATCATTTCTAATAATTTCCAACAAACCCCACAAAACTCTAATATTTATAACCCCAAAAATATATACAACAATGACAATATTGGTTGCTAGCTTCGGCCCAAATAATTAAATAACGCCAGCTTCGGCAAATAGACTTACATATTTTTAGTACATCTTTGCCGACAATGACTCTCGGCTATACTTCCCCGTATTTACAGCTGCATTGCACAATTATGCACTTATAACTAAATGTCAATCTTCAATGTGTTGTTGCATTCCTAGAAATCTGCCATACCACGACGAATGCCTTTTTAGAAACCCCAACCTCTTCGCTATCGTACTGCAATTCCAAGCCGCTACTGCGTTCTCGTCAAATGTTAATTGTATTTCACCGCTATGTTATGCACCTCCGAAGAACGCTCGCAATGTTGTGATATATTAATCTGACTTTGCCTCGTCCGCCATCTTTGATATAATTTTCGTATTGCAACCCGACGAAATCTCGTACTTCTATTTTATTTGAAATGTTGGATTTTTTTACATGCCAACTCGCGTAGCTCTCTCGATTCACATTTTTAGCACTGGATTTTCAATTATTTGTTCGTTTTTAGTGTCTTTGTAAAAAGCGCCTCAATGACGAGTGCGATAAAGCGTTTTTTTTTTTTTTTTTTTTTTTTTTTTTTCTCTTTATTTGAAAAAACAACAGATTTACATCAGTCTTACGTACTAGAGATAATATTACATTAAGTTATTTGATATAAATCTAAAAACGTTTTCTACTTATTGATAATTTACCTATTTTGTTATACTATTCTAATAACTTAAATATTTTATTTTAATTTCCGTTTGGTGTTTTTTTTTTTTAGTCCGTTATTTTTGCAGAGGCGAGTTGCTTGAATTGTGATTTACTTAGAAGCATACCATCAAAGCAATTTACGATTTTCACATATGAGTGCATTATACGGGGCACCGGCGAGAATAGAGCGTTATTGGTTGAACAATGCGGCGGGCGGAAGACATCACAACGACGAGTTCTGTGGATCGACGGAACGTTCAGCGGGAAACAACTGAGCAGATCAGGGCAGTCGAGTTTATGGGTAAAGAGTGAATTAATGAGGAGAAGATCTGTAAGAGTACGTCTCGTCTTCAGAGATTGACATTTAAAAAAGTGAGTTTGGGCGTTGTAATCGGCGAATTCTATTTCGTGAAAGAATTTAAAACGCATCCACCTCAGAACCGTTTTCTGAACTCTTTCAATGTCTGAAACATATTGTTCGTAACATGGATTCCAAATCACACTGCCAAACTCCAGTCTACTCCGGACAAGCGATGTAAACAGGAGCATAACAACGCGGAAATCCTTGAACGGCTTCGTTACCCTCCAAATGAATCCCAGCAACTGGTAACATTTGGAAGTCATTAGCTCGATATGAGTATTGAAGTTAAGTTTACTATTAAATGTTATACCCAAGTCAGTGAATTCAGAAACTCTTTCCAGTTTATGCGCGTTAATATCATATTGGTAATGTGTAGGCCGATGAGATCTAGAAAAAGACATGGTTTTGCATTTATTTAGGTTTAAGTACAGTTTATTTGTTACGCAATATTCTTGTAAATTTATTAGTTCGGCTTGAATATCATAGCAGTCATCAGCAGAAGCAATCGTATTGAAAATTTTAAGGTCATCAGCATAAAGTAAGAATTGCGATTTCCTGAAACATTTTCCGATGTCGTTGATAAACAGCGTGAATAAAACAGGCCCTAAATGGCTTCCCTGTGGCACACCGGAGGTGACGTCGATGGCTTTAGACAAATGTCCGTTTACTTGGACTAATTGGGATCGATTCGATAAGTATGATTCCATCCATCGTAGCAAAGAACCGTGAATGCCTAAACGGTATAACTTCTGCAAGAGCAAAGAGGTATTCACTTTGTCGAAAGCCTTTGAAAAATCAGTAAATATCACGTCCACTTGCTTGCGGCTGTCCAGAGCGTTAGCTATGTAGTTTGTATATAGTAATAAGTTAGTGTTAATTGACCGACCGGCAATAAAACCGTGCTGCTGTTGTATTATGATATTTTTGTATGCTGATGAAACGCTCCGACAAACGAGATATTCTAATAGCTTGCCAAAAATGCTCAGTTTAGATATAGGCCGATAGTTTTTGACTTCGCTTTTATCTCCCGACTTAAAAATTGGAGTGATATGGGCCGTCTTCCATTTCTCAGGATAAACGCCGGTTCGCATAGATTCGGTAAAGATATATAATAATGGCGGAATAATTTCCGGGGAGCATCGTTTAATAAAAAGCGGTGGTAGACCGTCCGGCCCTATCGCTTTACGAACGTCTAATCGATCAATATAACTTTTTATATGTGTAAATTTGATTTCTACTAAGGCGAGAGTAACCGCACATGAATTATCGTCAGTGGCTGGGGGAGAAACGGCGGCGCGGAGCGCCGACGCAGTCCTCGCGGCCGGGGACGCAGCCCCCGCGCCTGTCCCGCTCGCTGGAGGAACCGGTTCGTAAACTGAACTGAAATAATCCGCGAATAAATTACACACAGTTCGACAGTCGGATGAGGTAGTACCTCCGAAGGACATATTTTTTGGTAGACCCCGATTAACTCGGCTGTTATTAACGAATGACCAAAACTCTTTAATATTATTTTTTATCGACGATTCAGTGCATTCAATGTATTTACGGTAGCAATCTTTTGTTAAGGTTTTGACGCGTCCACGTAGCAGTGAAAATTCATAGTAATCGGCGGGCCTTTTGAATTTTTTCCATTTTTTATGGTGTTTTTTCTTCTCCGATATCATCCTGCGTAACGCCACCGAAAACCAACAGGGATAGTTAAGGGGACGAGTGTGCTTTAAGGGTACATGTGCATCTGTAATATTCCTGATTTTATTATAAAAAATGTTGACACAATCATCCACAGAATTATTTACAAATAAATTATTCCTATCAGTTTCTCTCAGTGCCGCTTTGATTTCGGGATAGTTGGCCCTAATAAAGTTTGGGACAGCTTTATTTTTTAAGGAAGTGTGTGTTTTATATATTGGCGTATTCTCCAAATTAACAATAAAAGATTTGTGGTGCCGGTCTTCCGGCAGCAAGACAGCGTCGGGCAACGTGACGTAGCAACCAGAATTTGACAGGGCGAGATCGAGGATTCTGCCATTTGAATTAACGAATTTATTGAATTGATTTAGACCACATAAACTAAAATGATTAAAGGCGCATCTACTTACAGGATCCGTCGGCTGGTCAGCTGTCAAATATTTTTGGGATGCAGTTATATTCCAATTAATGTGTGGCAAGTTCGTATCACCTAAGATCAAAAAAGTGTCTGTAGGATGAAGAGACATAATTTTAAAAACATTTCCGAAAAATACGTTATAAGTAGCAAGCGTAGAGTTTGGTGGAATATATGCACAACAGAGGTGGACATTTTTTTTGTCAAGCGAAATCGATACCCATAGGTCCTCACACTCTTTACTCTCCCATCGACTCTACCTTTTGCAACTGATATCGTTTTTGAAAGCGATTAGAACCCCTCCCCCATCCTTCTTGTTGCCACCCGCACCGTGTTCTCTGTCTCGCCGGTAAACTTCATAATTACTCGAGCAATCGAATAATTCAGCGGTTAAAACGCTTGGTTTTAGATAAGTTTCAACTAACGCAATTATTGGGAAATCACAATTCAAGCAATTTACCTTAAAGTCGTGTGTTTTAGATCGAAGACCGTTAACATTTTGAAAATATATATTTAACATAGACATAAGATTAATAGTATGTAAACTGGCTAATTATACAATTAATTTATTCTGCGGGGTCGACACTATCTCTGACTGTTGCGAGTACGTTTGGCTGTTGCGAGTACGTTTGCGAAATTTTTGAGATGTCTTCGAGCGAGCGGATATGTATTAGATGTGTCGTTGTATTTTTGCGTACGAAGATCTTGGCGTCGCGAACCCACACAAACTGGAAATTAGCAAGTCTAGCGGCAGCCCTGGTATGGAATAGCAGATTCTTATTGCGAGGAGATAAATGTTCGTTGAAGTATATGCGTTTAATATTTGTCCCGTTGATGACTTCGGTAGTTGGTTTGGATGTGCGAATAGCGGCGAGCAAGTCCTCTTTAATCCTCCGGGTGGAAAGCCTTAATAAAATCGTCCGCGGAGGGGAAGGCCTGCCGTCTTCTTGAGAAGTCCTCGATCTAACGCGATGGCAAGCGTCAACGTCCTCTTCGCGTAGGGTGTATTTTGCAGCAGCAGAAATTTTCAGCACCAGCTGGACAAGGTTTTCTTCACGACGCTCCGGAATGCCGAATATTTCGATGTTCTGCATACGAGAGTGCTGATCGAGCTGATCAATCTTTTGGTCGGCAAGTCGGAGTTGTGCCCTGAGAGAGCTGTTGTCGGCAGCCAGTCGGATTGCGTTGGCTTCGATTTGATCTGCTTTCTTGGATAATTCGTCTATCTTATTATTGCTGAACTCGATATATTCTCTGAATTCTCGCAATGTGTTAGATACCTGATCGAGCTTAGAATCAATTTTGTCGCTTAATGCGGTAAATTTCGAGTCAATAGTGGACAAAATAATTTCCACAATTGAATTATCCTGGCAAAGGAGCGGATCTCTAAGGCTGGAGGTTGAGGGCGACGGTCGGTCTAGCTCCGTGATGGTGTTGGTGCGGCTGTGGACAGGGCTGTTTATATTCTCCGGTGTCAGCGTTGCGTTGCGAGGTGCAGTCGCAGGTGCCAAGGTTGGTGATTCTCTAGGCGGGGCCGCTGCTGCACTAGCTGATCTCAAGGTCCTTGAGTCTATTTCGGTGCCGATACAAGAGTTGCATTTAAAAAATTTCTTCTTGTTGCCCATACGTCCGAATAGATCTTCGACTATGCCCGCGCAATAATAATGAAGAGATAGATTGCAAATTGTGCATATTAGCCGTTCCTCTTTCTTTATTTTGTCCTTACATTTATTGCAGTTGTTCATAATGTAAATAAGGCACTGGTTTTGCAATAATGTTTGTAATAATGTTCCGGTGGTTTAGGCTACTAAGCCATCTACTGGAGATAAACGGAGTGTCGGGCTTGTGGTCAAATACTGATTCGACAGATTGGTTTGTGTCTTAGATTGTGTTTGGTAGTTCAGTTTGCAACCGATAGATGGAATGTATTTGTTTAGTATTAATACTTTGATTTTATTTCTTTAATTCTTTAAAAAGAAATAAATTTTCTTGTGCACTCTACTTACTGCGACAAGTTTAAACACGTCCAAGTTCACTTTAGAATGTATATTAGGCAAAGGATTAATTATTAACTTGACAGGTTGACGTTGTCGAAATAGTTCCGATCAATCCTCAGCAATTACTCACAGTTAAGCAGTTACTCTTATTTACGAATATTCACTAATAACCCACGACACGGATTTAACACTTTTAACACAAATTATCGTTATAATTTAATTAAAAAAATAAATAAACATGAGCAGTTAACATTAGGCGTATGAGCGGTAGGTAGGGTATACTTTATTGTGATATACGATCTGTGATATACGATCTGCACACTTTATACGAATTTAAATGATATTTAAATGATACTTATTTTAAACTGTTTATTCTCACATCTGAGCCCCAAGATATACTTTTCTTTCCCAAACTTTCGCAGCTTTTGTGCGTGCAACTAAAATTTCTTAATGGATGCCGGAAGCAACTCGTCCATCCCTTATATAACACCCCTATCGATGTGACCTTTTTTTGATAATTTAACCCACAACTATTGACTAATCAATCATAAAACGATCTGATTTATCTATTTTTTCGTTAAATAACGCTCTGCCACATTGCTAACAAGCGAATTTCTTAACGATAATTCGTGCTTCTACTTCTACATATGATTTTAAGTATTTATTTTACGTATTATGAGAAATTGATGTTTCATATTCGGCGGGAAATCTTCATACTTTGACTTGATCTTGCCGCCTTTCTTTCGCGTCGTTTCCGCTTTCGCATTTGAAAGCGAAATAATATAACTATTTTATTTCAATTTTATTTATTGATAGTATTTGTGTTTCTAAATTTCCTCATTTTAACTATTAAATTTTATTTTGACTGGCAATTATTTGGTGAAAAATTCTTTTAATTTCATTAATTCGGCTTTCTTCCATCGATGTCGATTATGTTTTCCAATTTCTCTTAATAATAAATTAAATGTTCTATAAATGACTTTATCAATATTACTATTAAATTCTCCCATAATTCCTACTATTTAATGAACCCCTTTTATAATTCTTTGAAAAACCAATCAGTCGACTTTTCCAGACCATAAGCATGCTTCTATTGTCTATTTGTCAATTGTTGAATTTTACGTCAATTTTTTCGTAAAAATCTCAAAATATGCTAATTTCTTGCCAAATATTCCTGATTGTCTATATTTAAACCCCTAATGATGTCCTTAACTCTCAAAAACCACTCAAAACCCCTTTATTTATGTGACGCTGGCACTGCACTCTATAGTTTAGCAACTGACATTCTTCATCTGTCAAGTTTAGTTCCTAATTAAATCGCTAGATGTCACTATGATCTTTTTAAAGTACAATTTAATTTTAAAAATTCGATTAATCTATTTCCGGTTAGCTTAGAGCTGCTAAGCGATCATGGGATGATTTTCAGATCATTACACTGACTGACGGAATTATAGATGCCTTATTTAAAATAACCAATAGTCCTAAAACAATTGTTATTTGTGGAGACTTTAACATCAATATATTAGAAAAAAATCCTTGACATGTAACTTTTTAAATTTATTTAGATCATTTAACTTATATAATGTTTTTCTTGAACCTACGAGGATAACTGCCTCAAATGCTACTTGTATAGATAATATATTCACAAACATAAAACCCAATTATAAATCACTAATTAATATTTTGCACTCTGATCACTGCGGTCAGTTAGTATCATTTCCTAAGAAAAGCACTAGGGTTCTAAGAAAAAATATTAGTTTTATTCCAATTACTGAGTGCCGTCTAGGGGAATTTAAATCTAGCTTAATTAGCAAATTACAAAGGTTGCCAATTCATGACAATCCTGACCAACTTTATGACTCATTCTTTGAATTAATTAGAGTTGAATTTAATAGAATCTTCATACCTAAAACGAAATCGATCAGTGTTCGATTATGCTTTAGTGATTGGGCAACTGTTGGTATTTACAAAAGTCGTAATAAATTGTATGAACTGTATAACGAAAAAACCTATAATCATAGTGCGACTTTTAAGAACTATGTAAATAACTATTCCAAAATATTCAAACGAGCCTGTTCCACTGCTAAGTCAATTTATTTGAAGAATAAGATCAAAAACTCTACAAACAAAATTAAAGCTACATGGAATATTATTAATAATGAAACAAATAGGGTTATAGCTCGCACAAGGGACTTTAATTTAAAGATAAATAATTTAGACATTAAAGCAGATATGGAAGTTGCGACTGAGTTTGAGCGATTTTTTACGAATATACCGTTAATAACGACTAACGCCCTCAAGTCGTCTTCCATTTCAGCTGAGATGCTAGAAAGCGTTTCCGCATGTGTTACCGACTTCGCTTTCACTATTGTTAACTGCAATGATATAATAAATGCCTTTAAAACAATTGAGATAAAAAAAACTATGGACCTTTGGGGATATTCTGTAAAAACTATTTCATACATCATAGAAATAATCGCACCTTATCTAGCATATATATTCAATTGTTGTGTTACTTCTGGAGTGTTTCCTGATCTGATGAAACATAGTAAAGTTATACCATTATTTAAATCTGGCGATACTTCTGATCCCTCGAATTTTCGACCAGTTTCCGTCCTTCCCACTTCGAGTAAAATTTTCGAAAAATTAATTCTTAGACAATTGCACACTCATTTTAACAAATATAATTTACTTCATAAGAAACAGTTTGGATTTACGAAGGGTTGCTCAACCATAGATGCGGGAACCGAACTATTGACAGGTATATTGAATGCCTGGGAAGAGTCACAAGACGCATTAGGCATCTTCTGTGACTTGTCTAAGGCATTTGATTGTGTACACCATGATACACTAGTTAGGAAATTACATCACTACGGCATTAGGAACAAGGCTCTTGATCTTCTTACTTCTTACTTGGGAAATAGAATTCAGAAGGTTGATGTAAACGGTAAAAGATCACCAGGATCAATGTTCACCATGGGTGTCCCACAAGGCTCCATTCTTGGCCCATTTCTCTTCTTAATATACATCAATGATTTACCCTTTCACATAAGGAATAATCACGAAATTGTATTGTTTGCTGATGATACTTCTTTGACATTTAAAATTAGTCGAAAATTGTACAATTATGACGAAGTTAACAATGCACTCTCAAAAGTTGTTAATTGGTTTAATGTAAATAACCTACTATTAAATGAAAAAAAAACCAAAGTGATTAAATTTTCTAAACCTAATGTTAAGCAGGTACAAACCAATGTAGAAATAAATGGAACTAGACTGGAGCCTGTTGCTTCAACTGTGTTTCTAGGGATAACAATTGATACCAAATTACAATGGGGCCCATAAATTGAGAAAATGTCAGGAAAACTTAGCTCTGCGGCATACGCAGTTAAAACAATACGGCGGCTAACTGATGTCGATACAGCAAGAATAGTATACTTTAGTTACTTTCATAGCATTATGTCCTATGGAATTCTTCTCTGGGAAAGCTGTGCGGACATCAAAAACATCTTTATACTACAGAAACGTGCTGTAAGAGCTATATATAAACTTGGTCCTCGAGTTTCACTTAGAGAAATATTCAAAGAGATAAATATTCTTACTGTTGCATCACAATATATATACGAAAATCTGTTGTATGTCCACAAGAATATTGACAAGTTTAAAAAAAAAGCGACACTCATAATGTTAATACTAGACATAACCATAACCTTGTTGTACGTGCTAATCGTCTCCACAAAATAAGCAATTCTTTTTTGGGACAATGTATACGCTTCTATAACAAACTTCCTGATACTATTAGAGAACTATCTGTAAATAAATTTAAAGCTACCATCAAAGCAAAATTGTATTAAAAAGCATACTATACAATATCTGATTATGTAAATGACAAAACGGCTTGGGAGTAAGGCTTGGACGCATCATAAGAACATAAATTAAAAATAATATTTAATTGTGTCTATATGAATAAAGAACATTTTGATTTTTGTTTTTTTTTTGATCGTGACATCGCTAAAACAGAGCCAGGTGGCATACCGTCTTGAAATTGGGGTTTCTTATTTTTCTTTTTCAATATACAATAGGGTGGGAGAAAATTTTCTCTTTATAATAAAACAAGTGATAACCGAAATAGTTCCTCCCTTTTCGCCTGAGGTGATTGTAGGCACGCTCTTTGAGCCTTTTATAGAAACTACATTCCCTGGTTTATTATTCAATTGCAGAACTGTTCCGTCCATATTAAATATGGGCCTTGGTTTATTGAATAGGCTATTTTTCGTTAAGACGTCTTCTGTTAATGATAATTAATTGCCTACACAATCTTTGTTTAAGCGTTTTCCTGAGCTACAGACACGGCTTTTACCTCCTAATAGAAAGGTCATTATTTCTACTTAGAAAGGTTTTCAACCACCCGTAACCCGCCATTTATTTCTTGAGAAAAATTTTGCTTGAGACCCAGTTGCACTCTGAAACTATATGCCATTTTCCAAACTGGCATTTTCCAAACTGGGTATCTTGTGAGTTTTCTTTTTCTGAAGATTTTATATGGGTGAAAAAGTCTTCTCCTCATTCTCAGGTTACACAACTCGGTCCAAGAACATCTGTTTTGAAAACTCTTTATTCTGTAACCTCCGCTTAAACGTTGTTTTCGGTATTCCAAACATTCTTGCTGCATCATTGATTCCCATTCCACCAGCACATGCCTTCAGCATTCGTTTGATCAACCTCAGTCCATTTTCATCTACAAACCACTTTTTTTCTTATATATGTTGAAAAGATTTATGAAAATGCAATAATAGAACCTCATTATACACAAAAACCTCATATCACGTATCAGTTCCACAGTCTCATATACTAAAATAAAAAAAAAGCGATTTTTTTATTGGTCCATCTCACCCGTAACAAACTGGTCCATCTCTCCTAAATCGAGAGGTGAGACGGACCATCCCCTCACACTATATGCATACACATTTATCGATACATTTGTGGTTATATTGACGCTTTGAGAACAGACAAGTACAATGGAGCCAATTTTTATCATACAAATTCAATATTCGCTACGTACCTTCGCTATGACTACAAGCATAAAAAAAAACTGACACACAGTAAACCATTTTCATAGTTTTTCTTAAAAACCAAAACAAACTTTTGCGGCCTTGTCGCATACACTTTGCAACTAGTTTGACAGGAACACTTCAGTGTTGCCAGATTAGGAAAAATATTTGTAGTTTAGGAGAAATTGCGATGCCGCTGGTCCATCTCTCCTGAAATTACCCTATATATATGTATATATATATATATATATGTATATAAATATATATGTATATATATATATATATATATATATATATATATATATATATATATATATATATATATATATATATATATATATATATATATATATATATATATATATATATATATATATATATATATATATATATATATATATATATATATATATATATATATATATATATATATATATATATATATATATATATATATATATATATATATATATATATATATATATATATATATATATATATATATATATATATATATATATATATATATATATATATATATATATATATATATATATATATATATATATATATGTATATATGTATATATATGTATATATATGTATATATATATATATATATATATATATATATATATATATATATATATATATATATATATTTATATATATTTATATATATATATATATATATATATATATATATATATATATATATATATATATATATATATATATATATATATATATATATATATATATATATATATATATATATATATATATATATATATATATATATATATATATATATATATATATATATATATATATATATATATATATATATATATATATATATATATATATATATATATATATATGTTTGGTAATTTATGTACGTATATTACATATAGTGTTATAACAATCCCTTCCTTCCCTTTCCATTCCCCTATGGTATTTAAATTTAGAAATGCTTCTTTTTCTTTTGTCTTTAAAAAAAATGTTACAAAATTGTATTTTTGTAAATAGGTGCTTTATATTATTTGCTAATTTGAAATGTATTAATGGCTATATTAATATTAATTTACAATGTTCTTTCAAAAAATGAATATGCTGTATATATTTAGCTAATAAAAAAATAAAAATAAAATAGTGAAGCAAAATTAATATTTTTAACAATGTTTATATAATTAATGTATTTTTAAGTATAATATTTTATGGAATCAATATAAATAAATATGAATAAAATTTATAAGTGCTTTCAGTATTATTAGAGATGCGTTTATTTACCTCCTTTGCCTATTTTATATTCAATGAAAATCCCACTTAAAGAGTTAACTCCAGTCGCCCGTCAGAGGTAACAAGCAATTTGAAAATTATGTTATATTTGCAGGGACATGATACTACAACAGCTGGAATATCATGGACTATTTATCTGCTCGGTCGCCATCCTGAAATACAGGTAAATTTCAAAGCATTTTGTTAAAAAATCTAAATAAAACATCATTTTGAACATAGTCGTTTATTCCAAACAGGAGAGAGCATATAACGAAATCAAGGACATACTAAACGGCGACGACAGGTCGGTAACATTCCAAGATGTCAACGAAATGAAATATTTGGAAAGAGTAATCAAAGATTCTTTAAGGTTATATCCTCCAGTACCGATGTATGGTCGGACAGCAGAAGAGGACATTAATGTCCGTAAGTATTACCTTCTTTTGTATTGCCTAGCCTTAGTCAAATTCTTAATACTGATGAAAGTAGATAGATAGATAGATAACACTGCGTTGTCAACTACAACGGCTGAACCCGTCACCTCAGGAACTTTTAAAGATTGTTCGTTCTATCTCCCATGAAGTGAGAGCAGAAGACTTGGACAAAACAGTCCACCGTCAGTCCGAGATAACCAGGTATGTTACCCAGCGGGCTTACACTCACGCCCTTACTTCCAATTGCGACCAGATTACTCCGGTCTCTCGATTGGTTACGAGATTGAGGTCGCTTGCGCGGTCCTCTCCCTTACGGAGCGGTGAAACGGTGTATACCGAATCTATCGCGGACCACGGAATCCTTTGCCCGGCTGTTCACCCAGGGTCGGGTAGCCGATGGTCGTTTCAAAAGCAGTCGCCGTAAGGTCCGCAACCACCCCCGCTCTATAGAAAACAGTACTGCTTCCGGACTCCCCCGACTGTTAGTCAGAGTGCACAATTGTGTTACGTCGCACGGTGCGCAGACCGTCCAGGAGCGCCAGAAGGTTGACTATTAGGGGCAACTAGCCCTAAGGCCAGAGTCCTGCCCGGGCTCGCACTTCATACGTGGAGGCCGTCAGATGGGTGTTGACCCGTGAGTTTGACCAACCCTGAACAGCGGTTTTCGTGGCCAACTCAGCAAGGGCCCATTTTTTGATGACAACCGTTTTTTCCACTCCAAGCGTTAAAAAATCATAAAATAATATTAATTTATTAATATTTTTTACAGATGGCTACACTATCCCAGCTGGAGCTGTTGCCAACATCCAGGCCTACATACTGCACAGAAATCCTGATCATTTCCCTAACCCTGAACAATTCAATCCTGACAACTTCCTGCCGGAAGTAGCAAAGAAAAGACATCCGTATGCATATCTACCATTTTCGGCCGGACCACGGAATTGTATAGGTTAATAATTTTTGAATGAAGGAGTTAATAATGAAATGGTTTGCCGGTGTATTCATCTATTTTTATCCTTTTCCAGGTCAAAAATTCGCTATGATTGAGGAAAAGACGGTGCTGGCGACAATTTTGAAAAAATACAAAATTATATCGATCGACAAGCCCGAAGACGTGTCTCAGGTAGCTGAGCTCATTCTTCGACCACACAATGGAATTAATATCAAATTGGAAAGGCGATGATCGAAACAATACGAGTAATTTGACTTAGTGATAAGTAATAGATTAATTTAATAATTTATATATTTTTATTTTATGAAACTCTGTTTTTTGAGCATAATTATT
>OX155966.1:19733331-19770831 GCA_944548615.1 Micropterix aruncella
CGTATGCATATCTACCATTTTCGGCCGGACCACGGAATTGTATAGGTTAATAATTTTTGAATGAAGGAGTTAATAATGAAATGGTTTGCCGGTGTATTCATCTATTTTTATCCTTTTCCAGGTCAAAAATTCGCTATGATTGAGGAAAAGACGGTGCTGGCGACAATTTTGAAAAAATACAAAATTATATCGATCGACAAGCCCGAAGACGTGTCTCAGGTAGCTGAGCTCATTCTTCGACCACACAATGGAATTAATATCAAATTGGAAAGGCGATGATCGAAACAATACGAGTAATTTGACTTAGTGATAAGTAATAGATTAATTTAATAATTTATATATTTTTATTTTATGAAACTCTGTTTTTTGAGCATAATTATTGTAATTTAAATTATAATATTTTTTTTACCATTTTGCTATATTTGTGTTAGACATGCAGTGGAACTTGTGTAGTATACGTAGTGTAATGCTACAGTGTAGTGTAACGTAGGGTAATTTTATTTCTTTTTAATTATTTATTTATTTAAAACAATATACAGGAAATATTTTTACTAAATGTTTTGTGTCACTCCTAACTAGAGTGCATGTTCCAAGAAGAACTCCAATTTTATATAAAATCAATTTATTTTTTTTTTCTGGAAAAAGTGGTAAAAGAATGTTATATTAAATAAAACAAAACAAATATTTAATAAAAATATCAAAATAAACATCAAGTAATAAAAGTTTTCGAAAATAATTATAAAATAAATCCAAATACAAAATATTATGTTATAAAGATAAAAATCTGAATTCACTCTTGTTTACATAATTGATATTGTTAGAGATGTGAGGGTGTGTAAATTATATTAATGCTATTTTTGAAATGTCATGAGGATACATTCAGTTTCCGTTTTTCCTTTACTAATTAACCAATGAATTAGGAATTGTTTAATAACAATCTGTGTCGTCCTGAAATATCGAAGTGTTTTCCAAATATATTCAATAATCTCGGAGCAAGTTAATGATAATAGTATTGTCCAAGGTCATCAACTATCTCGCGCTTCTTAGAAACCTACGTTTCCAGGCTCCGCTTCCTGGAACCGTACGTTTGCAGAAACGTAGTTTCCATTAAGGTGTTTTTTTTATTTTTGTGATTTGAGCACCTTGCAAGTTACAAAAGTTTTATATGTCTAAGGACCTTGCAAGGTGTACTAATTAAGACCCTTAGTATAACTAATTAAGACCCTTAGTGTAATAATTAATAATAAAGTCTAACTAATTGAGACCCTTACTGGAATAAGACTCGTGTTTCAATTTATTTCCTATAGTGGGTTAATGTCTTCTTCGTCCGGTTTTATAATTTATATATGTATATACGTATCTATTTCCTAGTAACTTATATTTGTGCGTGTAGGATTAGGAGGTCTATACTTCGGTGGCCGGTTTTATTGGTAGCATCCGGCATTCGCCCTGTACATTTGGTTAGAGGAAACCTTTAACGCGGCTTTGTGCCATTATTGTAGCGTTTTGTTAGGTGACCGGTTCTGTATTCCTCTGGAGTAAATATCAGGAAAATATGGCTGAAGATATTCTGATTCGACGACGGCGAGAAATAATATCATATGCAGTTAATTATGACCAAACATTTTTGACGAAGCGTTGTTAAAATTGAACAAAGTAGTAGAACTACTTTCGGGTCACGATTTTGGACTACCGATGCCTACAAATATAACGAACTCGGATTTAAACAATGCTAAATACACAAGAAAACCTCCTATCATCAATCAAAACTGTTACAAGTTGTAGCTCAAGATCAACATCGCATGAACAACGATCAAAAATGTATACGATGCGGTATTAACATCGGTTGTCAGGAAAGAATGAAAAATATTTTTCCTCGATGCTCCAGGAGGTACGGGAAAAACATTCTTAATCAACTTGTTCTTAGCTAAAGTAAGATCTACTGGTGAACTGGCATTAACTGTTGCATCATCACGAATTTCAGCTACACTTTTGGAAGAAGGTCAAACCGTCGATTGTCTAGACACGCAACGTTCAAACTTCCACTAAAAAATGCTACTGAAGATAAAAGCACTGTTTGTAGTATTTCCAAACAAAGCAATACTGGAAAATTGACGAGTGACTGCTCATT
This sequence comes from Micropterix aruncella, assembly GCA_944548615.1. NCBI lineage: Eukaryota > Metazoa > Arthropoda > Insecta > Lepidoptera > Micropterigidae > Micropterix > Micropterix aruncella. The sequence continues at coordinate 19,735,463 of OX155966.1, forward strand.
AATAACCTGGGACTAACCTACCATGTCGAACAAGACTTCCGTTGAAGCATTAGATAGAAAAATGCGCGATTTGCGTAGCACGATCACACCTATGGGTGGATGTACGAGTACAATAAAATTCTCAGGCAACTTTCGTCAAATCTTACCGGTTGTAACGAGATGGACACGTGCTTATAAAATTAATGCTTCACCGAAAAGATATTATATCTGGCCGTATGTCAATAGATAAACTGCTTAGGGCGGTCGTTGATAATCCGACCATCCTTAGAAGAATCGGTCTGTTTCTACACCGCCAATTACTGCCGTGCTAGGACTCACGTATTGTTCGCGTTACCGCCGAGGTAGAACTAGCATCGTTCAACACTGCTTCACGGTGCGGACGCTTCGTACCCTAAATGCACTATGTTCGGCTGAGCCAGAATTGGTTATTTGGACGGTGAACTTAGCACAACTGCAAAGTGCGGTAATGGTATTTCTTAGCAATCAAGCAATTAGATAAAAATGTAGTATGCAGTAGTTAAAAGTAGTTAAAGTAGTTAAAAAGCAGTACCTAGTAAAGAAAGGTTAGATAATCATTGGATATTATGAAAGTATGTATACTCGTTTCATATTACGCTCTAACGTATTGCTCGGTCTCGTTTGCTAAAGTCTAGAATAATAGTCTGTATAGAAGAATAAAAATTATAGTAATAGTAATAGAGTAGAATAATAATAATATTATTAATAGTGGAATAATAATAATACTCTATAGTAGAATAATAGTTGCCGTCTAGAATAATTAACGATTTGAAATTATCTGTAAGGTTAATTATGTTTTGGGAAATAAATAAAATAATAAATGACCTACAAGATTCGAACGATAACGCCATTCAGGCTGTATATTTTTGAAGAGACGTGTTCTAACCTGTCCCGGATATGTTAACGAACGAACAAGTGACATTAGTGAAATTGTCTTACGATTTTATTTTGCGATACGATGACATTCCAAATAGTAGACCGTTGGTGTGTGTGGTTCTGCCTATTCATGAGTATGTTTAATTGGTAGGGCCGGTTGCGTTATAGCACGTTAAAATGTTATTTTATGTGTTTTTAACTATGTAATACTTCTCATCCATATACAATTCTCTACATCCATTGATTACTTGATTAATAGGATTTATAGATTTAGAATGGCTTTGTAAGACTAGTTAACACTTAAGTATAATTGAAAAAAAATCACTTATGTCACCAAAAGAGCTAAAGCAAACAACTTATTTTAAACGCGCAGAGGACGCGCGTTTCGGGAACGCGCGTTTTCGGCGCCGTAGATGCCAATTGTTGCGTTTGTATCGATTCAAACGCGCGAAAAAAGCGATACAAACGCGCGAGTGGAGTGCGTATACGCGCGATGAATCGATACAAACAATCGGAGTCTCCGACCACAACGCGGAAGTTACGAGCGATACAGGTCTGTATCGCTGTACATATCTGCGCGTATACGCGCAGTAGACGCTCGTTTCACGAACGCCACGTGTGCCTAGGCTACAAGGCTGCGTTCGAGTCTCGTTTGAAGCGCGTATACGCGCGTCGTCTTCGCGTTTAAAATACGCCGTGTGCTTAGGGATTTTACAGGGCAATTAGCCATGGACGTCACTCCAATCAAATTAAAAATCGAACTGCAAGCGTTCGCAGTAAAATTCCCCGTTAAATATTCGAAATTCGAGCGGGCTTTCGAGCGGTTAATAGAGACGCGGCTACAAACTCTCTTCTACGTGGAACCTTCTTCTTAAAATGTTCCCACCGCCGAAAGCCGAACGCAAGGACGTAAGACAGGATACAGTGAGTGTTGTATGCACGACGGATTTTCGAAATTGGCGCGCGCCGACCCCCCTACCGCTCCACCACCGTTATAACATTGATTTTATCACTATAAAATCAATGGTTATAATTTACCTACGCATTAGCGCCAGCGGTATGCGGCCTACCCGCTGAACAACGGATCGACAGCTCTTTCTGTCTACCCTAGACAAAAGCGGCTGCAACGTAAAATTCACGCAGTAAATTCGTTTTTTATCTTAATTAACATTTTTCTGTCTTACTAATTTGCACAGACATACAGACACACAGACAAACAGAAGTGCGTCCACAATACTTTCCTTGCCAGGAAAGTAACAATGCAAAATTGCTCATTAAAGGAGCCCATTTATATTCTAAATTATTAGTAAGACGCTTACCTCGGATTAAACAAACTGGCTTCGCGTATTTTTCTGATATCGTTAAACATCCAGTTTATATTTAGTTACAAGCTGATTATCTCTTATATAAGACACATGCCATTAAACCAAGTCAGTTGATTGTTAGTTGCGACTAAATTAATTTTAAAAAAATATAAGGAAAACATATTTAGAGGCAGGTACAACTATTTTTTGGTAATAATTGTTGTTTATAATGAAAATGAATTTTTTTATGGAAAATTTTATATGGAAAATTACAAAGTTACATATTTGGTTTGGATTCTGTTTCTTTGGGCTATAAATTTGTAATAAACTAAATCTGAAATTATAATATTCTACTGATATTCACTATTTTTGAATGTAGCCTTGTACGAAATTAGAACGTATTGTATGGGGGAACAATTATATTGGGCTCTATAAACGATCAAGAATGCTTGTCGCGGGCTTGGAAGGGATCGTAAACCGCAGGAAATATGCAAATATAAAAAAAAAATATTGACCAAAAATGCCTAATTTTGTAGTTTATACCAGGGAGTCACTTTAATTAGACGTAATTGATTGATGAATGACGTGACTCCCTGGTATAAAACTACAAAATTAGGCATTATCGGTAAATAATTCAAAAAAATATTTGCATTGTTCCTGCGGTTTACGATCCCCTCCCAGCCCGCAACGCGATGCTTGACAAGCATGCTTGATCGTCTGGTGAGCCTCTATCAAAGTTTTTATTATGTATTGATAAGATATGGCGAAAAACAGTAAATACCTAGAGTGTTTGTCCAATCATTGATTATATTAGGTATTAGATTGCTCAATGCCATAGTGTCAATTACAACGAGCGAACCCGTCACTCCAGGCTGGCATAGCGATATATGGTCATTATTTTAGCCGTGGGATGAGCGTAGAGCCTTAGAGACATAGACAGTATACTATCTAGCTCCGCCAGCTAGATCGTCATAGCAACCAGCGGGTGGCATCGCCCTTGACTACCAGTTACTGCGGTATTTCTTTGGCCTCCCGAATGGTTACGAGTTCGAGATCGCTTGCGTGCTCCTCTACCTGATGTATTTTGGGGGTAATTTGTTTGAATTTAACGCCGACCGAGGCGTCCTTTGCCTGTCTATCACAAAGGATCGGGTAGCCAATAGTCCGTTCAAGAGTGGCTGACATCAGGTCAGCATCCACCCCCGCTGCAAAGGAAACCGTATATCGTTATCCGACTCCTCCAGCTATTCACCGAATTGTAACAGTCAATTGGCTGACAGTCGGATGGTAGTCGACTGACGTCGCACGGTGTGGAAACCGCCCAGTAGCGCCTGAGGTTCAATCCCTCAGATTAAACTGATCCACCAGCATGATAGACTGGGATACAGAGTCCTTCCCGGGGTAGACCATCACTCGAAGAGACTACTAGTTAAGAGCTGTACCTTGAGTTGAGCCGACCCTTTAGAACGAGATATTGGGCCATAGTCGCAGCAACTGCACCAGTACCGTTAGCTACCACCCATTGTAAGTATAGGTAGGTACATGTGAAACATATACCAAATTGAAGCTTATAATACTCCTACTAGTTAATTGTATATTGCTTCATTGGCGGAAAAAAGTTACAGCTTTTAAAAGTCTAAAAATTACATTGAAATCATTCTTTGCCCGATGACGTGTGTGACATGGTCAACAGTGAATCATCTTTATTTGGCGACGAATAACTAAGTAACAAAAATGTAAGTCAGAATTATTGTTTATTTAAAAAAAAATGATTTTTAATAAATATTATAAGTACAATATTTATAAATACATAATAATTAAATAATTAGTTATCTAGTCTATTATCCAAGTTTACTACACAATAGATTTGGATACACTTTACCATCAATTTTTGATACAATTTGTACCAGTATGCCAACATTTATTTGACAATGAAAATATTGTAATCACGCTGAAAAATATGTACAACTAAAAATACTTATTTACTAGTAGTTGTATAACTAGCATATAATTAAAACGGCTAAAAACAAAACACAATAAAAAAATCCTTACACATTCATACGTAGTTTTTCAGGTGACCTGACAAGGTTTCTCTAGTACAATAAATGCTTAGCAAGTTACTACATATTACTTCAGTAATAAAAAAATATCCAACAAGTAACTTTTGAAAACCCAATTCCTTACACCTACGACTTTCGTAACAAGTTCAATTTAAGCTGTGAAAATGGTGTTTATATGGCAAAATTTTCGATCCATTATTTTAAGCCCAAAAATTTTAGGGTTTTTAAAAATCACCAGGGCGCAAGGTAGAGCTAATTTTTTCTTATAGATTCTCTATAAGCTAATTTTTCGTAGATTTATTTGTAGAAAATAAATAATTGTACCACTAATATATTTGGAAATTACGAATCTAAAAATGTAGTCTAAAAAAGTAAGTCTAAAAATGAAGTAATGAAGAAATACATAAATCTAAAAATAAAGAAAAGTCGTCGCAAATCACCATAATGCCATCATGGAGCATTCTTGCTAAATTTGATTAACGCTGTTGGTCGTTAGTAAGTTACAAACCAATTTAGAGACAAACAGACGAAATGCCGAACAATCGACTTAAAATCGGACCTCATTTCGCCGCTCGATTAATAAGCGTTTACTTATTTTTTTCCACGTCTAGTTACCAATTGGTCTTCTGATGAAAGCCGTATGTGTAGATAGCGAGTTAAAGTTATTGCTATATCGATATAAAAATAAATAAAAATAAATCGTCGCAAATCACCATAATGCCATCATGGAGCATTCTTGCTAAATTTGATTAACGCGGTTGGTCGTTAGTAAGTTACAAACCAATTTAGAGACAAACAGACGAAATGCCGAACAATCGACTTAAAATCGGACCTCATTTCGCCGCTCGATTAATAAGCGTTTACTTATTGTTTTCCACGTCTAGTTACCAATTGGTCTTCTGATGAAAGCCGTATGTGTAGATAGCGAGTTTAAGTTATTGCTATATCGATATAAAAATAAATAAAAATAAATCGTCGCAAATCACCATAATGCCATCATGGAGCATTCTTGCTAAATTTGATTAACGCGGTTGGTCGTTAGTAAGTTACAAACCAATTTAGAGACAAACAGACGAAATGCCGAACAATCGACTTAAAATCGGACCTCATTTCGCCGCTCGATTAATAAGCGTTTACTTATTTTTTCCACGTCTAGTTAACAATTGGTCTTCTGATGAAAGCCGTATGTGTAGATAGCGAGTTTAAGTTATTGCTATATCGATATAAAAATAAATAAAAATAAATCGTCGCAAATCACCATAATGCCATCATGGAGCATTCTTGCTAAATTTGATTAACGCGGTTGGTCGTTAGTAAGTTACAAACCAATTTAGAGACAAACAGACGAAATGCCGAACAATCGACTTAAAATCGGACCTCATTTCGCCGCTCGATTAATAAGCGTTTACTTATTTTTTCCACGTCTAGTTAACAATTGGTCTTCTGATGAAAGCCGTATGTGTAGATAGCGAGTTAAAGTTATTGCTATATCGATATAAAAATAAATAAAAATAAATCGTCGCAAATCACCATAATGCCATCATGGAGCATTCTTGCTAAATTTGATTAACGCGGTTGGTCGTTAGTAAGTTACAAACCAATTTAGAGACAAACAGACGAAATGCCGAACAATCGACTTAAAATCGGACCTCATTTCGCCGCTCGATTAATAAGCGTTTACTTATTTTTTCCACGTCTAGTTAACAATTTGTCTTCTGATGAAAGCCGTATGTGTAGATAGCGAGTTAAAGTTATTGCTATATCGATATAAAAATAAATAAAAATAAATCGTCGCAAATCACCATAATGCCATCATGGAGCATTCTTGCTAAAGTTGATTGACGCGGTTGGTCGTTAGTAAGATACCAACCAATTTAGAGACAAACAGACGAAATGCCGAACAATCGACTTAAAATCGGACCTCATCTCGCCGCTCGAATAATAAGCGTTTACTTATTTTTTCCACGTCTAGTTAACAATTGGTCTTCTGATGAAAGCCGTATGTGTAGATAGCGAGTTAAAGTTATTGCTATATCGATATAAAAATAAATAAAAAATACGTGTGGCACTCGGGGACTGCCGCGGTAAAGCTATTGCATAGCATTTTTAACAACTTTTGCAATTATAATTATTTATTTATTTTATTTATTTATTTTTTTCTGATATCAGATAACTGCGCTCTATCGAAAAACGTTGAAATTATTCCGAATCAATTGCGGCTGCGGTAGCAAATGATTCGGAATAATTTAAACGTCTTCCGATATAGCGCCGCGCACGAATTTTTTATTCGATAAAGCTAAAACACCGGATTATTCGAAAAAATCGTAGATAAAAAGAGAGATAATTAAATTACCTTTAAAATGGTGCAGGTTTCATAATAATACGCCAGATAGTATTTACGTAGTAGTCGTTTTAGTGTTCGGTTATACCGAATTTCACAAATTAATTACACTATGTAATATAAACAAAATCTAAAATATTCAAAGCTAATAATATTAAGAAAATGTTCTTGTTTAACATATATTTTTTTCAAATCGTAAGCAGTACTCGTTTAGACGTAATTATCAGTTTAAAATCATTCATTTTCGTTAAGAAATTTCTTCATTCGGTTGCCGCGCTGGCCTACTAGGCCCGCGATAAAAGCTATGCAATAGCTTAAAATAAATCGTCGCAAATCACCATAATGCCATCATGAAGCATTCTTGCTAAATTTATTTGTCATCATGAAGCATTCTTGCTAAAATATATTAAAATTAACGTGGTTGGTCGTTAATAAGTTACAAACCAATTTAGAGACAAACAGACGAAATGCCGAACAATCGACTTAAAATCGGACCTCATTTCGCCCCTCGAAAAATAAGCGTTTACTTATTTTTTCCACGTCTAGTTAACAATTGGTCTTGATAGCGATTGCTATTATTCATAGCGATAGCGAAAGTTATTGCTATATCGATATATCGGTTATTTGAAATACAACCCTAGCGGGCGAGCAAAGAATACAAGAAATAATTGAAAATATACTACGTCTATATAATCAATAACGAAAAATTAGAATGCCATCCATTAGTCTATTTGGACTTTAAAGACCGTAATTATTATATATTGTAACCTGTATACCAAAGTAAAAATTGTAATTCTTATGTAAATTATACTAAAAAAATACGCGTGGCACTCGGGGACTGCCGCGGTAAAGCTATTGCATAGCATTTTTAACAACTTATGCAATTATAATTATTTATATATTTTATTTATTTTATTTTTTTCTGATATCATATGAAAACGTTGAAATTATTCCGAATCATTTGCGGCTGCGGTAGCAAATGAGTCGGAATAATTTAAACGTCTTCCGATAGAGAGCCGCGCACGAATTTTTTATTCGATAAAGCAAAAAAACGGATTATTCGAAAAAAATCGTAGATAAAAAGATAGATAATTAAATTATCTTTAAAATGGTGCAGGTTTCATAATAATACGCCAGATAGTATTTGCGTAGTAGTCGTTTTTGTGTTCGGTTAGACCTAATTTCACAAATTAATTACACTATGTAATATAAACAAAATCTAAAATATTCAAAGCTAAGAATATTAGGAAAATGTTCCTATTTAACATATATTTTTTTTGAATCGTAAGCAGTACTCGTTTAGACGTAATTATCAGTTTAAAATCATTAATTTTCGTTAAGAAATTTCTTCATTCGGTCGCCACGCTGGCCTAGGCCCGCGATAAAAGCTATGCAATAGCTTAATAATAAGACATGTGGTTAAAAAAATCGCTTGTTATTATATTATTATTTTATTTTAAGATATGATACAGTAACGGCGTGTTTAGAACGCCATCTATTGGGCTACTGAACCTAGAATATTAAAAGAATCACTTTATTGTGCTATATAAACATTACACTGGTTTCATAAAAAAGACAATTTATGCACAAATGGCTGACTTATCGCTATAGCGATATCTTACAGTCAACCATTTATCAATGTTTGAGCTATGAGAGCCATAACACATGGCGTTTCGTAGTAAAACCTTAGCTGCCAAAATGTAATACGGCATTGACCAATTCAATACCCTATATGAAGAGGTTATAATACCCTATATGTCAGTAACATAGTGCCAAGCGCCATATTAGCAGAAATCGAGCTGGTGGCGAATTCCGGTGGGCAAAAGTAAGACCCATAATTCTGTAGAGTCAGTTTCATGATTCCACCGATAGAGCACGCGCGAGAGCCATCGCACTGTGTTGCCATTTGGTTGCGCGCAAAGTATCTTTTGCATCAGCATTCGATTAGTGTATGTGGATGTTCGCCTTCACTGACAGATGTTGATTCCGAAGCTCAGAAATCACCCTCATTGGGTGGATTGCCAAAAAGAAGATTCCGAAGAAGAAGAAGAATGACTTGAACGCTGCCAGTACTGCGTTGCTCGAAAATGCCTACCCCCCGCTAGTTTTTATAATTATCCGACGGGCTGTCAGAACGAGAGCATATATATTTTTCAGAGGTTTTTGCATACTCACGCGACTCTGTACCGCTTTATTTATCGCCTTCTTAAAGCGATAGGATAGACCAAACTGCAAAATAGACCTATCTTTGAACGCCTATTTCTCCTAAATGGATGGTCCAAATACATGAAAAAAAAATGGTATGTGTAATAAGATCAAAAACAAATTTTTTGTCTCGTTTGTTTATTATTACTGTGAGGTTTGACAGAAAAAAATCTTATATCCCCTATTATTTTACGCAAGAATTTTTATATTTTTTTCAAACGCCTAAAGCGATTTAGATAATTCTTTCACCAAATTATAGAAAATTTTATAATTTATAAAATGGTTGTTTCAAAATTTTCATCAATAATTATACACGTAGTATACGCGGTCAATAGAGGGCGCCAGCCAGTTTTGTCCCAGCATTCGCATCGGGAGGTCGCGTCGTTTGTCATTTCACATTGCTACGAGATCAAGGGAAAAAAATGTGGCACAGATTACCTTTGGTGTTTGAAAATTGAAGTAATGCACAAGATGGGACGCAGAAAACAGAAAAAAAATGTGTACGCATTCAATTATGATAGCAAATTTTTAAGTTTCACCATGACATGGCTGATGTATCCTGGGTTGGCTTCCGATTAGGGATCTCATCAACGGTCAACAGCAGAGACTCAAAATTTTGTATACGCGTTCATTTATGATAGCTCCTTCCAAGTTTCACTATGACATGGCTGATGTACCCTGGGTTCGCTCCCGATGAGGGAACTCCTCAACGGTCAACAGCAGAAACCCAACATTTTGTGTACGCATTCAATTATGATAGCAACTTAAAGGTTTCAATATGACATGGCTGATGTACCCTGGGTTGGCTCCCGATAAGGGGACTCCTCAACGGTCAACAACAGAAACCCAACATTTTGTGTACGCGTTCAATTATGATAGCAACTTAAAGGTTTCAACATGACATGGCTGATGTACCCTGGGTTGGCTCCCGATAAGGGGACTCCTCAACGGTCAACAACAGAAACCCAACATTTTGTGTACGCGTTCAATTATGATAGCAACTTAAAGGTTTCAACATGACATGGCTGATGTACCCTGGGTTGGCTCCCGACAAGGGGACTCCTCAACGGTCAACAGCAGAGACCGAAAATTTTGATTTTGATTTCGTTTTCGATTTCCATTTCGGTGTCGGTTTAGATTTCTATTTTTATTTCGATTTCGATTTTGATTTCGATTTCATCATCATTATCAATGGGGGGGGGGGGGGGGGGAGAGGGGAGAGGGAGTTTAAATGGTGTCGCTAGGTGGGGGGGGGGGGTTGGTAGGATTTATGAAATAATTATTCAGATGGACTGTGTTCCTGGCTACATGACAGGAAAGTCTTGGGGTGACACAGCCGATTTTTTTTCCACACGAACTATGCGAAAAATACCTTTTTCAGACGGTCCTGATTACATTATAATAAAACTTCGAATGACCTCGACATATTTTTCAACACGTTAATTATTTTTAGGAAAAAATTAGACGATTTGTTGTTGCATTAGCTCATAGTTAAATTTGTTTTTAAGTTGGTTTGTAGTCCCATTAACTAATTATAAAATTTGTTATTGAGTATAGCGTTTTTTTTTAGGTTGTATTAGTTCTTGGTTTATTTATTTATTTTTGCTACTATTTATGTTTTGTAGTAATTAATGGTAATATAGGTGTATTTGTTTTATGTATGTTTTCACACAACTGACGCTACCGCAGACGCGACCGCAGACACCACCGTAGACGCAACCGCAGACGCGAACGCGACCGTTCGTTCGTTCGTTCGTGCGTTAAAAGTCGTTCTCCAACAATTTTAACATAGTCCAGGCCGCAGTTCATATTACCATAATTAACAATTTCTTTCAACTTGTTGAAGAAATGTCTATTTGAATTTATAATTTTTCATAATTATAATATTTGATTATTTTTAACTATTGACTATTTACATTTTTAAATGTCATTATTTTTGTAATCAGAGATGGATTATTATTTGAAAAAATGTATTACCTATTTTAATTGCGTCATTTTATTGTTGTTGAATTGGTAATATTTGTAATATTTCTAATTTGACTATTCTATAACTGATTATTCGTTTTTATATTTTATATCTGTATATTTCATTTATAACTTTAATCACTCTCTAAAACTTTAATCATCTATAACTCAGGAATTTTAGCAGCATTGGTTATTTCTTGAAGATTTTATATTTTTTCATATAAATTCTATTATATATTTTTTTCAAATTTTAAAAATAGTCAATTTTTATGCAAATGAATTATTCTAGCATACCATATAGGGTAAATTATGTCAAATCCATTAGACTATACCAAGAGTAAGGACTCCTACCAACTGGCTTATTAATTTAAAATTTAAACTATTTATTGTACATAAATTGTTTTCTATTCGGCATGAAACCTGAAATAAACATGTTTTATTGATATTTTAATTTTTTTCATCTGTTACGAAGAATATTAAAAGAAGGGTGTCTTCATTTCGTTCTTGAAAGGATAGTGATTTTCTATACTACATTCTTTTAACGTCGAATCAGTCAAGAATTATAGAATCAGTCAAATCAAAACGGCAGAACGCAGAATGCAGTACGCATCTGAACGATCTATGTAAACTCGTATTATACTGTGGTTTGTTCGGTGAGCCAGCCGCGCTCGCCTCAAACCGTCAAGGTCGTTCTGCTATACTATCTATCGCCTTGCGCCGCAAAAGCAGAATAAAACACCGCGCAAAAAAACCAATCCGCGACGAGTGGGTCGTGCGTGAGACATTTTCGAAAATACTTGCATGAGAAATCCACCAGCAGGTACCTCGAGGGTCCGTAGCAGTGCTGGGACTTCCAGATAGGCGAGGATCATCATCATAGGTCAGTCGGTGTTTTACAGACATATATCTGATTACGTGTTGATGTTTGAGGGATTTGCGCGCATCGATTTCGTCTCATTTTGTAAAGTACCCACATAGTAGAATCTATTTATCTATTTTAGTATAATTTATTCACGGTTATGATACCGCCGTTGTTCAACTATTTACACGTTAAACAATCACCCTTAGTTATTGTTTACGAATCGCTCGAGGCAAGAACACTATCTTGTCTTACCTTGCTTGCCTTATCTTGCTTGACACTTCAAGCAACAATGCAGCGAAGCAATCCTGGCAGATCCTGTGTCCGACGGTTAAAATCTACTAAAAAAGAAGATGAACATGTCTTCAACGATGGCTATCAGCCCTAATCTGACGACTCCACAAGCTATTCGGACACCGAAACTTAAATAACTGTAAGTGGCGCTTGGCATTGTCTTCCACCTAACCTCAATTCCCAGTTTTGCCGCTTAGCATCTCGGCACTGTTCATCATTACTTTATTGGTATAACTTTGATCTTATACGTTTATTCTTAAATTTAGTGTAAGAGAGTAACATTCTAGTCGTTATTATTTATTGATAATTCTACTCTTTTGTGTTAAACGTATATATGTATTTCACTCTATCTTAAATTATTATTCGATTTTGTGTTCCCGACGGAGTGATGTTTTACTTGTTTCAGTGACGTCCACTAACATAAATAAGTTTCCTTCTATTTCAACGGCACACTTGGCAGAAATCACCCTCTTTGGGTGGAGCCATCAAATAAAAAAAGGAGAAGAAGATAATTCTACTCTAGTCGACGATATACCTTAAATTTTAATAACTTTTTATGCAACGTAGTGACAAGCGCATGGACAAAAAAAACAGAACGCAAAAAGTACGAAAAATAGGCCTAATGTTATCAAAAATGTGGTGATATACTAATGAAGATAGGTACAATTGCTTTGGAAACTCATAAAGCCTCTAAATCAAATTCCAGATTTGAGCATTTGATCGATCTTTCAAATGCGTTTTTCTCAAAACTTGAAAAATGGCGCTTGGCACTATGTTACCCCCCTCCCCCCACCTCTTCATATAGTCAATGGTTTAGAACATTGTCTGTGAATATAGAGTTATGGGATCGTTTGATTTAGCTAATCTGTGGTTATCCGAAGACTAGCTAAATCAAACGATTCTATAACTCTTAAATTATTTATAAAAAGTATCGTTAGTTATTGAATTTCAGAAAAAAATGGATATTTTAAGTATATTGATCGCTTTCGCGATAACAGCTCTAGCAATCATTATCATACAACAATTTTGGTTCCCGAGCGAATTCACACGAAAGATTGACAAAATACCAGGATCGAAACCCTTCCCCTTTTTTGGAAATATGTTGCAATTGGCCAAAGTTTCACACAAAGGTATTTAATTTCGGCACTTTCGTATATCGGCAAAATAAAACATTTATAACACATTTAAATTCTTTTCAGACCTAGTTCAATATCAGTACGAGAGATTCAAGTTATATGGACCGGTAAACAAAACGTGGCTCCTCTTCGGGAAATCTGTTGTCCATTTGCAATCACCGGAATCAGTAGAGGTATACTGAGAAAAATATTAAATTTTATACCACATTACCGTTTTGTTATTACGGTTTTATACGGAATAATGATGTGCCAATCGTAATTTTCTTGAATTACCAGGAATTTTGTTGAAACTCCATTACTCGACTAATTTTTTTCACCATGCTCCGTACAAGTAATACGAAAATGCGTAAATATCGGTATAATGTAGCTTCAACATGATTTTTGTAACTAATAATACCTTACGTATGTAATAACATGTTGTCATGGTCAAATTAAATCAAATCAAATCAAATCAATTTTATTTTCTTCAAAACTTATAAATAGTCATTTAAACATAATATAATCGTTTGTACACATACTTTCCTTAGTAGTTTAAGATTAAAAATAGTTCTAAAAATCGATACTACAGGTTTTATAGAGTCTCACCACATTATTTATAATATTTTTATTGGATCTTAAAACTACATCTGATAATATGGCATGACAATTACAGTAAAAAAATATGATAATAATAAAGTATAAAAAAGCTATATTTAGAACACCTTAACGTGAAAAATATTAATTAGATTGTCATGAAATATGTGGCCCTACAAATAGAAATTACAATCGATTATCAGAGAGAAAACAAAATAGTCGTAATAATATACCAGGCTAAAATTAAAAATAAAGCTAAATGAAGCAAATCTATATAGAAATTGTCAATAACCTATCTTAAAACTACAAAGTTTTAAGATAAGAAGGATAGTCTAAAATTATCGATAATCTAATTAAAATTCGTTTATGTCATACAATTCTCGCTTAATAAGGTAGCCTTTTAATTTAGACTTAAACTGGGGTAATTTCCTGTTTCTACTTAAAATTTTGATATTTTCCGGTAGTTTATTACAATATACAAATCCAACATAGTTGGCATCACTTTTAAATAATTCCAAATAAGGACAAGGTAATATTAGATTATGCCTACCTCTGGTAAAATGAGAGTGAATTTCCTTTTGAGTCTCCAAATTTCCTATATTTTTTAAAATCAACTTTATACACTCAAAGACATATAGTGATGATAGAGTACAGAGATACAAAGATACAGAGAGCCCTAAAATGACCACGACATGATTCAGTACGGGTAAGATTAATAAAAATTGTAATGAGGTGCGATCTGCTCGGACAACCTCTGATTGTCGCTGGTGAAGGATTGCAGGATTCTAGATAAACGCCTTGTTCGTGGTGGCACAGATTTATTGTAGGTTTAACACAATACAAAGCGCACGCGAGCGAAATATAATTATACAAAACAGGTATTACGGCAGCGGCGATATCGACCGTCTTCTCCGATCGTATAACAATCTGACGTATATGTGGCGGCGTTCGACCAGTCCTCTCTTCACTAGTTGGTTGCGTTCGGCTGAGTCGCTCGATATAAGTTGCCACGCTAGAAAAGTTTAGGCTGAGTACGAAACAAAAATTATTAAGGCCCCTTTTTGGAGAGAGAAAATATGTTGCCTTAAAATTGCGGTACACTGTGACTAGAAAGGAAAACCCTAACGGAGAATTGATTCGTAATAGGCAAGGTTTTTTATTTAGTATGTTTAACGCTGATCAATTTCCATATTTGCCTTAGTAAGAAACAGGCGCTGGAAAGCCTATCACTTAATTCCTCTCCGTGGGCAGTCCATCTTAGTTTTCTTCTAAAACAATACCCAGAAATTTGTGGCTTTTTTATTGGTTACTGAATTTGTACCGATAATTAAAATTTGATTGTTGATGACATTGTTTTTCCGACTAGATAAGAAGATAGATACCCTCTTGGATGTATTAAAAGACAGATAATTTTTTTTGGAACCAAATATTGAACAGAGCTGATTCACAGTTTAATGTTTTCACTACATTCTTTATTTTCGTATCTGCAAAGCTTATACTGGTGTCATCCGCATACAAAGTTATATTGGAGTAAGTTACTACAGATGGCAGATCATTAACATATACAATAAAAAGGGTTGATCCCAGGATGTTTCCCTGTGGAACTCTGCACTTAATTTCACACTCATCGGAAATGGTTCTCTTCAATATGCCACCCGTGCTGTCGTCTATTTGTACCTACAACTGTATTATATTTAGAAGATAGCTATTGAACCATTTTAGGCTCTTACCTCGGATTCCATATCTGTCGAGTTTAGCTAGCAATGTTCGATGGTCAACCATATCGAACGTTTTCGATAGATCGCAAAAAACGGTAAAAACAAGGTCTCGTTGTGCGCCGTAATTAATGTGCAGTGTAGTAACACCGCTACGCGTCATGTTGATAAATTCGTAAGGGCAACAGGCAACAGTACATGTATAAATAATCCCTTTTGAAACAAGCGTATTTTCGTGTATTATAGCATTGTATTTGTCTCAGTATATTTGCATTCAGTTATTTTTTATATTTCCAGACGTTAATAAGTGGTACGAAGCACTTGGCAAAATCGGATTTTTACGATTTATTGCACCCTTGGTTGGGACAAGGTCTTCTAACATCGAAAGGTAGAAAATTCAATCAATTTTGAGATTTTACATTTTTATGTGTTTTACCGATAAAGTCATAATTACAGGCGCAAAATGGTTCAAACATCGAAAAATGATTACACCAACGTTTCATTTCACGATTTTGGAGACTTTCATGGATGTTATGGTAGACAAAAGCAATATCCTTGTGAAAGTACTGAATAAACACGCTGGAACCGGCAAGCAGTTTAACGTTTTCACTTATATTACCAATGTAACTCTCGATATTATATGCGGTAAGATATCGGAAACACCTTAAAAATATATATTGATGGTACGTAGATAGATACTTTAACCCCTTACTTTCTGGTATTGTTTTTAGAAACGGCAATGGGTACAAATATAAATGCCCAGGACGTGGCTGAGAACGAATATATCACTGCTATATATACGTTAGTAATTTTTATAGTACAGTTTAACAGTTTCGTACAAAGCTTCTGATAGTGAGAGTGATATTGCACTGATGACCCAAAGATTAGTTATTAATGACGATATTACAAGAACTTTTTAATAATAATCGGCTCATATGCGCTATATACAAATGAATAGATTAAATAATAAATGCGCTTATTCTTACACAGGTTATCAGAATCTGTAATGCATCGTATCATCAAACCTTGGCTATACTTCGATATTATCTTTTATAATACTCCGGCTGGAAAAGTATATACAAAATCTTTGAAAACTCTGCACGGGTTTACGGAAAGTATCATCAAAGAGAGAAAAGAAACTAGGAAGTCTAGGAAAAAAAAGGCGGCAGTCGTAAATGATGAAGATATACTTTTAGGTATGAAGGGTTTATGAACTTCTAAAGTCTTTGTTTTTTTTTGAATACTAAGTTTATTCAAATATCGCTTTCCACTGTTTTAATTACAAAAACTATTTTGTGCTTTTAGTCTCCACATTAATATTTCATTGATACCTTGTTTTTTCCTCAATAATTATTTCCAAATGCAGGTGGAAAAAATCGTGTGGCTTTTCTTGACCTACTCCTGGACGTAGCTGATAAAGATCCAACGCTAACTGATGTGGATATTCGGGAAGAAGTCGACACTTTCATGTTTGAGGTTGGTGTAATTTAATCCAGTTTGTCACCTACAACAATATTTCGAGGTATCATCTACAATACTACCCGTCACCCCAGCAGGTTATAATGTAATCGTTCTTGCAATCTGGAGACATATAATGTAATCGTTCTTTCAATCTTAGGGACAACACAGTCCACATTCTGTCCAGCTGCTCCAATCGCCCGTGGAATTCAGCGGGCTGACCTCGCGCCCTTGCCGTCAGTTACGGGCAGATTAAATTACTCCTACTTCCCGACTTGCGCGGTCCTCTACCCAATGAATGCGGTTATTCAGTTGGAATTTATCGCAGGGCGTGGCATCCTTTGCCTGACTCATCATGCGGGATCGGGTAGCCGACCGGTCATATCAAGAGCGGCTGTTATTAGGTCAACAACCACCCCCGCTCCATAGTAGACCGTATGTCATTTACAGACTCTTGCACAATCGATTGGCCTACTCCGCATGGTGCACAAACCACCCAGATGTGCCAGTGGAACATCATCCAGGGGAAACTGACCCACCTTCAAACTTAGTAACAGAGACCCAAGAGTCCTTCCCTTGCTAGATTTTTTTCGAGGAGGCTACCGGATAGGTACTGACCCATGAGTTGGTCCGACCCATAAACGAAGCGTATTATAGTGGACCAACTGCACATGATCCATTAGCATCCGCTACAACAATAAACAAAATAATCTTTACAAAAATATATTCGCAGGGACATGACACGACGACAGCTGGGTTATTGTGGACGATCTATCTCCTAGGCCGCCATTCGGAAATACAGGTGTATCACAACGCTTCCAATAAACATACGAAATAAAACATGATTTAAACATTACGGTTTTATCCGAAATAGGAGAAAGCATATAACGAAATCAAGGACATATTAAACGGAGAAGACAGGTCAATAAACTTGCAGGACGTCAACGAAATGAAATATTTGGAACGTGTGATCAAAGATTCTTTAAGATTATACCCCCCGGTACCCGCATTTTCAAGAGAAGTAGAAGAGGACATTAACGTCCGTAAGTATTTTAATAAGATCCAAATCTATCCTTTATATTTTGTCTCATTAGTCGGGAGAAATAGAGTGCGCAGTAGGGCGATGTCGACTACAGCGGGCGAACCCGTCGCTTTACGCTGGTACAACGATATGTGATCGTTCTTTCAGCCGTGGGATGAACCTAGAAGACAGAGACAGGCAATCTACTGTCTAGCTCCGCCAACAAAACGCCTTACGGCGAGACACCGGGAAAAGTACCCAGCGGGCAGCCTAGCCTTCTTACTACCAGTTTTGGGCGGAAATCTCCGTCTAGGGTTAACCTTCAGGATACCTCCGTTCTTCCGACTGGTTACGGGCCCGAAGTCGCTTACGCGGCCTCTACCTGCTGTATTACAGCGGTAATTCAGTTTGAATTTAACGCGGACCAGGGCGTCCTTTGCCCGTAGTACCACACGGGATCGGGTGGCTCAATGCCATTTCAAGAGTGGCATGACAGCAGGTCAATATTCACCCCCGCTGCTTAGGATACAGTATATTTACGTTACAAATAACATGCAAATATTGTCGCATTGCTCTCGTGACAGAAGTTAATATTAGTTTCCCCTTACTCCAAGCCCACTGAACACCGCTGTGCCGTAACATTAGTGGCTTCAATAGACTAAATAAACGTTCTAAGATAGAGAAAAACGAAACGAAACGTTGGGAACGATTTCAGACATTGACCACATCATTGCTTTAGGCAGCTGTATTCAACAAAGGTATACTAGTTGAGTTTTACTAAAAGGAAAGCTAATGACCTATCGCCAATTAATTGTGCATTATGAAAATAAAAATAATAAAAACCAATCAATGTTTCCTAAACCGAGTCTCTTTGTCTTTTGTGATGGTTATCCTGTGCTCGTCGAAGGAGTAACGTCATCTTAAAGAAAAGCAGAATTGTTACTTAATTTTTATTAATGATGTGTAATTTTCCAATTGCTCGTATTATAAAACATGAATGGATTAAACCGACGAAACTTAACTTGAAACCAGACAAAATAAGACAATCCGGTGTCAATCTTGTTTATAGAGAGAGGGGAAAGGTAGTGGATATGTAATTAGAAGGCTGACTATTACGTATTCAGGCAGTACTTTGCTTCTTTCCTTTGACGTTTAATCCAACAGTAAAATCCTCTGGGTCATGTAAAAGATTATTTAATATAACTAAATGTATCCACTCGCAAAAAGTCTTATCTTTAACAGCTGTTAAAGGTAAGACTTTATTTTACCTTTAACAGCTGTTAAAGGTAAGACTAAATATGCACTGGCAAAAAAGTCTTACTAAAGTTAAAGTTAAAAAGTCTTACTTAGTTAAAGGTAAGACTGCGAACTAGTATTAATATTTTCGTTACCGAATACGTGGTTCAGGATTTTTTTTCAGTTGATCCTCGGAATGAAATGAGTCTTTTTGAGCCAGTTGTTTTTATAGTTGATACACCTTTTTCCATTGGTACATCCCTTCAAGTCTGTATTGCCAAGTCGTTTCAGCCATTCCTTACATCTGTAAATACGTAATAATTGATTTACATATAGTGTTTCCGAAGATTATGTGTCTACTCAGTAGCAAGATCACAAATATTAGTCAATTAAAATTTTGGTTGGGGCTTCTCCTTGGCCGCAGCATTTACAGAACATGCTTTGATAGCTCGTTTTCGGATACAGAAACCTCTTTATCGGTGCGAACCAACCGTTACGTGTTTATATAATGTGATAAAAGCCTAAAATTCTTTTTTTCAAAGTAATATATCGATATCGATAAAAAAATGCGGTTCAAATCACTAGATGACACCGCTTACTGTTGCGCAGAACAGCGAGTTGCTAAGCTAACAACTGGCGCGCCTCACAGGCTGACAACTGTATTTCGTGTTTTTTTTTGTTGGTTTTTTAGGTTAGCCAGCTGACTTTGCGCAAGTCCAAACATTTTTACTTTCAATGGGAGTTTCCGCCCACTGGGTTAAGTGCTGATTCCCGTTCTCTGCAGCGCATTTATGTTGCCCGTCCGCTTGACATGTCCATGTTTTATTATTTACGCAATTTTGATTTAACGGGATAAGAGAATAGTTTACCAGTTTCATATTTTTTGCGTTTTTTTATAACCATACCAAAAATAATAATTTTCTTACCTTTTAATTTTGGCAGCCCTATAACCGTCCATTTCGATTGGAATGGCGGCGATTTGCTCGCACTTCACATTCCGCGGCGGCTATAATTTAATGTAGCGTGTTTTATTCGTCGTCTGCCTGTCCCCTTTGAAAATACATAAACTGACCGGTTTCTCGTCTTTAGCTCATTATATATGCTTATTTATGTTCGCTCCATAATGTTTTTTTATAACGATTGTTACAGATGGCTACACCATCCCAGCTGGAGCCTATGCCAACGTAGAAGCCTACATATTGCATAGAAATCCCGCCTATTTCCCCAATCCTGAACAATTCAACCCCGACAATTTCCTTTCAGAAGTAGCAAGAGAGAGACATCCTTATGCTTATGTACCATTTTCGGCCGGACCAAGAAATTGTATAGGCTAGTAACAAACCATGGCTTGAATGAATAATCTTGTAATCAGCCAAATTTATGTATCTCTACATCTTTTTTTCAAATTCAGGTCAAAAATTCGCAATGATTGAGGAGAAGACAGTGCTGGCGACAATTTTGAAAAAATTCAAAATTGAATCAGTTGACAAGCCCGAAGACGTGCCCCTCGTAGCAGAGCTCATTCTTCGACCGCTCAATGGAATTAATATAAAATTGGAAAAGCGATGATTCAAACGGACTTTGTAATATTTTTTCAAATTTAATGTATTTATTCATTAATCAAGTATATATATATATATATATATATATATATATATATATATATATATATATATATATATATATATATATATATATATATATATATATATATATATATATATATATATATATATATATATATATATATATATATATATATATATATATATATATATATATATATATATATATATATATATATATATATATATATATATATATATATATATATATATATATATATATATATATATATATATATATATATATATATATATATATATATATATATATATATATATATATATATATATATATATATATATATATATATATATATATATATATAAAAAATTGTGTTTATGGGCTTATTTGCATGTTGAATTAAAAAAATCATATTTTTAACAACTTTTTATTATGTTTGAGATTAACAGGTTTTTGTGAGGGCCTATTCTCCATAGAGATGATGAGAAAGAATAGTTTTTGGAAATATGATGGTGCTGTTATTGCCATTTTTAATATCATTTCATTTTATTTATATTCAAGCAACCTTGCAGACTTCACCTAATCAAATCAAAATAATCTACCGAGGTAACGAAATATGACGTTATTATATTATCATTCAACGTACAACCAACTCTCCATAAGCCTGCTCAACATTAATCTAAGTCAATTTCAAGATTTCCAAAGAGTAATGGTATTATTAGGTTAAAAAAATCATGACTTTTATAAAAACTTTCCGCATTAAAATCAAATTAAAACCAAAAAGTGTCAATGTCAAGTATTTAAAAAAATACTAATCACAATATTGTGGCCAAAATCATACGTATGGCGGTTTTATAATTTAAAAATCAATTTATGAATTGCTTAATATTATGTTGATTTAAATTTAGTATTTATTGAATGGGCCCGGTTGGAGTTCGCCACGAAGACCCATTCGTTCAGGAACGGCCATACTCACGGGTCAACAACCATCCGGCGGCCTCCACGCAGAAGGGAGAGCCAGGGTAGGATGCTGGACTGCATGCCAGTCTCCCTAGGAGTCAACCTTCGGGTGCTCCTGGACGGTTTACGCACCGTGCGGCGTCAGCCAATCGATTGTGCACTCCGACTAACAGCCGAGGGAGTCTGGGATTATATAGAGCGTGGGTGGTCGTTAAACCTTATGGCAACTGCTCTAGAAACAACCATTCGGCCACCCGATCCCGGGTGAATAATTCTCTGAATGCTCCGGATGTCCCGGAGCATTCAGAGAGTTGAGAAACTCTATCGGGTCATTATCATTGACAACCCTATTAATGGATTTAAACACAACTTGAAGGGTCTCAAACTTTAGACAGGAGTATAGTAAGAGCAAGTAAACACGATGAAACTTTTTCCTATAAAACGTAAACCAAGACAATACGTTGCACAAAACCATCGATACGTTTTATCAGCACACGGGTGAAGGTCTAAGACCAGGTCTGCAGACGGTAGCCGTGGAGCTGAACCAGGAAAGGCGAACAAACGCGCCGGAGACAATAATTACAATAGCATCCGGAGGGAGAGACTGCGGCGATGAACGAGCAAGAAGCTCAACATGCGACCGCCTGCCGCCACAGCCTGGCCAAAACTGGCCTGGGACCCAAGAGAGTAAAGGGCTTCCTAGAAAATTGATTGTCAAGCATTTACGAACTTCACAAGCAACGCTTTAAGTGGCCTAATGTCACATTAATCATGATTGTCAAGCATTTTTACAGTCATTTTTTAAAGCAGAGCCGCCGCGCCGCGTGCTTTAATAGCGTTTGATAATTCTTCAAAATCGGTCGTGTCACCTAAAAGACTTCCCCGGCAGAATGACAACCCCCCACCCGCGAAACACCCTTCCCCCTCCCCCACGTCCGATAGTGATTAGAATCGCAAATTTGTAGTAATTTCGGCTATCGTCCGTGATATTAAAATAGTATTTTCCGTGGCATTGAAATAGCATTTTCTTAAATATGACGGAGTTTAAATATTATTTGTGTGTCTTATGTGACGATCGCAACCAATCGAGAGACTGGAGTAATCTGGTCACAATTGGAAGTAAGGGCGTGAGTGTAAGCCCGCTGGGTAACACTCCTGGCGGCGTTGGCCTCTTACGGGTTTGTGGCGGAGCTAGACCGTGGACTGTTTTGTCCAAGTCTTCTGCGTTCACTCCAGGGAGATAGAACGACTAATCGTTAACACTTCCTGAGGTGACGGGCTCGCTCGCCGAATTTCAAGTCTTTAAGTCCCATATTTCGACATCGAAGTACGACTAGTGCACCGCCTGGTGGATCGATTTCAACCACAATCTTTTCAACTCTAACCGTGACCAAATGATATCTGCCTGCCGAATTTCAGCTCAATCGGATGTAGCGGTTGGGCGCTATCGTGAAGGAATACACACACAAACACACACAGGCAGACAGGCACACAACAGACTTCAATCTGGGAATGGTGTTAATCGTCTCGGAGGTGGGGAGGGGGGAGGGGGGTGTCAAAATAAAAAAATCCGCCTTCATCGCAAAAAAAAGCGCTTTCTCAACACTTTCTCTTAACGTTGGTTGGCCGGGAAAGTAAAATAATAATAATATCAATGTATAACACCATAACAGTCATTTGGATATTTTACAATTTTTAGATCTCAAAAAATCTGGCATTTAGGCCGAGAAAAAATCCTTCCGCATTACGTACGTATCTACACTAAAAAAAAACCGAACTCGCGTAACCCTAGCCGTCACAATTATAAATAAAAAAATAGTTTCTCATCATTTATAAACTTTAATGCTGGGGCCATACTAACGGGAAACGTCAAATCCCACCATCGCGATAAATATTGCGTTAATAATTAACGTAGACTTTTATTAACTTGACAATTAATTAAGTCAATGCCCATTCTTGGCAATAAAATTGGCGTTAACCCGTCGGACGTCGGAGGCATTTTGCGTCGTTTGACAGATCCGCGCGTAACCGTTTCGGCCGGCCTGTATCATATAAATATATAATATACACTACTAACAATATTAATTACTAGATAACAAGAGGGAATTCATGAAAAATCGATATTGTCAGTATTTATTTACAAAATCGGCCAAAAAGTTGTGTCGCAGTTTTTTGCGTGCAGCTTTCGGCAGCTTTCGACCCAGTTCCAAGGTATTTCAGGAAAATTGTTGCGTAACTTTTTCAGTGGCATCTTATGAGCGATTCTATGTAATCCTTCAATGATCGTAGTCGTATCCAAATATAGTTTTAGATTTGCAAACTCGTTATATTTGCATATATCAAGCAACGATGTCCAGAGATTTATTTATTTATTAATTTTATTTTCGGGAAACATACAGTGCTTCATTAATTATTACTAATTATTCTAATACAGTGTTTCGCTGGCCGATTAATTGTTTCCTACATTATTTTCTTATACGGTAAATCAAAAGTTACATTGCACTAAATTAAATTAAATTAAATTACAATCGAACTATTGCAAGGATAGGAAAGGGGAGGGATGGGATATATGTAGGATACGATATAGGTATTCAAATTATACTCTTTGCTATTCTCATTTTCACTCTGAGTGTTTTGAAACAATTTGTATACTCACTTATAATCACTTCCTAGACGCCTAGTGAGCTAAGGACAGCCTCGCTGAATTTAGGTTGATTCAAGTAAAAAATGTCGATGTCTTCGAATCGACTATTATACGTGGTCATCAAGCGGTGCATAACAGAGTTTTATTTTGTTAGGTTGATTCAACTTTATCCTACATAGTACATATGCTTTTATCCTGGACTTGTCTCAAATTCAACTCATTTAATTTGGTGAAAATATCTGACAAGTTCTCCAATTTTTGCCACCACAAAATGTCAAATCAATTACTAATAATTACTTTAGTCAATAGCTTGCCGCGCGCACCCCCTCAAACAACCCCGCGTACCCCTGGGGGTACGCGTACCACTAATTAGAAAACATTGGTCTACACAATACACCTATTATTAAAAAAAACTAATATTTCCTAGTGACGCTTCACAATTAATTGCATGTTTTTTTTAAACGTAATTCGAGAAAAAACATTTTGTTTTGGTTAATCTGGCAGTTTGTAAATCCTGCTTATGCTGATATCCCGAGTACTGTTGTAATTATACATATACCAGTGGCATTGATAACATTTTTTGGTCTAAAGTACGTGGACTTTGTTGATTTAAAACATGATAAGTGATACGGTGCAAAACGCGCGATATTTCAGAACTTTCGACTTTATCTTGCAATACGATGAGATTGCAAATAGACGGTTAATGATTAGGTATAATCGGTAGGGCCGGTTGTGTTATAGCATGTACAAAAATGATGTCCATAGCAACAAAGTTATATTTTGTCCAATTTTAATATTATAAATTCGAAAGTGTATTTGTTGGTTTTTCCTTCACGTCGTAAAGGTCGAAACGAATTTGTGAGCTGTAAGACAGCTTAAACATACATTTCTCTGCATAAGGTGACCGGAGCGGCGCTCGTAAACAATCATTTGAACGTGGTTTTTGACTACCTATGTTAATAATGAAAATTGATGTAAAATGTAGAGGGACATCAACCTCTATAAGAATTTAAACAACCACCGTATCTATAACCACTCGGATAGCAAGGCAGCTCTTATGGCGCTAGCCTCGAATACCATTAATTCAAAGCTGTTGCAAAATTGCGTATCACTACTGAATTCCCTGGGCGAGAAGAACAGGGTAATTCTAAGATGGGTTCCCGGCCATCGAGGAAAATGGAATCGAGGAAAATGGAAAAGCCGACGAACTTGCTAAGACGAGAGCAAAGGGCAAGTTATACGGCCCTGAACTTCGCTGTGGCGTACCAAAACGCCTTGCAAACCTAATGCTCAAAAATATGTTTAAAACAATCCATCAACTACTGGAACAACACGCTAGGTTTGAATCATTCAAAAGCGCTAATTAAGGCTTACGACCCTAAGACTGCCCGTTAGGCCTTATCGCTAAATAGGAACTATCTGAGCATACTGGTGAGGGCGCTCACGGGGGCACTGTGGCCTGAACAGACACATGTACAAATAGAGTTGTCAACTACAACGGGCGTACCCGTCACCTCAGGAAATTTTAACGATTGTTCGTTCTATCTCCTGTGAAGTGAGCGCAGAAGACTTGGATAAAACAGTCCACCGTCAAGCTCCGCCACATGCCCTTAAGAGGCCAACGCCCTATCCGCGAGATAACCAGGTATGTTACCCAGCGGGCTTACACTCACGCCCTTACTTCCAATTGCGACCAGATTACTCCGGTCTCTCGATTGGTTACGAGTTCGGGGTAGCTTGCGGGGTCATCTCCCTTTTCGAAGCGGTGAAACGGTGTAAACCGAATCTATCGCGGACCACAGCGGAGCAGTCGCCGTAAGGTCCACAACCACCCCCGCTCTATAGGAAACTGCTTCCAGACTCCCCCGACTGTTAGTCAGAGTGCACAATCGATTGGCTTACGCCGCACGGTGCGCAGACCGCCCAGGAGCGCCAGAAGGTTGACTCCTAGGGGAAACTAGCCCTAAGGCCAGAGTCCTGTCCGGGCTCGCACTTCAAGCGTGGGGGCCGCCGGATGGGTGTTGTCCTGTGAGTGTGACCAACCCTGAACAGAATGGGTCTTCGTGGCCAACTCAGCAAGGGCCCATTAGCTCCCAGATACATGTACAAACTTTAGCTACGAGAAACGAAAATGTGCAGGTTCTGCCAAGAGGCAGAGGAAACCCCTCTGCACCTTATTTGCGAATGTGTCCCGGCGAACACAATAGATCAGCAATGGTCGCAGTGTTACAAGGATCATAAAGACCTTAGAAAAGTCCCAAACAACAAATAAACAATATTTACAAAAAATAATGTTGAAAAGTTGATGTAAAATGTAGAGGGGTTACACGAAAACACAAGTAGACCACAATAATATGTTTAATTAATACAAGAAATCAAATAATTATGAATGAAACTTTGCTAAGTGAATTCAATCTGCATTTACTTTGCTTTGACTGCATTTTGATTTGATTGAATTTAACTACTGTGAGGTGCGGTGACCGGAGGCATGACCTATCTGGCGCCTTAGTAACGAATATTCGTTTTTATGCATTACTGCGCCACGTAGGCTATACGTGACCACACAAAGTTTTTTTGAAATAAATACGGAACCCTACTAATAATAGAACCCTAATAATATCAATGGGTAACTTTTAACCTATTGGAAGAGTGCCTGATTGGAAGAGTGCTCTTTCTAATGATGTGCGGAAACCAGGCTTCCAATCTTACGTCAATTTATACCTCAGCGGACAATAGAGTAGAGAAACACAAACATTAGTATTTAACATTTTATTATCTATTTAATTAATTATGCAGAGACGCTTACCAATGAGTGACGTGGTGTGATCTAGAGTGAGTTTATATATGAAAAATTGCGGTTTATAAAGCCAGCCACGTTGAAAAGTTCAGAATGACGTCAGGCTGTACATTCGTATATTGAAAGAAACGTTTGAAAAATGCTAAGAGCGAAAGACACGTTTATGAATTCTGATTAATTATGCTATAAATTAATTCAGACATAATTCTTGCGAAAAATGTTACAGTGTGAATTAATTGGTATTCGCAAAATTATATATGTTGCTAACCGTTACAAACCTAATGCATCAATTTTCACCAAAAACTTTTTATAGATTTTTTCTCTTTTCTTCTATGGCAGAGAACGTGCTTAACACTTAACACTTAGGGAGTTGCGCCCTAATTTGTAGCATAAGTAGTCGCTACGGGGTCTACTGGACCCAGTACATATCACAAGTTTATTCTAAAAGTGCATAAAAGTAAATGTTTCTAATAAGGATTATGTACGAGTATGAACAGTGTCGGATTAACCCATGTTGGGGCCTTTAGGCCGTCGAAATCTCGGGGGCCTTCTATGCACTTTTCGGGGCCCTTTGGGCTGTCAAATATTCTGACGACGATGGGGGCCCTAAGCTATAGCTTGTGTAGCTTATACAAAAAATGTACAAAAAAAAAACTTTATTGATTCAAATACTATTTTTATTATTTTGACTTAAATCAAAAGCCATTACAAAAATATATGAAATTTCTCCATAGTTTTATGAGAATACACACTAATCGTATCCATACACACCTCGGTCCCATACACAGCTTTTACGTCCGCAGCACTCACGTGCGGCGCGCTAAAGGGGCAATTATATTATCGGTCGCGTCCGTAAGCCGCGGCTTATGGACGCGACTGAAAGATTATCTGTGTAATGAATTTCTATTGAGCCGTGCACATTATCGGACGTCAGTCGCGGACGTCACATTGAGGCTTCGGACGTCTGATAGAGATCTGGCAAGCCGCGTCCCAAACGACTGTACATACTGTTCAGTCGCGTCCATAAGCCGCGGCTTGCGGATACGTCCGATAATATGAT
Organism: Micropterix aruncella; assembly: GCA_944548615.1. Taxonomy (NCBI): domain Eukaryota; kingdom Metazoa; phylum Arthropoda; class Insecta; order Lepidoptera; family Micropterigidae; genus Micropterix; species Micropterix aruncella. Next base: position 19,763,572 of record OX155966.1, read on the forward strand.
TGCCCCTTAACTGACGACCAAGGTCGCCATTTATTGTGCTACACTATCGTTGAAAGGTACTGAGAGCGGCAACTTTGCAAACTTTGAACTTAAGGAGTTATTTGGCAAAATACGAAGGACTGGGACCGTTGGACTCATTAGCGAGTCCTTTAGTGTTAAGTATAAATGAAAAAGTACACAAATAATTAACACGAAAATCTGTTTAGAAAATAATATGCAGTAGGTATTACTATTTAGTAAGTAAGATCTTTTATTTTTCAAATAATTAATAAGAAGGACGATTACATTGGATTATACAATTACATTATTTTATATAATAAGAAGAACGTATTTTATACATTACATTATTATATACATTACATATTTCATACATTATTTTATATAATAAGAAGGACGATTACATTGGATTACATTGGCTCCACGTATTTTTATTTTATTTATTTGTGTATATGTATCCAAAATAAAAATTTACAATGTTGACATAAATAATACAATGTAGAAAAGAGCAAATACCTAATCTTTTTTTGCGAATCAAAGAAAGTACAAATTTGATGGATTTTATCATCTCGAATAGACTACAGTCTGTTCTGGAGTGATAACAGTATTATATTTGTTACATAGTACACTTTTTTATAAATTTTCGGTGAAAATAATGAAAATATTTAGCAACATAAGAACATTTGAAGAAAAAGACATCTAATGTTAGTTAGTAAAGTGGTAATAATAAAAGAATAAAAGGATAATTACCTACATAGGCATTATAATAAATAGATACATTTATACATATATAAAAAATATTCACACTCATACATATAAAAATATGTATACACATACACACACATACAAATATAGAAAACGTATCTACCTATATTCAATACATACTTTATATATACGTATATAATAATATATAAATAAACAAAAATAAATAATTGTAAAAACTTTTCTTTGTTATTTTAAGACACAATTTCCATGAGCTGCATTTCATATTCGCCTCTACTTTTTGCACGTAACCATTTTGTGACCTCAGCTTTGAAAGCAATACTGGTTCTCAGCTTCTGCCCGTCGGTGAGTGTCGCAAGGAACATCCGAGGGGCCAGAAACAAATAATGTCTATGGGCAAACGCTGTGTTCGTCCGAATTACCTTCTGGGATTGCTTTTTTCTTGTGTCGTGTTTGTGATCTCGGCTGGAAAGCCGATCTGTGTCGTGGTGAAAATAAGTGACAATCGATTTTATGTAAAGCTGTCTGATATAAAGTATCTGGAAGTCATTGAAAAGTTAATCGGATGGGTAGCGATACGGTTTTCTGTTTATAACTCTCACTACCGCTTTTTGAGCTTTTATTAGTGCTGCTAAGTGCAGTTTAGCCGCACCGCCCCAACCGATATTGCCATACATCATCAATGACTGTGCCAAAGCATAATATATGGATCTCAGAGTTTTCATATCAAGAACATTTCTGATACTCCTGAAAATATATATTAGATTACGGACTTTTTCGGCGACCTTTTCGATGTGTATTTGCCACCGGAGATGTTTATCGAAATGAACACCTAGGTACTTTACAAAAGGCACACGCTCAATTTGTGCACAGTTACAATCGAGACTGTCGCATTCGTGTAGGACTAGGTTATGATTTTGTGGAGGTTGCTGACGAGCATCTATGCTGAAGGCTACAAGCTTAGTTTTATCCACGTTCAGCGTTAACAGATTATAATCAAGCCAGCCCTTGACACTTTTCATTGCGGCAGCTGCCTTGTTATATACACTTTTCCAACTATTCGATTCGAATATGAGGGCAGTATCATCAGCGTAGGATATTATATCTGCACCAACGTCCATTTCACAAAGCCCATTTATGTAAAGTAGGAAGAGAGTCGGCCCAAGAGTAGCTCCTTGTGGGACCCCATGATTATTGTAAAGACTATTGCTAAAAGAATCGCCTATCCGGGTACGCTGTTTTCGGGATCCAATATAGCTGCGAAACCGGTTTAGTTCGATACCCGAAATACCATATTTCTCAAGTTTCATTAGGAGTATTTGATGTGATATTGTATCAAAGGCGCTTTTGCGAGGTCAAGAAATACAGTAATACAATTTTTGTTAACGTCTACATACCTAGTGATATGCTCCGACCCTTTTAATATTACATCTTGTGTTCCCATTTTGGATCTGAAGCCGTATTGGTTTTCGGATAGCATGTGGTTGGTTTCTAGGTGATTACAGAGTTGTGTATTTACAATTTTTTCAAAAATTTTGGCTGAAACGTTAAGTACTGATATCTGTCGATAATTTGAGGGATCAGACTTCAACCTAGCTTTAAAAAGTCGTATCTGATATAGATAAAAATCCAATGATATACATTTTTATTTATTATATAAAAGACAGCATGCCACTAAATCTAGTCAGTTGATTGTGACTTATGAACAAATAAATGTCAATTCAAGGAACAAAATTCAAGGAACAAAAAAACTTTTAGAGGTAGGTAAGAAAGTGTTTTTTTTTGTGATATTATTGGTTTATAGTAACACCTTCGTCTATCAAAAAATATAAAAAATACGTGTGGCACTCGGGGACTGCCGCGGTAAAGCTATTGCATAGCATTTTTAACAACTCATGCAATTATAATTATTTATTTATTTTATTTATTTTATTATCAGATAACTGCACTCTATCGGAAAACGTTGAAATTATTCCGAATCATTTGCGGCTGCGGAATCAAATGATTCGGAATAATTTAAACGTCTTCCGATAGAGCGCCGCGCACGATTTTTTTATTCGATAAAGCAAAAAAACCGGATTATTCGAAAAAAAATCGTAGATAAAAAGATAGATAATTAAATTATCTTTAAAATGGTGCAGGTTTCATAATAATACGCCAGATAGTATTTGCGTAGTAGTCGTTTTTGTGTTCGGTTAGACCTAATTTCACAAATTAATTACACTATGTAATATAAACAAAATCTAAAATATTCAAAGCTAAGAATATTAGGAAAATGTTCTTGTTTAACATATATTTTTTTGGAATCGTAATCAGTACTCGTTTAGACGTAATTATCAGTTTAAAATCATTAATTTTCGTTAAGAAATTTCTTCATTCGGTCGCCGCGCTGGCCTAGGCCCGCGATAAAAGCTATGCAATAGCTTAAAACTACGTATTTGGCTTGGATTCGGTTTGTTTGTGTTATGGCTGTAATGAACTAAATCTGAAATCTTAACCTTTTACCGAAATTCACTAGTATGCATTATACGATAAAATTATTACATAATCTATCTTGAAGTATACCACAAGGTAATTATTGATATATGGATTGATAATATATGGCAAAAAATGCCAATAATTACCGTGATTCAATAGTGACCGAGATAATTACCGTGATATATTAGATTGCTCTAAGTGGAGTGTTGTCTGCTACAACGGGCGATCCCGTCAACACAAAAAAGTATCATTTTCAAGCAGTTCTTTCAACCTGTGCTGAACGTAGTGAGGTCCGCCAACTGGCCCTTCAGAGACCAACGCCTTACGCGAGGCACTAAGGAGCACCCAGTGGGCCGCCTCGCCCCTGACTACCAGTTATGGTCAGATTTCTCCGTTCTCCCAGGTGGTTACGGGTTCGAGGTCACTTGCGCGGTCCTCTCCCTTATGTTAGCGATGATTTGGTATCTATCGCGGATCACGGCGTCCTTTGCCCGGCTGTTCTCACCCGGGATTGGGTAGAAGATTGGTCGTTTCAAGAGCGGCTGTCATAAGATTAACAACAGTCGCCGTGAGGTCCGCAACCACCCCCGATTTATAAGAAACAAAGCTGTTTCCAGGCTCTCTCGGTTATATGTCGGAATTCAAAGTCGATTGGCTGACGCCGCAAGGTGCGCAAACCGTCCAGGAGCGCACGAAGACGATTGCCAGGGGAACTGGCTCGAAGGTACAGAGTCCTGCTCGGGCTCGCACTTCTGCGTGGAGGCTAACGGCTGACCTGTGAGTTGGGCCGTCCCTAACACATAAATCATAATAGCCCAAATGCACAAGGGCCCATTAGCTTCCCTGGGAGACGACAGCTAGAGTTGTCAACTACAACGGGCGAACCCGTCACTTTAGGAAGTTTTAACGAAATTTGATCATTCTATCTCCCGTGAGGTAAGCGCAGAAGACTTAAGACAAAAACAGTCCACCGTCAAGCTCCGCCACATGACCGTAAGAGGCCAACGCCTTATCCGCGAGATAGCCAGGTATGTTACCAGCGGGCCGACCCTTACGCCCTTACTTCCAGTTGCGACCAGATTACTCCGGTCTCTCGACTGGTTATGAGTTCGAGGTCGCTTGCGCGGTCCTCTCCCTTACGTAGCGGTGAAACGGTGTCACCCGAATCTATCGCGGACCACGGCATCCTTTGCCCGGCTCTTCACCCGGAATCGGGTAGCCGATAGTCGTTTCAAGAGACGTCGCCGTAAGGTCAGCAACCACCCCCGCTCCATAGGAAACAGTACTGTTTCCAGACTCCCCCGACTGTTAGTCAGAATGCAGACCCCGAACAAATGGGTCTTCGTGGCCAACTCAACGAGGGCCCATTAGCTCCCATTGGCCAACCTGCAGTAGGGCGGAGTCGACTACAACGGGCGAACCCGTCACCCCAGGCTGGTATTACGATATAGATCGTTCTTTCAGCAGTGGGATAAACGTAGAAGATTTGGGGACAAGACAATCTACTGTCTAGTTCACCAGCAACCCGTTAGAGACCAACTCCTTACGGCGAGGCACCGGGAAAGATAACAAGCAGGCAGCCTCACCCCCTAACTACCAGTTTTGGCAGGATATCTCCGTTTAGAATTGACCTTCAGGATACCTCCGTCCTCCCGACTGGTTACGGGTCCGAAGTCGCTTACGCAACTTCTACCTGTTGTATTACAGCGGTAATTCAGTTTGAATGTATACCCTGGCCGTTAGTGCTACACAGGATAGAGTGGCCCAAGGTCATTTCAAGAGTGGCATGACATCAGGTGAAACATCCACCCCCGCTGCTTTGGAAACATTATATTTCCATAGTCTCCAGACCCCTTCAGCAATTAGTCAGAATGCACAACCGATTCGCTTCGCCGACCGGTGCGCAAACCGTCCAGTGGCGCCGGGATGCAATACCGCCAGGAGAAACCGGTCCACCAGCTCTGAGGCCTGAGACACGGGAGTCTTACGCGGGGTAGCCTTCCACTCGAGGAGGCTTCTGAATCGGAACTGAATCGTGAGTTGAGCCGATCCGAGAACAAAATGGATCTTGTGGACCAAGCTGCACGAAACCGTTCACCACCGCCCACTTGCAGATTTAGTTGCATGGGGTACAGGTTTTTTATCGGACTCGAACTTCTGCGTGGATTCTACGGAATGGGAGCTGATCCGTGGGTTGGGCCGACCTAAGAACGAAACGGGTCATAATGGCCTAACTGCACAGGACCCATTAGCATCCATTAGCACCCCTTGTAAGTATAGGAAGGTACATGTACAACATATACCAAATTAAAGCTTATAATACTCCTGCAATTAAATTGTATGTTGCTTGGCTTACATTATTGGCGTAACAAAGTTACAGCTTTTCAATATCTAAAAATTTCTATTGAAATTACTCTTTTGGCTGGGGACGTAGGTGACATGATCACTAGTAGGTCACCCTTTTTTTGGAGACAAATAACTCAGTAACACAATTTACAGTCAGAATTACTGTTTTTATTAAAAATACAAAATACGTTATACAAAGAAGTTATTAATATAAATATAAAACTCTTTAAAATACAAAACAATCAAATGCTAACAACAATATTTGATTGACTTTGTACCAGTAGACCAACATTATTTTGATAATAAAAATATCTTACCCTAATAATCTTCAAAACTGTTATGTTACTAAAAATAAGCATAATTACCAAAGATACTCATTCACTAGTAGCTCTATGACTAGCAATTGGCCTTCAATACGTATTTCTCAATAGATACACATTAGTTACACACCGAGTTAAATTGTTAGTATATTGCTATATCGGTTATTTGTAATACTACCCTTGCGGGCGAGCAAACTATACATTATAATACGCCTATATAATCAATGACGAGATATTAGAATGCCATCTATTAGTTTATTGGAACTAAAAAGTGCGTAGTTGGTTAGCATATATTAAAACCTTTATGCCAAACCAAAACTGAGATCGAGATGTAAATAATATTACAATAATAAGATCTATGATTCAACATTTCGTTTGTTGTTATATATACATAACTATTTAATTTTGAGATAGGATACCGCAATAGTGTGTTTACAACGCCATCTATTGGGCTGCTGAACATATAAGATTAATCTCTTGAATTGCTTATATAGCTTCTTATATAGCTTCTACGCCTTAGCGCCCTAGCGCCTTATATAGCTTCTACTTTATGAGGTTTCTTCTAAAACGAAATGTTGTATGCTCTCTGGGCAGTTTGTTACTTAAACATTGTATGTTTTTTTAATAATTCACACAATAAAGAACTAAAGAACTAAAACTAAAATCAATGTTCGGAACTAATTGTGCTATTCATACGTTGCTTTTCGTAGTAGAATCCTAGCTGCCAAATCGTAGTGCGGCATTGAGCACGCCCTGTCAGTGGCGTGCCCAGGGTTTGGTGAATGGGGCAAGCCCGACATACCTTTTTGTGTTGGTATCTCTTTACTCTTCAATCTTCAGTTTGACATTTACTGCTTGCGTCGTAGATTTAATAAAGCACACTGAAGGCATGCTACTACTAGACAGAACTTAACATATACTTATCAGCAGTCGCTTACTTGCGGTGGCTTTAAGAAATGCCGTTTTATTTGCTTGAGCGAGTGAAATCAAGTTAAGACAGTACCTACTCACCACAAGGGCCAATTTCCTCCATTGTTTATCAGGCAATAATAACCACGGTATGATTGCAGAATAGGAGTGCACGAAATGATATCAAAAGTTGAAAAAATGAAGAAATTCTTCTAAATTCGATCATTGTAATGCTAAATTTCAAAGAAAAAAGTTTCGGACGCGTAAAATTTCAAGACAAAATATACATACAAAAAAATAGTTTTTTTTAAAATCAGTTTTAGGATAGATTTTAAAAAACACTAATTTTACCTACTGCCAAATAGGTGTAAAAAACCTAACCTACCGAAATGTATGGGTTTGACGCTTCTTTGAATGCCTATATCGCACATAATTATTGAGACCGAATAAAAATTATTGCATATTTGGAATCAGCGTGGTAAATATG